>JAVBJF010000081.1:0-600000 GCA_033439095.1 Pseudococcus viburni | reverse complement strand
AAATACGTCGAAGAAAAATTGAAATAAAATTATGATCAATTTCCTTTGACCTATTTTCTAATTTATGGTTAGACTTGAAAATTAGAATTAGAACTAGAACTAGAGTTTGTCTCTTTTTTTAAAATTTTGGTCTATAAACAGCACAAACAAGATGAGAAGATGACGTAAAGGTGAAGAATTTTTATTAAAGAAAATCTTACGAAAATCCTGAGAACCGGAACCCGTAACGGTAACCAAACACCCTAACCTTTCAGGCAAACCAAAATCGAAAACCCTTAACCTTTATTTTCCAAATTTGAACCTTTATTAACCCGGAACCCTCATTTTTTCAGAAAACCTTAACCCAAAACCCAAATAAAAAAATAAGAGTACAAAGAAAGCTAACCGATATGTCTAACTGCAGTAGAAAATGATTAAATTTGAAAATTACTCAAGTAAATAATTTTTAGTTTTTTGATTTAAATTCAAGAGCGCCGAGTTCGAATATTTGCTTATTTTTGGGATTCGACCCTTGGGTGCACCCCTAGCCCCCATTTTTGAAAAAAACATTGATTTTTAAAATTTTTCAGTGATTTGGGAGTCAGTGTGGGGCACGGGGGTGGCGGATCGAGAAAGTGAGTTGATAATCAATCTCAACACCCTCGAATTAGTAGAAATCGATATAACACATAGTATCTCCTTTTTTTGCATGTGTTTTCTCGAAATTGGGGGCTAGGGGTGCATTAAAGGGTCGAATCCCAAAAATAAGCAAATGTTCGAACTCATGCGCCCTCAAAAACCCAACAAACGACACGTCACAGGTTATTTTTCATTTTTTTGAATTTTGATCTCGTCAGGGGGCTGATAGGGGGTTCAAACGGATTGGATGAAAAACTTGAGCACATATTCGAACTCAGCGTCTCTGAATTAGTAAAAAACAATGTATTACGTCACTTTTTCCATTGTTTTATATTTTGACCAAAATTGAGGACCCCTGTGCCCCCAAGAGTATTGAGATCCCATCTTGAAAAATAATTACTTAAAAAAAACATAAAAAGTTTTCTTCATAGTAATTTTTTCAGATTTTTAAATGGGGCCCTTCATGTTTTGTACTCATCATGAAAGTTGAGCTTTCATCTCAAAAGTTCAACTTTGAACTCTTCAAAATATGATTATAAATTTTGAATCTACTTTTAATTCTCTACAAAACCGCAAAAACAGATTTATCTTGGACCTGACCGATTTCGAGACATGCGTCTTCAAAGTTGAGCCATTTTGCAAAAAATACCAATTATACGAAAATTACAAGGGTCACCCCTACCCCTCTCCCTGAAGGATTAGGATCGAAATGACAGTGATTCCTTCATTAGATCATCTAGTACGGACGATTTAGCTTAAAAAAAGCCAAAAGCCAAAAAAAATTCCCGGAAACAGGAAAGTTCGTATATATAAGCTTTGGAGAGGGTGTATTTCAACATACCCGACTTTCCCTAAAATCAGTGAATATTTTGACCCCCTATTGGGGGGTGAGGGTTCAAATTTTCGTTTTTCGGCTATAACTTTTAAAATTATGTATTTACGAAAAAATAGTTGGAACAAAAATTGTAGAGAATAAAAATTCTCACGCCTAAATCGTGAGATAAACCGACTTTTCTCGTATACTTATGCATCAAAATGTATTAGCTATCAAAGATACCTATCATCTGTGTAATCAATACGTAACTATTTGTTGGGGTTAATAATTTTGATACAATGAAAATGAGTGAAAACGAAATAAACCTACATCTATGCGATTTCCTGGTTTTAGAGAGCCGATAGGGGGGTTCAGAGGAATCGAATGAAAAAACAAAACCAAACAATAGACTTGTCACACGGTATTTTTCATGAGCACATATTCGAATTCAAAATTTAGTCAATTTCTTGGCGATTCAGTTTCTGAACATTCTAAATTGACAGGTAATTTCAAAGACCTGTCTGCACTTCTTCCGAACTTGATGAGAACTGGAAACGATGAATTCGTCGCTTGAAGAAGTCGATCTCAAGTGGGTCCTGTTATTCTACGATTATGTATATTCGAATGATGCCAGACTTGAAATTTTTTGATCAATTTGATTGGAGAACTTTTGCTATGCATTTTTATTGTGAGCTTTTTCGGATACCCTGAAGACCTCCTTTTTTCCAACGTTGATGGAAACCAGAAACAATGAATTCATCACCTAAAGAAGACCATCATTATCGTGAGGGTCCTGTTATTCTACCATCATGTACATTCGACTGGTAATAGACCAAGACTGACGACAGATTTAAAATTTTACAATTAAGTTAGTTACAAAATTTTTGCAAAGCATTTTAATTGTAATTTTTTTCGGACAACCTGAAGACCTCTTTTTTTTCTTCAAAGTTGATGGTAACCGGAAATGATGAATTTGTAACCTAAAGAAGCCCATCTCGAATGGATCCTTCTTACTATCATGTACATTCGAATGGTATTAGAATAGGACTGATGCCAGATTTAAAATTTGTCAATTAAATTGGTTAAATGATTTTTGCTATGCATTTTTATTGCAAGCTTTTTTTCGGATACCCTGAAGACCTCTTTTTCTCCAAAGTTGATGGAAACCAGTAACAATGAATTCATCATCTAAAGAAGGCCATAGTTATCATGGGAGTCTTGTTATTCTACCATCATGTACAGTCGAATGGTGATAGACCACGAATGACACTAGATTTGAAATTTTTCAATTAAGTTGGTTAAATAATTTTTCCTAAGCATTTTTATTTATTTTTTTTTGGACACCCTGAAGACCACTTCTTGGACGCTATTTTCAGGCAAATTCCATGAAAAAAAATCACAAAAATTCATTTTTCTCAAAAACGTTTCAACCGATTTTGATAAAACTTAAAATCTCACAGGTTCACCAATGCCCCAACAGCTCGACGTTTTCAGATTTTTCTCAGACCTTACAGTTTCGGAGTTTAATCCAGGACAAATTCCATACATATATATATATATATATATATATATGCCAACAGTACCTCTTCGTCACCGTTTATATAGGCAAGTATCCTTTCCGTCACCGAAATCGGTGACGAAGGCGTTTTGCCGGTGACGTAGGCGTTTCCCTGTGTATATCAAGTTAAAACAACTCTTTTTAACCCAAAATGAAGGTGACAGAGGCGTCTGGTGGTTACGCAGACGTCCCCCTGTGTATACTCGCCTAAAACTGCTTTTTTCAGCATGCACATGAGATCGCGATCTTTTTTTTGTGGTGACGTGGAGGCTATGTATATACCTACAATATACAGATTTTAAAGTCCATTGTAATAAAAGTCTTTATCATGTCGCGCCACCTGCTTATTCATTTGACTTGAGGGAGGCAAAGACGTATAAACACTATAAAAACTATGCTGGTTTTAAATACCACGTGTAGAAACCAACAGAAGCATATTTAAAGGTGGTGACGAAAAGGTACTGTTTATAAAAGGTGACGTCGAGGTTATGTTGGTCCATATATATATACAGGCATGCTGCAGCCTTACGAGACCCGTTTTGGATATCTCGCTATCCTTATTAGGCCCGTTTTTACCTTGCGAGGCCCGAAATCGGGTCTCGCAACGTCATGCCATATAAAGTGGTTTTTCATGATGTATGCATACTCAGGAGTCTGTAGGCAGAGGGTCTCGCAAGGTCGTTTGTATATCTTTGTATATCATTTACCTCGCCTCTCTGCACACAGCAACATTTGGAAACTTCAACCATGCGCCATTCAAATACGAATCAAGCTAAAGGGATGGCGCTTGCACAGTGAAATTCGTCTCATTTTCTATTATTTTTTCCGCTCCACACATCGGCGGTATTACCCGACCCTTCATTTATGCCGATTTTTAAAGTTTCGGGCCTCACAGTGCCTGTATTATCTCCTTTTGCAAAACGGGTCTCGCAAGGTTAGTATGATCCATATATATATATATATAAGGAAAGGTGAAAATGAACCAATGGTACAGTTGTGTTCCAAATGACCCAAAACGCAAAGAAAACTCACCCCCGACCCCAAGTCTCACCGCGGCAACAAATTTAGTACCTGACTTTTCAAGAAAAGTCGGTAAAAAAACAAATAATTTTGTTACTTACAATTTTTTCCTAGGGCGTCATGGAAGGGAGCTAGGGGCCTCAGAAAAAAATCAATTTTGAAAATTTCCCATTATCAGAAATAATTACAAAAAATTGAGTAAATCGACTTTTAGGAGCGTCTCTTTTGCATAGTACATCCTATTACTATGTAGAATAAGAAAAATGAACGTCCGGCTCCTCATCTCAAAGTAGGGGGTGGACCCCCTGTGGAAAAAGTTGCATTTTCCCCCTGGAATATCTCAGCTACAGTGAAAAATTAGAAAAATTGGTTCAAACAAACGTTGTAGAGCGTTAAAAGACGAATATTTTCCTTTTTTTTACATTTTTTCTACGTGGTCTTGGGGCCAAGCTAATGCAAAAAGAAAGAAGATCGACGCAGCGTTCGAAAATTTCTCTCAAAATTTTAAACCCCCTCTTTTGGGGTTCAATTTGGGTCCAGGTGTTAGATGATTATAAAAATCGACTTTAGCGACCACGAAAACCCCAGAAACCCACTTGTTGGTCTATTGGTTCGCTAGATTTTATACCAGGCATACACACGTGTAATTTTATTGAGTTGATGAAAAATTTTTGAACCCCACGCCAATCTTTTTTATTTTTGCATTAGCTCGGCCCCAAGACCACGTAGAAAAAAATGTAAAAAAAGGAAAATGTTCGTCTTTTAACGCTCTACACCGTTTGTTTGCACCAATTTTTCTAGTTTTTCACTGTAGCTGAGATACTCCAGGGGGAAATGCAACTTTTTCTACAGGGGGGTCCACCCTCCTACTTTGAGATGAGGGGTCGGACGTACATTTTTTTTATTCTACATAGTAATAGGATGTACTATGCAAAACAGCCGCTCCTAAAAGTTGATTACCCCGATTTTTCTGAATTTTTTATGATAATGGGAAATTTTCAAAATTGATTTTTTTCTGAAGCCCCTAGCTCCCTTCCATGACGTCCTAGGAAAAAATAGTAAATAACAAAATTATTTGTTTTTTTATTCTCTACAATTTTTGTTTGAACTATTTTTTCGTAAATACGTAATTTTGAAAGTTATAGCCGAAAAACAAAAATTTTAACCCCCTCACCCCCCAAAAGAAGGACAAAATATTCACCGATTTAAGGGAAAGTCGGGTATGTTGAAATAGACCCTCTACAAAGCTTATATACGAACTTTCCCGTTTCCGGGAATTTTTTTTGGTCAAAACCTAAAATGACCGTACTAATCGTGCATCGAGGGGAATTTAAAAAAAAAATTGAACGAAATCGGAAGACCCAAGGTCAAAACCTGGTCGAATTGATATGGAATGAGCCAGAGGAGAAAGGATTCGACACATGATCAAAAAAATCATGGCTGAAATAGGTACCTACAATTAACCAAGTTCCGAAAAGACTTCATTCGCAAAAATTAATCTTAAATCAAATACAAGCGTTTGGAAAAAAAATCAACTCAAAAAGTTACTCTCGCTCGAAAAACAAAATCCGCATTCAATTTTCCTCTGAAATTTCTAATCCCACTGCTCCTTAAAATTTATACTTAGGTGAATACGAATTTTTTACCTTTATTATCCCGAGGCTATATCCAAATCCGAAGTTAACAAGAACACCAGAGAATAAAAATCTTGGCTTTAAAAAAAAATTCTCATAGTTTTTTTTTTGTATTGTTCAATTTTAAAAAGAAAAACACATACCTACCTACTTAAATAAATTTTCATCTCAGACTTTCGTACGAAAGAAATCATCAAGGTGAATAAATCCGAAATTTAATCGTCTTGCATTTCGAGAGCCTATGCCTCAAAGAGAAGTTCTGGTTCATGAAATGGAAATATTTCATTTTTCATCATCAAAGTCAAAGGTGTTGCTATACGTGGGTGGATTTTTACGTAGCAATGATACAAAAAAATCTCGTATGTACCTAATTCAATTGCATACTGAACTACCTACCTACGTTCACTCGTTTGCTGTACGAATAAGAATAAAAATATCGTCTACCGAGTACGTAGAATCGAAAGATTAAATCGCAAATGTAGCATAATAGTCTGCATTCGAACGACATGGAACATAGACACGGCGATAAAAGGACAGAGGAAAGTTTTTCCGGACAAAGACTTGATTACATTAACGTATACAGATGGACGTTCGACTGGAGCAGATACATCGCTAACATATGCGCAAATCGGCCATATCTACCACGACGGTCCCCCTTTTTAAATAAAATACTACGTACAATCGAGTTGTTTACGTAGTACGTAGTCGTCGTCGATGTAAACTTTGAGAAATATCAATACACTAAGAAGCTTTGTGAAAGCTATCGAGACGAATCTCGTATAAAAAATTAACAATAAGTACATACTACGAAGGTACGAGAATACGAGTTTACCTCGTATTTCGATGCAGTACTCGTAAAGGACGACGATGGCGCTATTTTGCGCGAAAACTTTCAACGCACTGTTCACTTCATCGCGTATCTTGGCGAAACAATTTATCATAAAGAGTTTATTTATTTAATAAGAATTAAATTCTCGGTGAACATTTTATCATATACCTAAAGCGATTCCCCGGGGACTTTATTAAGCAAGGCATGCCGAGCCGCTGTACGCATATGCCGAAGAAAAACTTCGCTTTCGGGAAAATTTTCTTCTCTTTCAAGTTGCCGAAATATTTTGATAATTTAAAGTGCGCCTGGCGCAGTTTTAATGTCTCGCATGACAGCTTCCATCGCAATAACGTATGTGCGAAGGTCTCTAAAAATAGGTGCGTATTTTTTTTCTTTACCGACGTTCCTTACAAGATATACCAGCATTTATTTTTTTTGAACGTTTTTTTGAATTTAGGTAGGTTTTTATTTCGCCACCATCACAGATTGAAATTCTTCTCTATTTTTTGGCAGTGACGATGAAATTTAACTAAGAATATGGTCAATAGTGAATGGAATTTAGAAAGGAGAGAAAAAAATCTTGGATTTGGGTGAAAATTTGTGAAGTAGCCAACTCGGAGAGACAAACTACCCCAAAAAATTGAGTTTTCCAACCAGAAAGCGGACGTAGCTAGAGGGCTTCAAAATGAAGTCATTTTTGAACAAAAAACGCGATCGTTTGCCATTTTTGAATAGTACCATCTGTTGGGAACCACGGTCAACACCCTGAAAAGTTTTGATTTAAGTCTCTACACCTTCCTGGACATTGGTTTCTTAATTGGATAGGTACCTCTTATTCCCTCTACCAGGGGATTGAAAAGTTTCAGATTGTGATTTTGAAGAATTCTTCATTTTTACCAAATTCAAATCGTTCACTCGAACAATGTAAAATTGAGCGAAAACATTTTCTATCGATCCCCTTAAATAATTTTTGATGTAATTTTTTGGCAGTGCTGCCAACTGCATTTTAATTTATGAAATTTTTATAAAAGAGACTGTCCGGGTAAGATGGTGAAATTCGTCCTTTCACCAATTGGGCTGAAACTCAACCAAAAGGTTATAGTCTTGATCTAAAACCTCCCCAAAAATTTTTTTGGCTCGATCCCCCCACCCCAACATCAATAAAATGGCCGTAGCCTATATGTCCAAAATTTAAAAATTCATATCTTCGGAGTAGTCAGGTCTCAATGGTACATCCGCGCGCTATTCCTGTTAAAATTGATTTTATGATTGATTCTTGTTCTGGACACAAAAGCAAAGCAATTAAACCCGTATGCTCTCTTTCCCCCCTCCCCTTTCCTCAGGATTCACCCGCACAACATTTCAAACGTGTGTATCGCCTTATCTATGGGTTATAATGAAAAAATTTTCAAACGAAAGTTGTTCCTCAGTACCTAATGTATAGGGCTGAGATTTTTATGATATCGCATATTTGATAGCGTGATAGTAGATACCGCATACCATGGTTTCTTTTGCGATTCATGCATTTCTACGCCGAATTATGCAATTTGATATCGGATATTTTTGCTTATTTCGACGTAATTGCTTGAAAATGCTTATTTTAGCCAAAAAAAGGCCCTTAAACCGCTTATTTAACGCTTATTTCGACCGTTCTCGCATATTTGAAAAAAAATCACTAAAAAACAGCATAAAAGTTGAAATTTTGAGCTTAAAAAAAATCAACTCTTCAAAATTAAAAAAAAAATTCAAGATTTTGTCTGGGACTTGTCGAACGAGTTTTCGATTTGTAGTCACATCGTTTTCACGAAAATTTTAAAATAAAAAGTTCGATGTTTTTTCTTCTCATAATGGACAAGTTGCACGAATTTTTTTTTGGAAAAAAATCATGAAAAATCGAAAGTAGACATTAAAAGATGAAGATTTAAAAAAAAAAAAAGAAATTTGGTCCATTAGAACTCTCGCAATGATTTTTTGAAAGTTGCGTTTTCTCGAAGTGTTCAAAAACGGGAATGTGGTAAAATCTGGTAAGGTGACGTCACACCATGAAATTTATCGCGAAAAATATTTGGCTGATTGACAATAATGAAGCGGTTTGAATTATTATACGTAATATTGAAGTTGTTGATAACAACTATCTTACAATGATTACCGACTATTTAAAATGCAGACGAATAATTAAAAACGTATTTGTAAAAAAATATGTATTTGAAAAAAAGAATGTAAAACAAAAAATTCGTAAAAATTCTTACGAGTGGGTGTGCGCTATACGCCACATAAAAATTCTAACGCGCGAGTGCGCGCCACGCCGCGAATTATAAAACGAACATTTCATGGTGTGACGTCACCTTACCAGATTTTACCACATTCCTGTTTTTGAACACTGCGAGAAAACGCAACTTTCAAAAAATCATTGCGAGAGTTCTAATGGACCAAATTTCTTTCTTTTTTTTTTAATCTTCATCTTTTAATGTCTACTTTCGATTTTTCATGATTTTTTTCCAAAAAAAAATTCGTGCAACTTGTCCATTCATAATTTTATAAAAGTTCGTTTTTTTTTCTTCTCATAATTCATAATTTTATAAAAGTTCGATGATTTTCTCACTTTACTTCTTTCCTTATTCTAATTTAGTAATTTTGAAAGCATTTCCGCATTCAGATTAAAAATACCTACATTTTGATATGCTGCATGGTGGGGTTTGATAGCGCATATAAATGCTTTTTTAGGCAATTTTAATCGCTTTTTATAAGCGCTTATAATCGATTTGATAACGCATAAAAATCTCAGCCCTACGTAATGTACATTTTCATTTCTCATCAAAATCGATTTTGGAGCAACTCCTGTTCCCCAAATTTAAAAACCAACCATGTTTTTGAGAAAACCTCAAAATCCACGTTTTCTTCATTTTAAACGAAAAGTTTCGGAGATACGACAAAATTTGTAACCACAAAAAGTATTCAGAATTGAATTTCCTTTCCAATGAGCTTTATCACGACCGTTTTCACCAACTTTTCCCGATAGAGTGGACCTCTCTCCCTTCCTCGTTTTCACAAAAGTTGAACCCACGAACAAAATTTGCTCCAAAATGAATTCCGATAATTAATGAAATTATGCATTAGATATCGAAAAATAAAAATCGTTCAATTTTTTATCGTGGGTCGAACTTTTGAGGTAAGGGGGGAGGGGGAGAGATCCACCCTTTCGGGAAAATTTGATGAAAATGGTCGTTATAAAACTCATTGGAAAGGAAATTCGATTCTGAATGCTTTTCGTGATTACAAATTTTGCCGTATCTCTGAAACTTTTCGCTTAAAATGAAGAAAACGTAATTTCAAAGTTTTCTGAAAACTGTTTTATTTTCAAATTTGGGGGGGGCAGGAGTTGCTTCAAAATGGATTTTGATAAGAAATGAAAATGTATATTGGGTGCTGAGGAACAACTTTTGTTTGAAAATTTTTTCATTACGACCCATAGATAAGGCAGTACACGCGTTTGAAATGTTGGGGGTGGACCCTGGGGGAAAGGGGGAGGGGGAGAAAAGGGCATACGGGCTCAATTTATTTGTTTTAGTGTCCAGAACAAGAATCAATCATAAAATCAATTTTAACAGAAATATCGCGCGGAAGCCTTTTTTTGTACAATTGAGACCTGACTGGAGGGGGTGGTTCAAAAATTTTGAAATTTTCACAGGAAATAGTGGGTAAATGTAAACGTGAGAATTTTTTCTTTTTTACGCATATTTCAGGACGTTCGGGGGGGGGGGAGACTTAAAAATTTCAAAAATTCGTAGAAAAAAATCGGGGCCATGACGGGAACCCTTAGGTATAACATATTCATTTTTTTGACCATGTTCCACACCCCCCCCCCCCCTCGGGGTCTGAAAAAAAGATATGTTATACCTAAGGGTGAGACCAACTTTTGAAAAAATTCAGCCATGCCTACCCTATCGATTTTTTTCTACGAATTTTTGAAATTTTCACACCTCTAACCCCCTCTCTGAATATCCGTAAAAAAATTGAAAAAAATTTCACGTATACACCAACACACTAACTATTTTCTGTAAGAATTTCAAAATTTTTGAACCACCCCCTCCGAAGATATGAATTTTTTAATTTTGGACATATAGGGTCATTTTATTCGGGTTGGGGTGGGGGGGGAGTCGAGGCAAACATTTTTTGGGGGGTTTTCATCAAGACTAACATTTTGGGTGAGTTTCGGCCCAATTGGTAAAAGGACGAATTTCACTTTCTCGGACAGGCTCTTCCAGCTCGCAGCACTGCTACTACAAATTTTCAGAAAAATTTATTCAAGGGAATGTAATTTAGGAACAGGTGAACGAACAGGTAAAAACAGCTACTAGGGATGTTCTACGAATCGTCTGCTATACATACATTTTTTTTTTTTTATAGGTTCATAGGTTCGGTATGTTTTAACGTCTCTAATGAGGCTTAGGAAAGACCACTCTTTTCTTCCTTTCCACCTCTTTAGGCGTTCTGGACTCTCCTATCTGTCCTTTACATTCCCTTCCTAAAGTCAGCTGTGATCTAAATCATATTATGTTTGAGTGTTCTTCTTTTCGGAAATTGAGAAATGAGCTAGGTACATATATGAAAAGATATTGGTAATAGGCATTCCAGCGCCATTTTCTGCTATGGCTCTTCTTAGCTTTCCTAGTGATGATTCATATAGGTCAATAGGCGATTTTTTGAAGAAAGTTAGTTTTCACAAACAATAAGATTCCATTTTGACCTATACGTACGCTGAATGCTGCGTTGATTTTTCTACTAGGCTAATGTACCTTGTATTCCGAATCCAATCGCATTAAAAAAATTTCAACCAAGAAAATGGATAGTACTTTGAAAACTGAATAAATTTTCACTTCATGACTTTTTGCCTAACTTTAAAATTAAAGGGGCTACTGAAAAAATTGTTCAAAAAAATGCTAATAAAATATATTAATCAAGGAAATGAAACTAAGGAAATTTTGTTGTGAAGACTTTTTGCCAACATCGAAAATGAATGGGCTACGAGGTACTCAAAATGAAGGGGCTTCAAAAAATTTTCAATTTTCTCAATTTTAAATGACCCTTAGCTCTTTCATCTTTGATGTTAGGCAAAAAGTCTTCAGAAAGAAATTTCTTCAATTTTTAACGTACTATCCATTCCCTCGATCAGTTTATTATTTTAGAATTTTTCAGAACAATTTTTTTAGTAGCCCCTTCAATTTTAAAGTTAGGCAAAAAATCATAGAGTAAGAATTTGTTCTGTTTTCAAAAGACTATCCATTCCCATGATTGAAATTTTATAGCCTGATTATGTTTAAAAGCAGAATTGCCCCTTCAATGTTCAAGCTCGGCAACATGTTCATCGCAATTTTTTAGTGGTACTCGGCTATATTCAAAAAAAGAAGTTCGGCAGAAGATTCATGGAACACCCTGTACGATACAACGAAATTTGAAAAAATGGAAAGTTTAATGACGGTTTTTGCAAGATTTCTCTGAGACTGCTGAATGAAAACAGGGGGCTCTGTCAATCTGTTGGGAATGCTTTTTTTCATAACATTTCCAAATTGTATCAAATTTCATTCGGTAATCTCAGAGAAATTTCGCAGAAACATCATCGAGTCTTGCACTTCTTCAAATTTCTAGTACCTATCTTAATTTATATTACAACAATTGAAGCATTTCAGTATTTTTTTAAAAACTATTTTCTAAAATTGTACTTACACCCTTAAATTAATTTTGATGAGAAAAAATGTTGACATTTTTTCAAGTCACTAAATAAACAATTTGAATTTTATATGAAATTTTTCTGAAAACTTTCATAAAAAATTATTCAAATTCTAGGTCATCAGAAAAATGGCTCATTTTTAGGTTTTTAATTAAGCGATTTGAATTTGGTAAAAATCAAAAAATCCTTGAATTGCAATCTGTAACTTTTCAAGGTGTAGAAAGTAAAAACTCACATAACAACTTTCTGGGAATAACCGAAGTTCTCAGCAGGTGCCCAGATGATACTATCCAAAAGAAGAAAAAAATGAGTTTTTTTCGAAAATGGATCCATTTTGAGGCCTCCTAGCTCTGTCTCCATTTGACACGAGGAGTTCAAAAATTTTGTGAGGGGTTCTCCATTTGAAGTAAACTATCTCGCCAATACCTGTCAAAATCCAAGATTTTTTTCACTTCACTCCATGTAGGCTGAAAATACCATGATACCCCTGATTATAACAATAAGTACATATTCTAAGTGGAAGAATTATACACACAATACAAGTAGGTACGACTGAGTTTTGAGTAAGTTTTTATTTCGCCAACCACTTCAAATTGAAACTCCGCCGGCGATGACGACCAAATCCGACTAAAAATATGGTCACCGCGGAATGGACATGCACCGTAATAAAAAGAGCTTATCATCGGGTAAATTTATGTGGAACAGTTTGCGTGGCATTTTCGAGTATACGAATGCAAATTACTCGTACAAATTGTACTCGTCTTCGAGAATATTTTAACATCTTGAAAATGATTTGTAATGCGAAAATGGCAACCGGCGAGTCGGATTTTGTACACAGACGTACACAGATACTCTGTCGTGTTCCTCCCCCCTCTCCCTCCCGCCATGTCGACATCGTATGTAATCGCATCCCACATATACAGTACATGCGAATGGGAAAAGGGTCCGGATAGCACATAATCAGAATTATATTATCAGATAATCTTGTTTTTCTTGTAACGTTGCCGTTGTGCGTTGTTTTATTGTGCAATGAAAATCGTATACTTATATAGCGCGGTTCGAGTAGCGCAAAAAATAGCGTCATTAAATTTGATACATGATTTAAACATGTATACCAAGATCATTGCACTTTAAAGCTGCGCACAAGACTTGGCGTTTTATTCAAAATACTGGTGCTTGTACTCGTGTACTTGTCGCTCGTCGTAATACTGTGTTTCGTATAAACGCGAATTTACGACGACCATTCCCTCAGCGCGGCGATGGAATTGGTTGGAAAATGTGTAAGGGTTTGCTGGAATTTTCGTAATAGAAACAGTGTACTTTTGTTGGAAGGGGATTCGTTTTATTTTCCGATAACGATTTTTTTTTCATCTCTGGTGAAGATAAAAAAAAAACAGTGTTTTCTTTCGACTGGTTGATGTCGCTGGAAAAAGAAATAATCCAGATAAACCTGAAATGTTTAATCATATCAAGTGTGTCCATTGAAAGCTAAAATTAATAGCGAGCGATGAAAACATTTGGTCGAAAAAGAACCGGTCGTTCTCAAAATTTGGTGATTTTTGATACCAAATTTGAAAAATCAAGAAATTCGTACAAATATCAATTGTTTATGAAAGGCCAAATAATGAAATTGGATACTTCTGTAAGTAACTTTTAAATAATTTGTCAGAATGCAAATTACAAGCTTATTTGAAGGAGGTGTTGATAAACTGTAATTGTCAACAGTGGCGGTTTTGGAAGGGAAAATCCGAGGAAGTCGAAAAGTCAGCATTGCCAGATGAGAAATTCAAAAAATCACCCTTCGTCTTTTTTTCATAAAATCGCTAGAATTACACATGAAACTTGTCAATATTCTAAAAAAAGGTCTTAGATTTTGACATTAAACTGAAAATTTAGAACTTTTTTTTAGAAAAATGAAAGAATTAATGAGCCCAAGCGGAGCGAGGGCGAAATTTTTTTAAAAAAGTTGTTTTTAAAACTCGAAATTTCATCAATTTTCCTAATATTTTGTTGTTTTGAGATGAAATTTGTTATTAAAAAACAAAATTGGACAAAAAAATTATCAAATTCACCAATTGTTTTGGAAATCACTCATTTGCCATTGCGAAAATAAAAATATGCGAAATCACCACTTCTGGTGACAAATCACCACACCTCGAAATACTGCAAAAAGTTCAAAAAGAACACAAAATAAAATACGATTAGGTATCACCAAATGAAAAAAAAAACCTATGGATCAATCGAACAAAAAATGACCAAAAACAAATGCAATGTAAAATCCCATCTCAAGTCGTAATCTTTCGATTTGTCGATCGTGTGTCATCGATTAGTGCAGTCAGTGAATCTCTGACTGCACATTGAAGTGTTTTACTTAGAACTATTTTTTCAGGGTGGAATTTTATTTATTTTGCCAACTTTTTCTAAGCACATTTTATCAAAAAATTAATGTTAAGAAAAATTTCAAGTTTTGAAAAAATTAAAGGAAGTCCGACTTCCCTGACTTCCCTTGGAAAACCTCCACTGATTGTCAAATATTCGTATTTTGCAATCAGTTTTTTAGACGACCTTCAGCTTTAAATCACATCCTTTACGATGCAATGGAAAAAATAACCTTATCTTGGATTTCGACAATCTTCAAGCAGTACACTTTGAGTGGAAAACATTCTTTGAAAAATATTCAACTACCATGCTCAAAAGAAGACAGCGATACGGGAACTTTAATTGGAGTCATTTTTGAAAAAAAAACATCGTTTTTTGCCACTTTGGATACTGTTGATTGTTGGAAACCTCAGTTACCTCCTAAGAAATAAGAAATTTGAGTTTCTACATTTCTCTGAACCATTCACTTTGAAATTGGATACCACTTTTTGCCCACTACAAAAGAAGGTGAATAATTCGCTTTAATTCAAATAAAAAATCATTTTTTGATTGAAGGGATACTCCTTTTTTTCTATTCAAGGATTTATATTTAAATTTAATTTTTGGAAATTAAATTCGTCTCTGTTGATCTGTTGTTCTGTTGACCATTTTCTGAACGCAACCTATGTACTTTCTCATTTTGAATCAGTGAAATGTCACTGATAAATAGTCAGAATTGCAGCACAGGGAAAATCAGCAAAATCACTTGATTTTCAGCGAATTTTCGCTGATTTTTCAGCAAATTTCACTAATTTTTCAGCAAATTCCAGAAATTTTACTGATTTTTCAGCGAATTTCCACTGATTTTCCGACTATTTTTTCACTGTTTTCTTTCAGTGAAATTTTTTTCACTGAATTATTACTGTGCTGCAATTCTGACTGTTTTCCAGTGATTTTCGATAATTTTACTGATTTATTTTCTGTTTGATGGAGATTCATTGCTTTCATAGATAACCAGTGATTTTTAAAAAAATAAACGAATTAGCTCTTTACTGTTTATTTGCACATAGCTGTGACGTGGTCGGTGTATGTGAACATACCAAAAATCCTAAACTGGGCTGCATTCAGTCTACGTAAAAAAATCAAAACGTATTTTTTCTTTATCAACTGCTCGCTTACGCAACCAGAAATGCGTAGAGAAGCCCATTAACGACAGTGAATGTAATTTCCTTTGGAATTTTATTTTTTCAAGAATTCATTAGATACCTACCTGAAGTATTAATTTGGCGAATTGCAATATTTTTTAGCCAAAGCGGTAATACATTTTGTACTCTCTCATTCTGAATCAGTGAAAAGTTAATGATAAATAGTCAGAATTACAGCACAAGAAAAATCAGAGAAATTCACTGATTTTCAGCGAATTTCATAAATTTTACTGACCTTTTAGTGAATATTCACTGATTTTTCAGTGATTTCTTTCACCGATTTGTTTTCAGAAAAAGAATTCACTGATTTTCTCCTGTGCTGCAATGCTGACTGTTTCTCAGTGATTTTCGATAATTTTTACTGATTTACAATTGACACAGAAGATCAAAGGTATGAAATTTTATTTGAAAAGCTCCAAATTTTTTCATATTTTCAAAAAAAATGTTCTAATTTGATTTTCATCATTGAAAATTATTACTCTCTCATTTCGAATCAGTGAAAAGTCACTGATAAACAATCAGAATTGTAGCATAGGAAAAATCAGTGAAAATCAATAATTTTCAGTGATTTTTCATTGATTATTCAAAGAATTTCACAGATTTTTCAGTGAATTTTATAAATATCACTGAGTTTTCAGTGAATTTTCATGATTTCCAGGGATTTTCATTCACTGGCTTGCTTCCACCAGGGGAAAAAATTTCACTGATTTATCACTGTGGTGCAATTCTGACTGTTTTTCAGTGTTTTTTTACCAAAATTTCACCGATTCAAAAATGAGAGAGTACTAGATTGTAATTTTTCAAAATTTCAAGATTTTCAGTATGAAATTTTTTTTGATTTCTTAAAATTTTTTTGTTTGTTTAAAATTTTTCTATGTTGTCAATGTGAAATGCATAAGAAATTTTTTTGTTGATATTCTAAAATTTTACCTAGATCAGGAACCGCATCAAATACCAGGTCTGTCTTTCTTTTTTTTTTGGATGTTATAAATTTATTCTGTCTACTCCTGGAATGGGCATCACAGAAACCAAGTTTTTTCAATTCTCTAATATCCGTCATTCACCAACTCCATTCATAAATGAGGAATAAGTTGGTTGAAAAACGAATTTATGCTGGGCTAATGGACCACGTAGTCCGAACCCATTAAAAGAAGAAGAAAAAAATGTTTCTCTACTCTCTCATTTCAAATCAGTGAAAAATCACTGATAAACAGTCAGAATTGCAGCACAGGAAAAATCAGTGAAATTCCTTGGTTTTCAGCGATTTTTCACTGATTATTCAAAGAATTTCTCAGATTTTTCATTGAATTTCATTAATATCACTGAGTTTTCAGTGAAATTTCACTGATTTCCAGAGATTTTCTTTCACTGATTCGCTTTTACGAAAAAATTTTCACTGATTTATTACTGCGCTGCAATTCTGACTGTTTTTCAGTGATTTTTAATAAATTTCACTGATTCAGAAATGAGAGAGTATTTTAACTTTTGAGTGAGTGGAGGGGGGAAGGCTTGTAAGATGGGTTCTGTGGCATCTTTGATTTCGTTGAAATGAAAAATTCTTGAAAATAATGCAATAAAATGTCCATTGCTCTGAAATGGAGGGGTGGGGGTTAACAATTTTCCCAGAATTTTTTTACATCAAGGGCACCATCTGGAGGGGTTATATCGAAAATCGGAGCAGGGGCCAAATTCACCCCTTATCCGGCCAGATCCATTGTATATTATTTTACTCATCATGTTTTCGTTACCTTTGTGTTTTGTACAAACCCTAAAAATCCGTATAAACTTGAATTTCAAAATCTACGAAATTAAAATTCAAACCTCAAAATTAATTTTATTTACTTACATGTTTTAAAACTAGTTTTTAAACCCCCATTAGCCCTACTAATAAACAATTTTTCTCTTTATCTTGTTTCAGGTGAGTCACGAATACAATTTTCATCGTTAGAATAAGAATAGCTACCTAAAAAATACAATTCGGTAAGTTATTTTCCATTATTCCAACGATAAATAAGGAACAAATACATCCCGAAACTTTGAAAAAAAATTGGCACAGTTTTTCATCTCTTCTATTTCCGCTTATGAGCAATTCGTAATCATATCTCAACAATTTCTTCGGGGAAAAAATATACGAAAAAATACACCGAAAAAAGTTTCCAAAACATCAAAATTACCCAATTTTTTCATATCACAACCGAACTTCGCTACTCTGCAGCATCCTTTACAATACTCATCCCGCCGAAAAAATACCCGCCCTATATGTTGAAAAACACCGTCAAACTAGGTCATGAGCAATACGCAAAAATTTTCCATCCCTTTCGCTTATACTTTTGATACATTTGGATAAAATCTCGGTATATGACCTTTTTCATAAAGCGTGACGAGCACTACAAAACATATCAGTTGAATTATTCTCGTCGAGTAAATAAGAGATCCCGTGTATTTTTTTTCCACACGCGTGAAACTAACCCTCCGTAACAGTCGGATTATGCGGCGAAGTGGTATGAAAAGAAATTGGACACGCGAAATAGGACGACAGAGCAAGTTTTTAACTAAATTTTAAAAATAAAAGCGTCGCGTCGTTTATTTAATTTACATTAAAAATTTACCATTATTATTACGAAAACCGAGAACCGAGATTTTCAAGTTCTGTGTTTGTTTTTGAAAGAACAGCTCTCACAACTTGTACGACGTACCTACGTTTCGGTGGAAAAAAACCCTCGTACATTGTTCAACAGCATATTTTCTCGTAATAAAAATAAACTCTCTGTTAATGGAATATACGAAATGAATTCGTACCATACTTAATGAATGAGCCGAAAACTAAGTTATAAATATTTGTTTTATATTAAAGAAACAATTATGAGTCCTATACACATTTCTCGTACGTAAATTTCAAATGTAAGAATTTTTTTCCTTGGGTGGTTTCTTTAGACATTTATTTGCTCGAGTTTACCTAGAAATAACATAAAATTTAACATATTTTCGCCAGGCAAAGCGACGTTATTGCAGTATAAGGTAGAGGTACCTGGTATATACGTATTCACGTGTATAATTATTTTCACGTCAAACAAGCTTTTTCAACGCTTAGTGTAGAATTGAATTCATAAAGTTATAATTTTAGTCGAGATCATAGGTATTTTTTGTACTCGGTGAAGAAGTTTTAATAAGAGACGGTGGAAAATTAATTATGTAGCTTAAGATGGAGAGCAGCTTTCATAATAAACGTAAACGCTCTTAACAAATTAGATAAAGTGTAAGTCTATCTAATTCGTTTACTATCTTTTCAAGATTTAAAACCTAAACTTCATTAAAGGCAAAGTAAACTTTAAATTTTATAAGTTCCTTTAAATCATCTTTTTGGAAACTCTCGAAACATAGATTAAATTCATTATACATATAAATATTTCGATGTAGAATGAACGTCGAAGTCCGTGGGTGAACCTAGATGGTAATTTGGGTCGTTATTTTACCTACTCGATGGAAAAAATTTCACTTTTGTTGGCTTTTGATCACATCTGATTTTATCTGATGATATGCAAAAATTTGGTTGACAGATTCATTTAATTATACCTGATCAGATATTATCAGATATGATCAGGTGGTCGAACAAGTGGAGTTCTGATGGTTTTGTGGTTGTTGAACTCGATTTTTATAATAATTTTCACTGCTGGATTCAAATTGGTTGGGCCCGGCCCCAAAAGGAGGAGTTCAAAATTCGAATTTTCGAACGTCGCTCGTGTTTTTTTTTTGCAATAGCTCGTCTCCATGATCACACAGAAAAAAAAGGAAAAAAGGAAATTGTTCGTCTTTTAATGCTCTAATACGTTTGTTTGAAACAATTATTTGAATTTTTCACTGTGGCTGAGCTACGCTTGGGCGAAGATACTTCGTTCTAGATCGAGCGTAAACGGGTGGAAGACGCGGCATCATTTTTTTTTTTCAACAACAGCTGTACTTTATGTGTATTTTCGAACTTTCAAACATGAGGTCTTGCAAATTTTTTTACACTTTTTTTTGGAAATTTTTCAATTTTTTTTCTATGTCTTGTTGAAAATACAATAAATACGACTTTGAAATTTTTCAATTTTTTTTTCATTTTTCTATGTCTTAATTGAAAATAAAATGAATACGACTTTGAAATAAATTTGAAAAATTTCAAAGTCGTATTTATTTTTTTTTTCAACAGGACCTGGAAAAAAAATTTGAAAAATTTCAAAGTCGTATTTATTTTATTTTCAACAGGACCTGGAAAAAAAATTTGAAAAATTTCAAAGTCGTATTTATTTTATTTTCAACAGGACATAGAAAAAAGTTGAGAAATTTCAAAAAAAAAACGTGTAAAAAAATTGCAAGACCTCACGTTCGAAAGTTCTAATAAAATAATAAATCTGTTGGAAAAAAAAAATGATGCCGCGTCTTCCACCCGCTTACGCTCGATCTAGAACGAAGTGGCGAAGATGCGACTTTTTCTATGGTGGGTCCACCCCCACTCTGAGATGAAATGTAGGTTATAAATTTTTTATTATTCTATTTAGTAATAAAATGTGCTATGCGAGAAAACCTGTACTTAAAGTCGATTAATCTGATTTTAAGTGATTATTTCTGGTAATGGGAAATTTTCAAAATTGATTTTATTCCGAAGGCCCCATGCTCCTCCCCCCCCCTTCATGACGTCTTAAGAAAAAATTGTAAATAACAAAATTGTTTGCTTTTCAATGCTCTACAATTTTTGTTCCAACTTTCTTATTCGTAAGTGTATAATTTCGAAAGTTATAACCGAAAAACCAAAATTTCAACCCTCTCACCCCCTCTCCCCTCCCAAGGAGGTCAAAATATTCGCACCAATTTTAGGAAAGTTCAGGAATATTGAAATACATACCATACTGAGCTTATATACGAAACTTCCTCTTTCTGCTATTTTTTTTTCTGGCAAAAACCTGAAATGTACATATTATAATGCATAAATTAAGCAATGCTTGCCTAATTTATGAATTTTTTCCTTTTTCCTGTTCAACAGGAAAAAATTTACTCAAGATTTTTCGGCACAGAGAGCAAACTTTCAGCCCTATTTCAAAAAAAATTATCTAGCTATCTCAATTGGAAAATTTTTTATGCTACAAATTCTCCTTTCATTATATTTTTCATTTAGCATAAAAAATTTTCCAACTGAGGTATGCTAATCAATTTTTTTTGAAATGTAGCTGAAAGTTTACTCTCAATGCCGAGACATCCTAAATTTTTTCCTGCTTAACAGGAAAAATTATAGAGAGCTTTGAATTTAAAAAGTTCATAAATTAGGTAAGCAATTACCTAACTCATGCATTAGGCAAAAATCTGGCCTTTTTCATGCATTTGACAATTACACGGACGTAAATTGCGATATTTAACTGGAATTGAGATTATCGGTGCTTGAATCAGATTAGACGTCATAAGATCAGATCAGATGAAAACAAATCTGATTCATGATCAAGCCGGGCCCGTAGTCAGGATGGTTTGGAAAAGGAGCAAATGAAATCCGGGGGGGGGGGATAAAAAAGGAAGCAGATTAAATGATACCCCTCCGTTTCACAAAAAATTTACATTCATATTTCAAGCAACAAGAATTTGTTTTTAAAAAAATCATATTACTCACTCAAAATCTTCAAAATCAAAGTAAAATTTTCTTGATCATAAAGAAAAATTTTTGATGAAATTTTTCAACAAATTTTAGTAGAAATACTGACTCTCGAAAACATTGATTTTGATGTATCACTCGAAAAAATTCAAATTTTCCCATTTCTCATCTTCTGACCTCATTCATAAGTATATCACCTAATATATCACTAAAGAAAAAAGGCAAAATTCGAAGTTTTCCAAATACAACTCTTCTTCACCTCAACCTTTCATTCTGAAGAAAAAAATATTCCAAAATTCAAAATGCCATATCTCGGCGAATTTTGGACCTTTTGGACTGGGATCGGTTTTATTCGACTACTTAGGGTCTCTAGTATTGCCCCATGACAATAACTCCATTTTGACAATATGGGCCCTTTGCTAGCAGAATGACACATATAGTAATTTAAAAAAAAAAGAAATTTCAATTTTTTCAAATCTTACTTCCCTTTTCCCTTCAAATCGTGAGTTTTGAGGCTCTCTGATCAGATATGAACAGATTTAAAAATGTTTCATCACGTAGGTATCTATTGATTTTTAAAAAAATACCTGATTAGAAAAAAATGTATTTTTCTTGAAAGAACAGTATTCAAACAGAGATGAATAAATAATTTTCTACAACAATTCATTTTTCGATTTTTAAAAAATGAAATCAAAACTAAACAATTGAAAATGGAGATCGAGCACGCATTTTGATGAAAATCATAAATTCTGGTAAATTTTTTTTATTTTGTTCACTATTTATTACAAATGTTAATCTATAAATATCATTATTATAAAAATCTCCTTTCAAACGCTTCACATTTTGTTGAACAAACATTTTTTTTGTATCTTGGAAAACATAGGTAACTCATCAATGAGCAAATCAGATTGTAGACATAATTCAGAATGTAACTTAGACGAAATACCTATGCAGATGCACCAATCAAAAGTTGGAAATTCCTCAGCTCAGTCTAAGAATCAATGTATTCCTACTAACTGTGGACCACATGCAGAGTGCAATGTCGTAAATGGGGAAAACCAGTCATGTTCTTGCCTCGATGGTTATATTGGATCGCCACCGAATGGCAAACTAGAATGCGTAGCCTATGGAAAATGATTCAATAACTTGGCATGTGCGAGATTTACAATTGCCTGTATAATTTTTTAAAATATGACCTAAACTATATAGTTTTAAATTAAATGTTATAAAGAAAAAAACGAAACAAAAATTTATTCGACTTCGTAAATTTCTGTCCAAGTCCAAATATTCAGTATCAATGTCATGAAAATCTCACGATAAGTTTTCATTTTCCAAATTCGATACTCAAGAAATTATCCGTCGCAATGACAAAAAAATAGGTACTAAGGTTACCCTATAAGTAGAACTTTCATTAAAAACTTTCTTCGAAGAGTGAATTGAGTAATTAAAAAAAAAAAATACATTTTTAATAAATAAAGTTCAACATGTAACAAAAAATTCAAGGAAATATTTTTAAAATGGCCAAATCGAGATTCCCACCGGAAAATTTTCTATCGCGATTTTTCAGCTAAAAAAGAAACGATGTGAAAATTTTTGCAATGAGAAATGCCTTTCACTCGAGAAAAATAACATAAAGTTGCAGTAAAAATATTTCGGTACCAGAATTTTCAATATAGGTACCTACTCGAAATGTTTACTTACATCAGGGCACGGTAGATTACATTACATACATAGGTACCGAAATATAACTCTGATTCAAAAAGTCTAACGACGTACCCATTCAGTGAACCATGATTTTTACATCGTAGATAACTAATTCTGCTTAAAGACTTATAAAACGGCTTAGTTCTTTAATTCATACCAATGATATCATACTATAAATTTTTTTAAATTTTAATGAAACAAAATTGACTTCAAAAATCCAAGAGATAAACCTCATAAAAAATACAATTTTGGCCACAAAACGTGTGGTAGGTATTTTCATTTTATTTTTACTCGAAATTCTCCAATTATGTAACTCCTTCAACAATGGAGATGGACAATACTCAAATTTTAATATTTTGAGCGAAAAATTCCAAGATATTTACTATTAAGTAAGCACTTATGTAGGTAGATATGTACTTGAAATCATGATTGATTTTTTTTTTAACCCATCGAAAAGTTTTATATCAAAAAAGCTTCAAAGGGTATGGCCGGATAAGGGGTGAATTTGGCCCCAGGCGCGTTTGGGCTTCTAAACACCTCAAGTCATATATATTGACTAGAAAAAAATTTTCACAAAATTTTGGACTCCTATCCTCTTCTTTTTCGGGACTATGGCCATTTTATTGCATTATTTTCAAGAATTTTTGATTTCAACGGAAGTGAAGGAATTTTTTTTGTTCTTTGGCACAAAGTTACATCTCGTAGAGTTGTATTTATGATAATTTTTTCAACAATTTTGGCGCACTTCTTCTTGTTTTTTCGGCTACCTTTTGAAGTTTTCAATCGTAAAAAACACCAAGAGCGACCACCCTAGAAAAATTACTAAAATATACGTTTTTTTATGTAGAATTTTGCTGTGTACTTAGGTTTTGGCCATTTCATTGAACTAAGGGCCGAAAATTGCAAAAATCCGTTCAGAAATGTTGTCATTTTAGCAGATTTTTCAAATGAGCGTTTTATGCAGAAAGAAATGATTAAAATGAAAAAACCAATCCCATATTCGTGTTCAGCAGGTCAAAATACTTCGAAAAACACACTTTTCACGATAGTTTTGCCCAAAGTTTCAAAATTTACTATTTTCACGGATTTTTCATGGCGAAAAAAGTGAATTTCAAAACTTTAAGCAAAACTTTCGCCAAAAGTGTGTTTTTCGAGGTAATTTGACCTGCTGAACACGAATATGGAATTGGTTTTTTCATTTGGTGATTTTTTCGGAAAATTCGCCATTTTCAGGTTTGGATAAGGTCTTTTGAGCGAGAAAATTACAATAGACAATAATTAATGCCATATTCGTGTTCTACTTAACAAAATTAGTCAGATATGGATATTTTTTCCAATTTCAATCTTTTGAGTGCTATTTCGTAGATATGCATGCATAAGTACATACTTAAGTATTCCTCTTTGAGCTGCTACAGAACCCGTTCAAGAGGAGTGATGGTGAAATTTTTTCCTCCGCGTATCCTTAACTTATTTGACATTAAATCGTGTCAAAGAGTTACAATATTGCACAACCAGAACTCGAACAGAAATTTTTTGAAAGTTTTTCAGAGAGACCAAATTCAAACTTGAAAATGGCGAATTTTCTGAAAAAAAAAAATCACCAAATGAAAAAGTCAATCCCATATTCGTGTTCAGCAGGTCAAAATATCCCGATATACACCCTTTTCGCGATAGTTTCGCTCAAAGTTTCGAAATTCACTTTTTTCTTCGCTTACCTATGCGGTGTTTTTTACGATTGAAAACTTCAAATAGCCGAAAAAACAAGACGAAGTGCACAAAATTGTTGAAAAAATTATCATAAATACAACTCTACGAGATGTAACTTTGTGCAAATAAACAAAAAAATTTCTTTCATTTCCGTTGAAATTAAAAATTCTTGAAAATAATACAATAAGATGGCCATAGTCCTGAAAAAGAAGGAGTAGGGGTCTAAAATTTTGTGAAATTTTTTATCTAGTCAATATATATGACTTGAGGTGTTTATTAGGAGCCCAAACGCGCCTGGGGCCAAATTCACCCCTTATCCGGCCATACCCTTTCCTAGATGTTACATGAAGTGAAATTATAAAAAAAATGTAACATAGTTAAAAAATGAGGATTCCTAATCAGCAGTAAAATTTTGGTAGAAAAAATATCGAAAGTACAACCAAAGAAGAATTTTAATTTTAGGCGCTGAAGCATGTTTTTGAAATTTTGGCGAATTATTCAAAGTTCAAAATATCTGGCATCTAAAATTAATGTAAAAAATAAAGCAGAAATTTGATATTATTTATTTTTGTTCCCTCGAATTGAATGGAAGCGGTTTCGAGACGTTCTGAAGCGTCTGAAAAATTGTGAAATTTTCCAATACCTAATGGAAAAAAATCATAAAAACAGCACAAAATTATAAACTATAAAAGTTAAGAATGTTGTTGGCCTATTTGATGGATTACAGCACAAATTCCCATAATTCGTACCGCCAGATCAATATTTTTTCAAGTAAAAATTTTCGAAAAAAATTAAAAAGTCGCCAATAACGTAACCACTGAGATAGAAAATTGAAATTTTTAATACATCGCATCGTATCTTTGACCTCTTGAATTGATTGCAAGCGGGTTTGAACTGATCAGCAGCTTCCAGAAAATTAACATTCACTAGCTTAAAAAACGAAAAACATTTTTTCGAGGGGAAAAATATGGATTTGATCCGGGAGAGTGAAAAATGTAGAAATTTTGTTGTAATCGATCGAGTAAGCCACCAATTCGAGTTATCCATGTTTGTAGAAGCCAAAATTCGGATGAACTAATTATTTTTATTTATTTTTTTTTTTTTTAATATAGGTACTTGGAGAATTCTAAAATTTTCTGGAGATTCCAGAACGCCTTGAAATTGCTTCCAATCCATTTGGTGATTGAAAATAGCCTTTATACCAAGTTCATTGAATTATGAGTATTGGACTTCTGAAATCTACCTATAAATAGGCACATAATACTGCCTAACGACATATCTATCAATCAGTTTCAGATTGTTCAATTGCTGATTCAAAAACATCCCGAAAAATGAAAACAATATTGAGGAACAAAATCAAGGCAGCAAATACATATTCTTCGGTGAAAATATCATATCGATGGTTACTAAGCATTATCTTTTGCGTATCGGAAATAAGTCTAAAAGAAAATAGAAGAACTCCTAAAACGGCGATGGTTACGGCTACAGGGTTATTAGGATTGATAACCGTGAAAACGAGAACAATCACAATAAGTATCATTGAAACTGAGCAAACATACGGTCCATAAGTGGTAAAATTGAAGAACGTTTGAAACGTGAAAAGTATAACGCAAAAACAAAACAAAGCTAAGATTCCGACTGTCATTAGTATCTGAAATGGCAAAATAGAAAAAGATTTTTTCAATTTTGTATATATCACGTTTCACGTACCAGTATTGTACTTATCCATTGTAGTCCAGTAAAAATAACATTCTATAATGCAAATTGTGTTGGCAAGCTGAATTTTGGTATACTGGTCCATTTTAATGCCCTAAACACGAATTGAAGGTGTCCGGTCGCGTCCGGGGTGTGCGTTCCCCGAAATTGTGGATCTTTGCCCCCCAAATCAGGTATTTGGCCCATATCTGCTAAAATATGGGTTCTAGAGCAAAAATGGGGTCCATAAAAGTTATTCTACGTCAAATTTCCTATCAGATGACTTTAGAAGGGTATTCAAAACTTCAAGGGAGCTGGAGCTATAGTTGATTAAAGAGAGGGGCTTTTCTCCAAAAATCTGATTTTTTGGCTATATCTGCTAAAATATCGATCCCAGTGCAAAAATGAGGTCTACGAAACTTAATCTACGTCAAATTTCCTATCAGATGACTTATGAATGATATTTTCACAAACCCAAGGGGGCTGAAGCTACAACTAAGCAGAGAGAAGGGGTAGCTCAGTAGCAGATTGCAAATAAACATCGAATGATGATAGCGGGACAAAATTTGATATGGTGAACAAGGATACCATTACGATTTTTTTTACCTCGTTAGGTCATCGCGAAACCCTACAAGGGAGGAGAAGGGGCTCCAAAGAGGGGTTCAGGCCCCCAATTTTCAAAATTGAGCTATAGGCTCATTCTTGGTTTCATTTTCATATGATTGAATTCTGCTGAGTTCAAGAATGTAATTAATTTTTAAATTCAAGGGAGAGAAATTTCCAAACTTTCCCTACCTGTGCACCCTTCACTCCCCAAAATTATATTACCCTCAATTCAAACCTTTTTAAATATAATTCCTATTGAAAATTTACACTAAAGTTCAGTATTATTTTGAGTTCTTTGTTTGATGACCCATACAATGTTTACCCTCACCCCCCCCGGGTTAAAATTTTTCAATTGTTAAAAATGTTTCCATTCTCTATTGTATCACATATACTAAACACTTTGTGTAATGTAAAAACATTTCATCAATATATTAATTATAGAGAAGAGGAGGATGAGATGAACTTTTTGGTCCACAACTGAGAAATTTATCCAACGCATGGGATAATATTTCGACAATAAAATCGATCTGTGCACGTGATGAAAAATGTTGTAAAACTAATTATTATTACGGTTTCAAAGTAGTCGAAATTGGGTAAAATGGTAGTCAATAATGACCTCCTTACACCTCCAGAAGTGGTCTATGGGGTGCCTTTCGAGTTGTATTTATCATTTAAGAAATCTTGTCCGATAAATATTATCTGTGTATAATTTCGTGAGTTTTTACAAAAAAAAATATGAAAAGTTGGTTCACATTCAGCAACAGAAACTTTTAGTCTCTCTCCACTCACTGAAGAGTAGGGATAGGGGATCTAAAAAAAAAAAGGTAAATATGAATGGTAATCTATTTGTAAATGTCAAAAATTATGATAAAAATTTGGTAGGAATGTCAGCAGGTTGTCCTAAGTTGAAAAAAAGTAATTTTTCAAAAAAAAAGTTGGGGAAATGTGTTGAGAAATTTTAAATTTGAGGGACTTATCTCCCTGAGATCTTGAATGTAATGACGTTTTTGAACTCAGCGGGATTCAATCATATGAAAATGACACCAAGAATGAGCCTATAGCTCAATTTTGAAAATTGGGGGCCTGAACCCCTCCTTGGAGCCCCTTCTCCCCCGTAGGGTTTCGCGATGACCTACCGGGCTAAAAAAAAATCGTAATGGTAACCTTGTTCACTATATCAAATTTTGTCCCTCTATCATCATTCGATGTTTATTTGCAATCTGCTGCTGAGCTACCCCCTCTCTCTGCTTAGTTGCAGCTCCAGCCCCCTTGGGTTTATGCATATCATTCATAAGTCATCTGATAGGAAATTTGACGTAGAATAACTTTCATAGACCCCATTTTTGCTCTAGAACCCATATTTTAGCAGATATGGGCCAAATACCTGATTTGGGGGACAAAGATCCACAATTTCGAGGAACGCACACCCCGGACGCGACCGGACACCTTAAATTCGTGTTTAGGGCATTGAAATGGACCAGTATACCAAAATTCAGCTTGCCAACTCAATTTGCACAATAGGACCATTTTTTTTTGCTAATTTTACTGGACTATTGTTTCAACTCACTATATCAATCCTATAATGAACAGCAACCAGACCAAGAATGATACCCAGTGTTACGGTAAAGGCAAACAAGTATATAAAATTCATAGGAGGTATTCGAGCAACCTCCTGGCAACAGCACATTGTGATAAGGATTAAAACACCAACAACTATCACTGTAATAAAGACCTGTAGTCGTTCGATATATTCTCTCAATGGTTGACTGCTATAGATCGACACGATGATAATCCCTATAATCACGAGTTGTATCGTTAAAATAGCATACACTTTCCTGTAATCAAAATTAATTCATTTAATCGTTGCACTGGAAAAATTCTACCAACGAGTTATTTTACTTCATAAATTAAACCTACCGAACAAATGCATCTCTGGTTTTTTTATATGACCAAACGAAGGAGTTTTGCGGTGGTTGCCCATCTGACGATATGCCTATGTCGATGAGAAACGGATTTTAACATGAATCGAATTAGGTTACATATACCGTAAGAAGAAAAGTGCTAACCTTGTTTCTGGTATATTTCAGAAGAAATTTGTTCATCCATCGAGAATTTCGTGATATCGACTAACAAAACAAAGTAACTTTTTCAAAATATGAAATACTCCTGGTGATTTTTTCATTAAATTAGAAAAGTGAATTTTATAAAATAATACTAAGGAGATTGTTCACTATTTATGAATGTAACTGAGCATAAAAAAGAAGTAAAAATTTACAAACGTTACAAAGAAACGTTTTAATTCTTATCACCTTTCATTTGTGAGAATTCGTAAAAAATTCAGAATCTGATGGCCAGTTCATTATACGAGCGTCTGTTTTCATTGAAGTACTGTCGGAAATGGTGCGGCATCATTTTTTTTTCCAAGTTCTTAGTATGTAATGACGAACAGTTTGTATTTTCTCAACTCTAATTTTTTTCTTCTAATTTTCTCAACTCAATTTTTTTTCTTCTAATTTTCTCTCTAAATTTTCTCAACTCAAAATTTTTTCTTTCAATTTTTCTCAACTCAATTTTTTTTTCTTCAAATTTTCACAACTTAAATTTTTTTCTTCTAATTTTCTCAACTCAAATTTTTTTCTTCTAATTTTCTCTAAAAATGAAAAAGATATAGGATAAGAAACACGCATGATGAATATGATTGCTTGAGTCATTTTTCCACTCATAAATTTCGTCATTACATGATATTGATAAAAACTTGGAAAAAATTGTCAAATTGGAAGAAAAAAATTTGAGTTGAGAAAATTGAGAGAAAATTTTGAGTTGAGAAAATTTAGAGAGAAAATTAGAAGAAAAAAATTTGAGCGGTGAAAATTTGAAGAAAAAAAATTTGAGTTGGAAAAATAAAAACTGTTCGTCATTTCATACTAAGAACTTGGAAAAAAAAATGATGCCGCACCATTTCCGACAGTACTTCAATGAAAACAGACGCTCGTATAGTATTCAACATTAATGGTTGTGACTTGTGAAGTTATGATTAAAGGCCAACTATTTCCATTGACTAAAATAATTTGGGAAAGGGATTTATTATTATTTTAAATTTAATTTATTTACTTTTTTTTATAAAAATCTCTATCACTTTAATAATATTATTGAATAAAAAAATTAAATGAATAAAAATTATTGTCCGTTTATGAAGAAGATAAAAATGCCTTCTTTCGACACTTATATATCCATGATGCCGGTTTATTTAGCTCGTTTTCACTCCCTATTTGGCGACGAGACAGTTACGATAGAAGATTTGGCGTAAACGTTTTTATTATAGTAAGTTCATTTGAGACGCAGCCAGGGATACCCGACCATATGTCGGAAATTTTTTTTTTCGTTTTTTTGACTCTTTAAATAGTACAGACTTGTACCTTTCGAATAGCACAAACCGCATTAAAAAAGGTTGAGAAATGAATTTTCTATGATTTTTCAAAGTTTACCAAAAAATGATTTTCAAAAATCAAAGTTTTGAGAAAAACGCAAAACAAAATTTGGAACTGTTTTCAATGAATAAAAAAAAATTATGTTCTGTAAGTAAACGACTTTTCTCATCGGAAATGGTTTATTTACGTCCTCTTACATCACTTTAGGTCATTGACCCCTTCCAGAAGTTGCCGGCATCGAAAATCGAAACCATACCATATGTCGGGAATCATATTTTTTCAAGAAATAATGACATTTTTGGTACAAATTTTTTTTTTTTTTTAAATAATCGTACACCACTGTAGTTCATTAAAACGAACCTGAAATTACGTGCATTGAGAAATGAAATCATAGTGCAAGTCAAACAACTTTACAAACCAAACGATGAAAATCATGCTTTGAAAATTAGTGTTCAACAAATATCCGGATAATCGAAATGAAGAGTTTCAACGGGAAAAAATTGAATTTTCGATTTCGATAATCGATTTTTCAATTTCGATTTTTTGATTTCGATAATCGACCTTTAAATTTTGTGAGGGTTCGTGAAAGAATTCGGGAACTCTCGGAAAAGTTCAACCGTTTTCGGGATGTTTTCGGAGCTGTTCGGCAATTTCCGTGTGATATCCGGATAATCCAAAATTCCAAATAGTATTTGGTATTTGGATATTCGGATATTTGTTGAACACTACTACGTTTCAATAATAATGAAAGTTGTAAATTTTAACATATTTTTATAAAATTCCGACATATGTGACCTTCCAGGAAGAAACCGACCTTCGGTCCGAAAAAAAATTAAAAAAAAAAGTTTCTCAATCAATCCAAAACAAATGATAATCATTGTTTTGGATTGATTGAGAAACTTTTATTTTAAATTTTTTTCGGACCGAAGGTCGGTTTCTTCCTGGAAGGTCACATATGGTATGGTTTCAATTTCTCAGAGGCCTTCAGCAAAATTCGTTTTTTAACCAAGAAGATGACACTTTTGGGACCTGAACCTATTCTCATATGAAAGTAGAAGGTTCATAGTATAAAAATTGATAAAAAAATTTTTTTCCATATTTTTGGTCATTTTTTCTTAATTTGCGTTTTTCTCGAAATTTACTTTTCCGACATATGGTCGGGTATCCCTGGCTGCGTCTCATTTGTTCGAAATTTCTCTTCCGGTTTTGAAAAAAAAAGAAATGTTCGGAAAAATTGGACAAACAACAACATTTTTTATCCAAAGTATTTTTGGTGATTTTTGATTTTTTTTTTTTTAAATTGAAAAAAATTTTTGAAAATATCTCAAAAGTCCAAAAATAGAAAAACATCATTCGATGATAGAAAATTATAACTATATATTATTGATTTATTGTTCCAGTACGAAGTTTTTATACCATATACTTTGGACTCCTAACCAGCTTAGCTGGAGTTATACTACCTGATACCAAGAAATGAACATGAAGGTGCACATGTTCTGGAAGAACAAACTACTTAGCTGACAAAGATGATCGAAAAACATGACGATGGATTACAATCTTTTCAAAAAGGAGATGGCCTCGATCGAAAGTCGATTGACAAAAACAGAACTGGAGTCGTATTCTTGAAATTTGTCTACCTACGCGAATTATCTGATTATAGTTTTTTTTTAATTTTCTGACTCAGACAATTTTTCTTGTATTTTTTAAAAACCGAAATGCAAAATTTTTCCAATTTTCAGGAAAAAAAGGTTCAAATTTACAAAATTTTATATCTTTTAAAATTTTGAACGAGTTGGGTAAAGACTATTGGTTATTTTCTGGATTTGATCCTTTAATGCCCCTTTAGCACCCAATTTTGGGAAAAACTTTGTTGAGAAACGAAAATATCGTGTGGGATATAAATTTTAACTAATTTGAGGGTGTAGAATTCGAATATCGACTTACTTTTTGATTCGGTCCACTCCCTGTAATTTTTTGAAATATTCAATTCCATATTGATCACCGATAACTGAAGGAAGGGGTCAGTTGGAGCACGGGGTGAGAATTGGGTCAAAAAGTAAACGTCGATATTCGAATTCTACGCCCTCAAATAAGTTAAAATTGATATCCCACACGATATTTTCGAGACATCATTTTGTACTTTGACCTATACCTACACTCAACAATTCTAACAAGGGAGGTATCCCAACTCAAAGTAAAATTTTGTGCCCAAACAAAAAAAAAATTGAAAGTACTTCATCACAGGACCTCGTATCCAAAATTTCAGGTGCTGAAGTTCATTATTAGATTTTTGGTGAATTTTTGAAATTTCAAGATTACCTCCGCCCTACGAAATATGAAAATTTGAACTAATGAACAAAAAAAAAGCTGAAATTTGGTATATACCCTACTTTCGACCTCCCAAATCGATTGGAAGCGGTTTTGAGACGTTTCAGAACCACCAGAAAATTTTGAAATTTTTCAGTGCTGGAGAAAATCCCATAAAAATGGCCCATATGCACTTCAGCAGCTATAATCGCGGATTATACATATTGGTGACCTATTTGATCGATTAAAACAGAATTTTCTGAAATTCGCATCTTTGAGTTCAACTTCATAATTTTTTTGCAGAAAATTAATGGTTTTCCAGTAAAATTGTCAGCCAAAAAATCTAAATTGGAACTCAAAGTTGTGAATTTCGGAAAATTCTACTTTATTCGATCAAATAGATCACCAATATTGATTATCCGCGATTAAAGGTGCTGATGTTTATATGGACCATTTATATGGGCTTTTCTCCAGCACTGGAAAATTCCAAACTTTTGTGACGGCTTTGAAACGTCTTGAAACCGCTTCCAATCGATTCAGGAGGTCGAAAATAGGGTACATAAGTACCAAATTTCAGCTTTTTTCGTTCATTAAATCAAATTTTCACAATTTTAAAATTTCAAAAATTCGTCAAAAATTGAGAAATGAACTTCAGCACCTTAAATTTTGGATACGGGGTCCTGTTATGATGTACTTTGGATTTTTTTTTTGTTTGGGCTCAAAATTTTACTTTGAGTTTGGATGCCTCCCTTGTAAGCAACTTTGGTTCACTTTTCTTCAAAAAAATATTCATTTAGTACCATTTTTGGGACATTTAAATTTTAAAACGTGAGCGTTTACAAGCCACGGCCTTAGAACTTTGGCACTTTTGGTCAATTAAACCCCCGCTGGGGGGGGGCACATCTAAATGACAATTGTATCATTAGTAGGTATTCGAATAAACTCTAGTTTACTGAAATATGGACATTTTCAGAGAATTACCTACTCTTGCCTATTGTTATCATTTCATCAACAATATTGATACAGGGTGTCTACAGGGTGTAAAATTGAACCCCAAACACAAAAACGAAAAATTCACGTTTTTTCCTTTACAATCCCATTTGTTTACCTACAGTGATAAAAATTCCCGAAAAATAAATTTTTTCGCTTTTGTGCATTCAGAAAAACAGTCTTACTAGCAAAACGTTGGTAAACATTGGAGTCAAAAACGAAAAATCAATCAAAATTCACGAAAATAAAACAATCCCTCGAACGAGATGGAATCAAGTAAATAAGAAATTAAACCGAAACGAAAAATGTTCATCTAGTACGGACAATTTAGCTTAAAAAAAGCCAAAAGCCAAAAAAAATTCCCGGAAACGGGAAAGTTCGTATATAAGCTTTGTAGAGGGTGTATTTCAACATACCCGACTTTCCCTAAAATCGGCGAATATTTTTACCCCCTTTTGGGAGGTGAGGGGGTTCAAATTTTCGTTTTTCAGCTATAACTTTCAAAATTACGTATTTACGAAAAAATACTTGAAAAAAAATTGTAGAGAATAAAATAACAAACAATTTTGTTATTTACAATTTTTTCCTAGGACGTTATGGAAGGGAGCTAGGGGCTTCAGAAAAAAATCAATTTTGAAAATTTCCCATTATCAGAAAAAATCACCAAAAATCGGGTTAATCGACTTTTAGGAGCGGCTCTTTTGCATAGTACATCCTATTACTATGTAGAATAAGAAAAATGAACAACCGACCCCTCATCTCAAAGTAGGGGGTGGACCCCTGTAGAAAAAGTTACATTTTCCCCCTGAAATACCTCAGCTACAGTGAAAAATTCGAAAAATTGGTTCAAACAAACGTTGTAGAGCGTTAAAAGACGAACATTTTCCATTTTTAATATTTTTTCTACGTGGTCTTGGGGCCAAGCTAATGCAAAAAGAAAAAAGATCGACGCAGCGTTCGAAAATTTCTCACAAAATTTTAAACCCCCTCTTTTGGGGTCCATTTTGGGTCCAGGGGTTCGATGATTATAAAAATCGACTTTAGCGACCACGAAAACCTCAGAAACCCACTTGTTGGGCTATTGGTTCGTTAGATTTTATACCAGGCATACACACGTGTAATGTATTGAGTTGATGAAAAATTTTCGAACCCCACGTCGATCTTTTTTCTTTTTGCATTAGCTCGGTCCCAAGACCACGTGGAAAAAATATAAAAAATGAAAATGTTCGTCTTTTAACGCTCTACAACGTTTGTTTGAACCAATTTTTCGAATTTTTCACTGTAGCTGAGATATTCCAGGGGGAAAATGAAACTTTTTTTACAGGGGGTCCACCCCCCTACTTTGAGATGAGGGGTCGGTTGTTCATTTTTCTTATTCTACATAGTAATAGGATGTACTATGCAAAAGAGCCGCTCCTAAAAGTCGATTAACCCGATTTTTGGTAATTTTTTCTGATAATGGGAAATTTTCAAAATTGATTTTTTTCTGAATCCCCTAGCTCCCTTCCATGACGTCCTAGGAAAAAATTGTAAATAACAAAATTGTTTGTTATTTTATTCTCTACAATTTTTGTTCCAAGTATTTTTTCGTAAATACGTAATTTTGAAAGTTATAGCTGAAAAACGAAAATTTGAACCCCTCACCCCCCAAAAGGGGGTCAAAATATTCGCCGATTTTAGGGAAAGTCGGGTATGTTGAAATACACCCTCTGCAAAGCTTATATACGAACTTTCCGTTTTCCGGGAATTTTTTTGGGTCAAAACCTAAAATGACCGTACTAATCAAAAAATCTCCCAAAAACAGAACCCTAGAACGACCAACAGTATTCAAAAATGAATCGGATACGACACCGACCAGCCAGTTTTCGTATTCGATAAATCCGAACATTATTCATAGTCCAAAATAAATCCTTCCGGCTTCCTGTCAGCGAATAATCTCCGTATCTGGGCTTTTTATAGACGATGTGACATCAAACCGCCAAACATTTACTCTGCCAGCCAAATCCACCCAGCTGGTCTTGCGAAGATATCCGGTCAAATAATTTGGCTATTTTTTGTCCTTTTTAGAAACCCATTACGAATGTAATTACGATAACGAGCTACATTTAGCGAGACAGATAAAATTCGTCGTCGTATGGACGAATACTCGAATCCGCCGTGGAAGAGACAGAGACAAAAGCTGCCGGTAATTTCCATCAGTGCACGATATTATGAGAGTTAGGGTGGCAGCGAAAATGGACTTTTTCTTTTTTGAAAATGCGTACCCGCCAAAAATATTAATTATGATGAAAAAAAAATATTCCCAAAATTTCACCCCTCTGAGTTGAAATTAACCCGTGCCGCAAGGCACTCAAAGTTGAGGAAGGGAGGCCCGAGCGCGAACGCAGTGGTCCTGCCACTACATGCCGCGGTGATAATTTCAGCGTTCGCGCTACGTTACGAAAACCCCCTCACCTCATTCTGGGTGGCAATGGAGGGAATGGGTGTTAAAATTACTCAATAAGGAATTGCTTTAGGATGTCCGGAATATATCTATTCGGTTTTGAATTTTTTTTCAAGATTTTATGACCCTTAGAAAAACTTGTAAACGTAGTGAGTTTTTACCACTATTTTTGATGCTTTTATTGTTCTAAATAAGCCTTCAAAAATTGAATACCCAAAATTTTTGCAATATTTTCTTGATAATCCCCTCTATTACCCCTCCATTTACAATACTGAAGGTGCAAATCCTTGGAGAAATATAAATGATAGCAAATTTTTGTGCTATAAGCATCGAAAATGGTGTTAAGAAATTACTGCATTTAGAAGTTTTTTTAAGGGTCATAAAATCTTGATAAAAAAATTCAAAACCGAATAGATATATTCCGGACATCCTAAAGCAATTCCTTATTGAGTAATTTTAACACCCATCCCCTCCATTGCCACCCAGAATGAGGTGAGGGGGTTTTCGTAACGTAGCGCGAACGCTGAAATTATCACCGCGGCATGTAGTGGCGGGACCACTGCGTTCGCGCTCGGGCCTCCCTTTCTCAACTTTGAGTGTCTTGCGGCACGGGTTAATTTCAACTCAGAGGGGTGGGATTTTGGGAATATTTTTTTTTCATCATAACTAATATTTTTGGCGGGTACGCATTTTCAAAAAAGAAAAAGTCCATTTTCGCTGCCACCCTAATGAGAGTATAATGCACCCTACGAATAAGAAAAATAACTCCGCCGTTGTATTTTTATAAGTTTCTCGTCGTGTGCCGTATTCTACGACCAACGTATACGTATCGTACAGTTGTACGGAGATGTAAACATTCGTTCCGTTGATTAAATAAACTGCGTGGAAACACGGTTCGTCGTCGTATAGCTCGTTTGTCAGTAAATGTTACGAATTGCGCGAAATATCATACTTGGAGCAGGGCAAAAAACAAGCTTAACAAGGGAATAGCCATCACAACTTTTTAACACCGGCACAGCAACGTAGACGGTACTACGGTGCAAAAATTTTCGCAAAGTTTTATTACGAAATTTGCTCGGTGAAAAAAAAACACAGACTAGATTTGGGCTCGTGTGTGTCGACGACGACTCCTGAGTACAGCGAAAATTTTCCATTTTTACCCCTAATTCGATTTTTCTGTCAAATACAATCTGGTAAGAGGGAGTGAAGAGGGAGGAAAACATCGGCATTCGAGTTTTTTTTTTCACGCATGTAAATTTATTACAGGCTAATGCAATTACGGCGCGCCAGATTCGTTTATGTACCGTTTAATCACGAAACGCGCGTGAAAATACCGATTTGTTATTTATAGTAATCGAAAACGATAAAAACAAGATGGAAAAATGTCTGGGGTTTTTTAAAACGAGAGAAAATGAGATCGACGAATACTAAGGCTGGTAGGTTCATAGGCCTCGGAAATGGAATTTATTTTGGTTCGAGGAGATCATATTGCGAGCTGGAAGAACATTTGTTAGTCCAAAAACTATAATTTCGCAATATATTAATAGGGATAACTAATCGATAATTTTTTGAAAAAATAGTAGGTAAGTAGTAAGTACTCGCCAATTTTTTTGCCAATAGGTACAATCGACAGGTACATCTGGTGGTTCACAAAAAATGCCAATAAAAAAATCTGAAAAAAAATTAATTCACAAAAATTTAACTCATATTCAAATATTTGACGAATCAACATTTCAAACCGATAGTTAATGTTTTACTAAATCCATTAAATTTATTGGAATTAATTTCAAGTGATTTTATTTTACGTAAAAAAAAAAGACCTTCGCAGTGAGTTTTTCACATTTCCACATCAGTACAAACGTGGTATTTTTTGAAATTACTTCTCAAGTACATTTTTAATGATCAAGTGCTTTCGGATTTTATAAAGAGGCAAAACTGATTTTGACATTTCAGACAGGTTTCTTGTCTGAATTAACACATCATCAAAAAAAAATCCACTTTCCTAAATCCTTCTTTTGGATTTAAAAAAAATTCCAAGGAATATTCCAAAAATTCCCTGACATTTCCAGATTCTCAAAAGTGCTCGACTTTTCCAGTTTCTAAAAAGTGAACATCTTGATTTTTTGATATGATATTCTATGTAAAAAGGACTTTCACTGATAGCTTTTTCCTATTCCCAATTCAACGCAAACGCTGTATTTTTCAAACTATATGATAGTTTTCAAGTGCATTTTATCGAATTTTTAAAAGAAGCAATACTGATTTCGACATTTTAGACAGGTTCCTCCACCCATGTAAAGTCAAACAGTTTCAAAAAAATTCGCCAAATATGTTTAAACGGTAGATATTTATTGGCATTTGAAATTTTTCAAGTGTAATTTTATTTTTCCGCAGAAAAAATCATTAAAATCTCTGGTTTGGGCCTTTCTGCCAAGTTGGGTGATGTTTGAAAACAAGAAAAATTACAGAAAAATTGAAGACCTCGAGAATCTATTTTTGACGAATTTGACATGGAATGAACTAGAATTGAAGAATTTGAATTCATTTCCAGGGTGTTCACAATATTTCAAATATGATTTTCTCTGACTTTTCCAGGTTTTCCTGACCATCTGACCAATTTTTCGGAATTTTTCAGGTCTTTCAGTGAACCAAGGGGGGGGGGGGAGGTAATTTTTCACGCGACGTACTTGCATCAAAGAATTTGGTAGAAGAATTATATGAAATGCATGGGATCTAACGATTTTTTTCAAAATCACTATTTTTTAGAAGAATTTTATATGCTTCTTTTATATAGGTCCAAAAAACGAGTCAAATTCAATTCTAAACATTTTTAACCAACTCCTCTTCACCACAAAAATTTGAAAACTTGGATTTATTTCAGAAAAAGTTTCAAATAAAAAGGCAAAACCAAGTATTTCAAAGCAAAGTTATTAAAGTTTTAAAAATGAAACAAATTATGACAGAGTCACAGGGTGTCCACAAAATCAAGCCAATAAAAATACATAATTCGGATTTTTCCGGGCTGAAAATTCAAAGATTTCTTTACATTTTATTGTCCTCTCCCACCGGCAAAAAAAATAAAAATACATACCTTAAATTTATAAATCCACGCCATTTCCTGCAATCTTTTTAGCAGCCATTAATAAAAAAATCAATAAGGTAAATAATATAAATCATTTTGCTGAAATATTATAAAAGACGTAATAATTTGGACCGAGCGGAGCAAGGGCGATATTCTTTGAAGTAAAAAATAAGCAAAGAAACACTTTTCTAAATTTTTTATCCTTTTTTTGAGGATTTTCAAAACAACTTGTTATTCCACAATAATACCTATTTCAATTGAATAAATAAGTAAGGTTTTTTTTTCTTTCTTCATCAACTTTTCTTATCAGTTTCAAATTCTCGAAAATTGAAATTTCTATATAAATAACCATTCGAATGATCATGATGATTTTCATCCTCCTCAGATAAGAAGTCAAAAAAATCTATTCTACATTCAAACTTTCAAAAAACTTGAAAAACGTAGAAAATTGAAGCATTTTCAATCATTTTTATATTTTTTTAAAATCACACGGGTATAGTTCTTCCAGAGCCAAGCAGAAGACATCGAAGTCAAGGGGAAAAAATGTACTTAAGAGTAAAAAAAATGTTTTTCGAGTGTTGATATAACGTAATCAAGCTAAATGTTTCGTTTTGGGGTCTTCGCAGGTTCCTTAAAAAAACTGGGCTCGAAGAGAACCCTTTTTCTTTCCCCATCTCTGGACAAGCCTGAGTCTTCCAACAAGAAATATATTTTCTTTTCACAAGAAATTGAAGGAGCCAAAAGTTATAGTTCAATTTTAAACCAGTTCTTACACATTGAAACAATAAGAATGCAGAAAACGAAAAAAAATGGAAAAATTGACCCTAAAATGATTATTTTGAAAAAAAAATCACAAAAGAGGACCGTATTAATGGGCCTTCGCAAAAAATTAACGTAAAGTGACCTAAAAAAGTTGAAATTAAATTTTGAGATTTTTTTGATCAACGTTCAACCTTCTTCCCACAAAAAATCTCAAAGTTTCAAAATTTGAATTTTTCAAAATCTTTTGATTCTTTCAATTTTTTTATTAAAATTTAGTCGTATAACTATCAAGTACCCAATGAAAAAATTTTACACCAAATCATACCGTATCTGATTTATTTAAAATCGCATCAAATTTTATTTGTTTTGATAAAATTGTATCTCAAAAATGTCCTAATTTTATATTGTACATCTGGCTTTTTCCAGATGTAATTTGATTACATTACATCAACCTGAATATGAACTTTTATAATTTTCTCATCATACTTATACAGGGTGTTCCATGAATCGTCTGCCAAACATATTTTTTTGGATATAACTGGGTACCACTAAAAAAAAAACTTGAGATGAACATGTTGCCCAACTTGAGGATTTCAGGGGCAGATGCTACTTCTAAAAAAATTACGTCAAAAATTTTTTTAACCGTGGGAATGGATAGTACTTTAAAAACTGAACAAATTTTCACTATATGACTTGTTGCCTAACTTAAAAATTGAAGGGGCTACAAATTTTTTTTCAATTTGTTTTTCTGATAAACTAATTAAGGGAATGGATAGTACGTTGAAAACAGAAAAAATTTTGTTCTGTACACTTTTTGCCTAACATCAAAAATGAAGGGACCAAGGGTCATTTAAAATTGGGAAAATTCGAAAAAAATTTGAAGCCCACGTATTTTGCGCGAGCTGTAGCCCCTTCATTTTCGACGTTAGGCATAAAGTGCACAGAATACAATTTCTTCAGTTTTCAACGTACTATCCATTCCCTTGATTAGTTGATTTTTTAAAAATTGTTTTTGAAAAAAAAAATTGTAGCCCCTTCAATTTTTGAGTTAGGCAAAAAGTCATTTAGTGAAAATTTGTTCAGTTTTCAAAATACTATCCATTCCCATGGTCAAAAAATTTTTTGACGTGATTTTTTTAGAATTGGCAGACGATTCATGGAACACCCTGTATGTATAAATTGATGCAATTAGACATGATTTGATATTATTTTGATAAAATCAGATTGGGAAATTTTTGTGATCTGATCAGGTCTTAAAATTTTTCGTACGGTATTAAATCGTACGAAAAAAAATTATTTATAAATAATTATTTTTTCTATTTTTCCTGAATTTTTTGGAAGAAAGGCAAGAGGGGGAGGAGGGCATTACTATAATTTTGTTCGTGGCGAAAAACATTACCTACCGTTAAAAATATTTCGGAATTGAATAAAGAAAATGCTTGATCGGTATTAGGGGCGAATTTTCACTTTACATGGACACAGAACGACTCCCGACATAGGTATTTAATTCCATTTCTGGAGTCATTTTAAAATTATCTAACAAAAAATTCCACCAGGAGACGGAAAAAGGTTCTCAAGAGGATTTTCACCAAAATTAGCCACAAATTACTCAAATTTGATAAACATTCGAATAAAATCCAAAAAATGTAATTTTTGCCTTCATTAAGTATACACCTACTTACAACTGATAATTTTTATAAACAAACACCCGAATTTATATCACTACATTGAAAGTACATAAATATTATGTTAAAAATTACTCGATAATAGAACACAAAGATCAATTAAAAGTTAGGTTCATAAAATAATGAAAACACTTACGAGTGAATCAATCGATTAAAAATAAAATTCATAAAACAAGTAAAATGAAATTTGTTTTCATCCTCCCCAAAATTCACCACCTCGATATCTAAACCCAGGGAAGGAAGAGGTAAAAAAAAACCACGCAACGAAATTTCAGCCCCAGATATCCACTTAATTGAAACGTTTACCCCCTTCCTCCTCATCCAAAGTGAATAAATCGGAAAAAAAATAAAAATAAGAATTTTTAAAAATTTCTAGCACCTGCTGAGTAATTCATTCACCTCAAAAATAAATTGGTAACATTGAATTCGAACGTTCATTATTTTAGAAATTTCACAGACTCGTTTTTCAAAAAAGAAAAAAAACCACCCACCGACCTATCTGGAAATTCCGCATTCACTTTCAATTCAGACAAACACATAAAACCAACTAGGCAACAGATAATTTTAGTTCTCAGTCGCTCTCAGCTTCGCCTAATATTTGTAAAACATACAAAAAAATATTGATAATATCGAGGTACAAAGCCAACGAAGCAAATATATAGTCTTCGGGTGAAATGGCGTATCGATGATTACCACCAAGCATCAATTGCGTGTCGTAAATAAGTATGAAAGAAAATATAAGAACTCCTATGCTCGCCACGATTATCCTAACTGGTTTTTCAGGTGAAAAAAACGACAAAACGACAGTGACTGCAAAAAATACCACCAAAACTAGGCAAATACACATTCCAGCACCGGTAAAATCGATGGACGTTTGGAACGCGAAAATCGTTACGCAAAAACAAATCAAAGCGGTGATTCCGACAGCTATTAGTACCTGAAATGGCATAAAAAATCTAAATTTTGTACAATCTCGTATAATTTTACACATATCCGTTGTTTTAACTTACTGTATCGATCCCATACACGTTGGTGACCAGACTAATCGTAATTCCGTTCGCGATGGTGAACAAAAACAAGAATATGTAATTTATAGGCGTCGTTCGAGCAACGACATTACAACACGTCAGTACGAGAAGCATAATGCACTCAAAAACCATCGCTCCAATAATCACCTCTATTTTTTGAATTTTTTTTCTGAAATATTCGTTAGTGTGGACCAACACAACTATAAGCCCTACGATCACCATCTGCATCGTTAAAATAGAATACACCTTCCTGCAATCAAAATTAATTTATTTAATCGTTGCACTTATTTCAAAAACTGATCAAGTCGTACCGAATAAATGCGCTTCTGATTTTCTTATCTGTGAAAAGTAAGGCTTTCTCTTGGCGAAGAAGCTGTTCAGCCTCTAGTCGAGTCAGTTCCTGTTCTTGTTCCTGTCGCGCTTTCTCTGTGCCGTACGGTGCCTGCTGCACATGTTCTGTGTGCCTGATTGGTTTATCATTATTTGACCCAGCGCCTATTTCTATAGAAGACGTATTTTCAACAAGAATCGAATTAGACTGTATAAGAATAAAAGAGCTAACCTTGTTGAGGGTATAGATTATAATCAGGAGGAAATTGTCCATCCATCGAGAAGAATATATTCTTGATTTCGACTAACAGAGCAATTAAGATAACTTTTTTATAACATGAAATACCTAATGGTGATTTTTTTCATTAAATTAGAAAAGGAATTTTTCAAAATACACCGAAAAAATTTATCATTATTTATTAATGTAACTGAACAAAAAAAAGTACAGATTTACAAACGTTCGAATTACTCATCGTCTTATCACCTTTGATTTGTGAGAATTGTTAAAAATTTAGACGTTGATGGCCAATTAGTTGTGAATGACGAGCGTCTAGTTTCATTGTAGAGTTGTTGGAAATGGTGCAGCACGATTTTTTTTCAAGTTTTTATCACGGTTCATTTGTTGAAAAAATGTTTTAAATTTTCTGAAGCTTTTTTCCAAGTCTAAATTTTTTTCATATTTTTCTCAACTCAAATTTTTTCTTCCAATTTTTTCAGGCGTAATTTTCTCAACTCATTTTTTTCAGTTTTCTCATCTCAATTTTTTGACATGGATATGTTTTAGGGCTGGGGGGTAAAATTTGAAAAGTGTAACGTTACGCTGGAGATGTAACGTTACGCTGGAGATGTAACGTTACGCTGGAGATGTAACGTTACGCTGGAGGTGTAACGTAACGCTGGGATGGTTACGTAACATTTTTAGATTAAGACATAATGACATCATGTTAGACTTGAGAAAACTTGGAAAAAATTTGTATTTTAGATAAAGATATAGTGATATTATGTTGGACTTGGAAAAAATTTGTTATGTAATTTTACAGTTACATAATGTTGTTATATCAAGATATAATGGCATTATGTTAGACTTGGAAAAATAGATTTTAGATGAAGACATAATGATATTATGTTACACTTTCACAGTACGTAACATTTTTAGATTAAGACATAATGACATTATGTTAGACTTCAAATATATTAGCTATCAAAGATACCATCATCTTTTTCGATCAATTTGATTAGAGAATTTTTGCTATGTATTTTTATTGTAAGCTTTTTGACATGGATATGTCTTAGGGGTGGGGGTCAAAAATTTGAAAAGCGTTACGTTACGTAACGTTACGTTACGTAACGTTACGTTACGGTAGATCAAGACATAATGACATTATGTTAGACTTAAAAAAACTTGGAAAATTTATTTCAAATGAAGACATAATGATATTATACATGGATATGTCTTAGGGGTGGGGGTTGAAAATTTTGAAGTGTTACGTTACAGTAGATCAAAGACATAATGACATTATGTTAGACTTGAAAAAACTTAGAAAATGTATTTTAGATGAAAACATAATGATATTATGTTAGTGTATGGATATGTCTAAGGGCATGGGGGTACAATAAAAAATGATTTTTGACATGGATATGTCTTGGGGGTGGGGGTTAAAAATTTGAAAAGCGTTACGTTACGTTACGGTAGATCAAGACATAATGACATTATGTTAGATTTGAAAAGACATAATGACATTATGTTAGACTTGAAAAAACTTGGAAAATTTATTTCAGATGAAGACATAATGATATTACACATGGATATGTCTTGGGGGGGGGTTGAAAATTTTGAAAAGTGTTACGTTACGGTAGATCAAAGACATAATGCCATTATGTTTCAGGGGTGGGGGTTGAAAATTTTGAAAATAGTTACGTTACGGTAGATCAAAGACATAATGACATTATGTTAGACTTGAAAAAATTTAGAAAATGTATTTCAGATGAAGACATAATGATATTATGTTAGTGTTGATGAAAACTGGAATCTCTATCTTGAGTGGGTGTGGGTCTTTTATTCTAGGATCATGTATAATCGAATATAGTAATATCACAAGAATGATGCTAGACTTAGATCAAGATATGACATTATGTTAGAATTGAAATTTAAGAGCATTGATATTTTAAAAAAATGTCACGAATTTAGGTTTATTTGAACCTTTTATTTGGACATATCCATGTTCTAAGGTTTTTACCCTAAAGGAAAAAGTGCGTTAATTTTTCTTCTAATTTTCTCAACTCAAATTTTTTAGACGTAATCTCAATTCAAATTTTTTTCTTTCAATTTTTTCAATCGAGTAAATTGTTTCTTCTAATAACTCAAGTCATTGCGTCATAAGAACTTGGAAAATAAATTGTGCTGCTGCAAAATTTAAGTTGAGAAAATTGGAAGAAGAAAATGTGAGTTGAGAAAATTACATCTGAACAAATTTGAGTTGAGAAAATTACACCTGAAAAAAATTGAGTTAAGAAAATTATAAAGAAAAAATTTGAGTTGAAAAAATTGAAAGAAAAATGTTTTGGTTGTTTTTGAGAATCCATTAAACCTAGAACTTTTTGTGCAGTGATAACCCTGCAAAAAGTGTCACGATATAATCGGCAGTTGGCACGAAATGTTTTTTAAAAAGAAAATAAAGTTAGAGAGGGGGAGGGACCAAAGGTAAAATTATTGGAAAGAAAAGCTAAAAACTTGAAAAACGTTTCCTCCGATATGGCATTCATTTGAATTTTTTGGCTCGGACAATTTTTTCTTATGTTTTTTAAAAACTGAAATGCATTTTTCAAGTTTTTCAAAAAAAAGTTTTTATACGAACTAGCTAAATAATTTGGTGAAAATTGGTCATTTTTTTCACAACGTGGGCGATGTTTCAAAATTTTAAGTCTCTATTTGACAAAAATTTGATAATTTTCCAAAATATGGATAATTTTTTAAGAATGGGACAGTTTCCAAATGATCTTAGCCTCAGAAATTTTTCAAATTTCCCATCGGAAAAGAATCAATAATTCGTTGATGTTCATGTTTTCCCCGTCAAAACTAGGTATCAAATATTCATTATCTTGCAATCTAAATCTACCAACCACAGAACTAAACCCTTAAAAAACTTATCGAGTTCATCATGAAAAATGAATTTGTTCCGGTTTTTTGTTTCGATTAACCCTCATGTTTGAGTTGTTTAGCCTCCTGGCGCAGAACCCGCTATTCTTTTCTCAGCATGTGAGGTAGATACTATTTCACAAAAACAGAGATATAATTTTCATATTGGAGGAACAGTCACTAGATTACCAGATAAGTATACATATGTGATCATTTCAAATTCAAAATGAATTCAGCATTTCAAATGTTTTGATAAATAACTGGCGTCTTTTGCCAAATTCATTTAAAATTTTTCATTGCAAAAATCGAAAAATTTCAACTAATATGGATTCAAAGAATACTATTTTATAATGGAAAGGCAAACCCCCAAAAAACTGTATTGTACGAAGCGTGAATTTTAGTATGATGAATTTCGGGGCCAAAACAAATTCTTTGAGACCGGGAGCAATCCGCGCTCCTTCCTCCATTAAGGGGGATGGGACTCGTAATTTTGGAAAAATTGCCAAGAATTGATATTTTGTCAGAAATGAAATATCTTGATGTCTACTGCTAGACACTGATTATTTTCAATTTTTTGACCCAGAATTATAAGAAATTTCACGGCAAATCGAATGAAACAACCCGTAGACCTCTATCTCACCTAGAAAAAAAGTTACAGCCTAAAATTTTCTAAATTCTGTGAAAACATCTCATTTCTCTGTATACCTTGCCTACCAAAAAGTGATATTTCTGAGCAACTAAACATCCTACGACAAAAATGATGAGAACCAAAGTTGTAGAGAACAAAATTTTGTATTTCGTATTCTTGATTAGATTTTTCTACGAGACGTAGTTTTAAAGATATTTTTGAGTAAAGTTGAACATTAGTAACTTTTGGCAGTCCAAAAATTGATTTTTTTTTCTCAATTTCCTCCAGTAATGCTCAACTTTACTCGAAAATATCATGAAAACTATGCCTCCCAGAAAAATCTAACTGCATATATCAGATAGTAAATTTTATTCTCTACAAATTTGGTTATTATCATTTTTGTCTTAGGACGCTTAGTTTGCTCAAAAATGGCACTTTTTTGTAGGCAAGATACAAAAAAAATAAGTTTTTTTCACAGAATTTAGGAAAGTTTAAACTCTGTAACTTTTTTTCAAAATGAGATAGAGATCTGCGGGTTGTTCCATAAAATTTCCTATAAATCTATGTCAAAAAATTTGATTTTTTTTCCTAAGCTCGTGTTTATTGTTCTCGCTTACCGGGGAAAACCTTATTTTTTCATCTTTCAACACCAAAAGCAAACTTTGGTCCAAAAATGTATTTTTCCCTTCATTTTAGCATTTTAGCGACATAAAAGCAACCAAAATTTGGCAGTCGAAACCCAGACACAAAAATCGTGTCGACCTGTGTTATTCTAGGAATTTTTTCAAGTTGGAGGAAGGGGAGATGGAGGGTAATTTGGGGAAATGTAATATTGAAATATTTCTGTACCTCATGTAGTAAAATTTCACCAAATTTCAGCCTTGGGCTTTCATTTTCATCGACCCCATATTTCAGGGTTTTGCATTCTCAAAGGGGTAAGGAATAGATGGCGAATTTTACACTGCAAGCAGATTGCATTGATCAAAATTTTACTGTAAATTTCATAATATTTCAATTATGACGAAATCTTGAGCAGCAGAAATTTTTCATTATTGGAGTCGTGTGTGAGGGTGTTGGGAGGAGGGGAGCGTCAATGTGTTTTTCTTTGAAAAAATATTTTCAACAAAAAGTACTCCTTGGTTCACTATTTCCGTCGTGCTTTTGCGTGATAATGGCAAATTTGAGTGTTTATAAAGTTTCAAGGCTCCACAGTGGGCAGAAGGGGGTGGAAATCGAAAAATGGACAACAGCAGTGATTTATACACCCTACGTCGTATACTTTCAAAAAAATTCGATTCTAAGTTTCCACTCTTTCGGAATCCGCTTTTCAGGAGTTGGTGCTCCTCCGGGAGGGGGGAGAGGAGCAATAAATCTAATGATAAAAATGTAATCTACGGATCAATATCCAACAGTAGACATCAAGATATATTTCATTTCCAACAAAACCTCGATTTTTAGGAATTTTTTCAAATTCACGAGAGCCCCTCTTGAAGGAGAAGGGAGCGCAGAAAACTCCGGGTCTTAGCAACTTTGTTTTGGCCCCGAAATTCATCATACCAAAATTTGCGATTTATTCATTCAATGCAGTTTTCCCTCAAAAGATCTTAGACGCAATGATCCATTTGCGAATTCCACACTTATGTACAGCACCACTTAGCAAGTAATCTTTAAAGTTTCACCTCGCAATTTTTCGCCTTCTTTTCCAACGCACGAAAAAACCAGCCAGCGCGAAAAATCCGATAAAAGCGTGGGCAGGTGAAAAAAAAAGGAAAAAGGCCAAAAAAAAGATACACAGAATATGAGCACGTAGACCCTGAAACCTGCAGCTCCTCGGTCCATACGTTGATACAGCACTTTTTACTCTTGTAATTCGATAAATAAGCGGGCCAGTAATTCGAGGTAGAACGATGTGACCGTATAAATTTTAGAAAATGTGTTCGTATCATCGAAGTGGAAAAAATTCCTCTCAGCTATGTTTTTTCTATGAAACGTTGTCCATCACGTGTTTGAACTTTCAGTCAAATGGCTGCTTAGACGGGAGTTTAACCGCTAAAAGAAGCGAATGCGGACGACGAATACACACGGATCGGGTCAATTGTCGACTTTTGTGAAATTTCTGTCGACGGAACGTGTCCGCAGGAACGAATCGATTTTTTCCTTACACGTATTTTCAAGGACGACGATCGAACCCACAAGGGAGATTTTTTTCACCCTCGTACATTTCTTGTTTCTTTCTTTATTTTTTCGGGGTAAAAGTCGCCAGATAACGGAATGCTTGGTAAACTGTCATCGGGTTTATTATGATTCGGAAAAGGCGACGAAATACCCTCGGTTGGCTGTGTACACACGAAAGGTACCTGGTTTTAAATTTTCGCCATTGTTGAGGTACCTCTGCATCGGTGAAAATAACGAATACGTCGAGAACCCCGGCGACAGGGGGGGCAGGGGGAGGAAAAAACCTCGCTCAACTCCGAACAACACGAAACGTACACATGATATAAAGCAGAATACGAGTCTCCGTTACATTTACCAGCCATGCATCCCTGATAATTACGTTTACATTTTCAATTAGATAGAAGTTAGTCGTAGGTAGCAACGTGTGTATGTGATTAAATGTGGCTAAGTTCATCCTAGTTCATTAGCAGAAATCATTTATACAAACAAAATTAAATCGTACCAATTTAAAGCTTTCGTGCTACGTTGATGAGCACGTGCGATGCTGGTTGACGCCGAACGTGATATTGTTTTGATTTTTATATACGCCGCGAAAATAGTATAAATAAAATAATAGCGAAACGAAAAGAGATTTAACGGTATTTAATTCTCTCTCTTTTCAGACCAGCAGAGGATATTGATATCCATTTATACGTTATAACGAGTAGCCGGAGGGAAGGAGGTATCTCTCTCCCTAAATGGAACGCGTTTACTGGTGTTTTTTTTCCATATTCCTCTTTTTTTCTACCATTTTTCAAACGTTGTTGCTGATTAATGAGAACAATCCGAAGCGCAAAAATTCTCCAATAGCGGAGCACGGATTCTGTTTGAACAATGAATTTTGTACGTTTGTTTCGGAGTAGTTATTAGTATGATTATTAATTAAGAGTACCCAGCGTCAATAGAATCGTTGAATTTTTAATAAAAAAAATGAATGTTTATGAGACGAAATAGTATAGAATTTTTAATCATTTTTTTCCCCGTTTCGTCCCAAATCAGCGAATTTAAAAGTACGACGCGAGAGGGAAAAAACGATTACGTCGAGTTTTCCAATATTTCCGCCATTCGGCACACAAACGTGGCGGTTTTTCTTTTTGTTTAATATTGAAATTACGGCGCGATATTACGTGGACGAATATGTGCACATGTACAGGGTGTTCTGTAACTGGATGCGACATTTTTTCAGCCAAAAAAACAAAAATATCAAACTACCTGGACTTCCACATAATTTTTATGATTATGGATATCAGGTAAATTTTTTTCCCCTCTTCGACACAGGATTTTTATCTGTCTTTTTCTGCCATTTTCGTAATATTTTGCTGGCCTTTAATTTACTCAAAAAATAATCCTACCTTTTTATCCTTTGAATAGAAAATTTGAGGAAGAACAAAATATTAAAAATTCTTGTTTTTCACAGTGAAATTATTCAAATTCTTGCTATTTTTTGATTTTTTTGCTACAAAAGTGACATTCACAATAATTTTAGCGTTTGCGAAAACCGAACCAAGATTTAATCTCTATTGTTGGGATGCCTCAAGTTCATAAGAATCGAGCACCACGTGTTGCCAAATATCCACATGATCATCGCTCCTTTGTCAAACTAGACATGACTAGCTCCTTATTAATTTTGACGCAAATGGGATTTCGACTATGTAAGTTCAAATTTATTCCAAATTCAAATTTCTTCAACTCAAAATTTTAAAATCATTTTTAATTCAAAACTTTTTTATTGGCAGTTGTATCGAATTTAAAAAATTTTCCAACAGTAAAATTTTTTGAAAATCATGAAGTTGAAAAATTGAAAAAAAATCATCGTTGAAAAAAACTTGAAAAAAATCGAGGCTGCAAAGATAACAATTTTAGTTGAAAAAACTTTTAAAATAGGAGAAAATTTCTATCTCAAAATTTTTTTAATTGATTCCAATAATTTTGCTTTTTTAAACCAAATATACAATTTTTTTAATAGAAAATTTCTTTAAAATTTTTCAACTTGATGGGTTTCAAAACTTATTTTTATTCAATAAGTAATTAAAAGAAATTATAAAATATAATAAAAACGTGAAATTGGAAAAATCAAAATTGAAAATTTTTTGGAAAAAGTGAGAAAATTCAAATTTTACAAAATTCTACCGATGGAAAAATTTTAAAAGTTGGATAGAGCTTCAAAAAAAATTGAAAACAAAAGAAATAATTGAAAAAACTCGAACTTGAAATAAATTTGGACTTTGATCGTCGAAATTGATTAAAGAGCTAGTTTGAGAATGAAATAGAAAAACAGCACACAGTACCTAACCTAATAGGTAATCATATATTTACACGATAAGTCATGTTCAATTGTTCACACGTTGGGAGGGGCCTGCTTGAAGTAGAACCGCACGCCGACGGTCTTTTTCTCGGCGGCGGCGTTTGGGGTTTTTTCTTCGGCGGCCGGCGGCGCGCCGAATATTTGGGCTCAAAGCGGCGGCGTCTGCATTTTATCGGCGGCGGCGGCGCAGGAGCGGCGCCATGCGGTTCTTTGTCTCAGGCCATCATTTTCAAACTTTTAAAATGCTGTTTGAAATGTAATGGGTGATTTTTATGGAACTTCTCGCGCTGATCATGGATGAAATAATAAAACATCCCATCACCGAAAATTTTTTCAACATTTTTTTGAATTTTTTGTTGAATATTTTCTTAGTTTTTGTGTGAAAAGCTGAGATATTTCAACTGAAAGTTCAACCTTTTTCATTTCATTGATAATTTTTCAAAAACCAAGCCTCCTTTTTCCCCCATTAATCGAATTGGTTTTCTCTTGTGAGGCTTAGTTTTTCAGATTTATAATAAAATCAGTTGAATTTTAAACTTTCAATTAAAATAGCTCGAAAAGTTATTTTTTCTTATTCAAGAAGAAGCTAGATAATCGAGCTCGACAAAAAGGAAATTTTTGGCTCTTCAATTGATGTTCTATTCATTTTTATAGAATCCTTCCTTTCCTCAGAAGATCGACTTCAAGTGTCAAAAGTTATGAAAATTGTAAACGAAATGTGCAACAAAAAAAAAAAAAAACAGATTGAGAGAAATCTTTTGGTGATGGAATTTTTTACCATTTTTTTCGTGATCTGCCCGAAAAAATATGCTGATCAAACTTCAAACGGTATTTCCTATCAAAAAAAATAGGGTCAAGGGGTCAAATTTCAAATCAGTCATTTTTACAGATCTTTCAGTCAGAATTATTGATTTTTCTAAACAAATTGGGAATTATTTGAGAAATCAGTGATTTTTGACTGAAAAATCAATAAAAAATCATCAATTTTCAAAATATAATGATGAGAATACTACCCGAGCGAAGCGAGGGCGAAATTTTTTGAAAAATATTGCTTGATATAAGAGCGAAAAAATGTATTTTTTCATATTTCTGTAATAAAAAAAGTAAAAAAACTCCACGCCGAACTGACGCCGCCGATAACAATCGGCGGCGGCGGCTAGCGGCGCGCCGAGTAATTTGGCTCAAAGCGGCGGCGTCCACATTTCACCGGCGGCGGCGGCGTGGGCTCGGCGGCGTGCGGTTCTAGCTTGAAGCTGCTGGTGCTCAGGTAATTGAGCAGCCTACATCCAGAATACACTAATGAAACTTGAAGATGGGAAAAATTTTTGTCTTATTCACGATTTTTTTCATCTCCAGGAGCTGAGTAGTAGAAAAAACTTGGTTCGAAATGAGCCATAGTTCGAAAAAATGAATGAAACTGTACATACCTACAAAATTGATATTTTTGTAAGTAATTTCGGATTTTTTTTCTCAATTCATAAAATCTATAAAAATTTATTTTCACACTTTATAATAGTTTTTTTTTTTTTTATGGGAAGTAGTCCAGTAAAATTAACAAAAAAAATGGTCCTATAGTGAAAATTGAGTTGGCAAGCTGAATTTTGGTATACTGGTCCATTTTAATGCCCTAAACGCGAATTTAAGGTGTCCGGTCGCGTCCGGGGTGTGCGTTCCCCGAAATTATGGATCTTTGCCCCAAAATCAGGTATTTGGCCCATATCTGCTAAAATATGGGTTCTAGAGCAAAAATGGGGTCTATGAAAGTTATTCTACGTCAAATTTCCTATCAGATGACTTTAGAATGGTATTCAAAACTTCAAGGGGGCTGGAGCTATAGTTGATTAAAGAGAGGGGATTTTCTCCAAAAATCTGATTTTTGGCTATATCTGCTAAAATATCGATCCCAGTGCAAAAATGAGGTTCACAAAACCTAATCTACGTCAAATTTCCTATCAGATGACTTATGAATGATATGCACAAACCCAAGGAACTAAGCAGAGAGAGGGGGTAACTCAGTAGCAAATTGCAAATAATAAACATCGAATGATGACAGCGGGACAAAATTTGATATAGTGAACAAGGATACCATTATAATTTTTTTAGCCCGGTAGATCATCGCGAAACCCTACAGGGGGGAGAAGGGGCTCCAAAGAGGAGTTCAGGCCCCCAATTTTCAAAATTGAGCTATAGGCTCATTCTTGGTGTCATTTTCATGTGATTGAATCCCGCTGAGTTCAAAAACGTCATTACTTTCAAGATCTCAGGGAGATAAGTCCCTCAAATTTAAAATTTCTCAACTCGGGTACTCACATTTCCTCAACTTTTTTTTGAAAAATTACTTTTTTTCAACTTAGGACAACCTGCTGACATTCCTACCAAATTTTTACCATGATTTTTGACATTTACAAATAGATTACCATTCATATTTACCTTTTTTTTAGATCCCATATCCCTACTCTTCGGTGAGTGGAGAGAGACTAAAAGTTTCTGTTGCTGAATTATCGATCGAAATTTTCAAGAAGATTTATAACATGATAAATACAACTCGAAAGGCACCCCATATACCACTTCTGGAGGGGCAAGGAGGTCATTATTGACTACCATTTTACCCAATTTTGACTACTTTGAAACCGTAATAATAATTAGTTTTACAGCATTTTTCATCACGTGCACAGATCAATTTTATTGTCGAAATATTATCCCATGCGTTGGATAAATTTCTCAGTTGTGGACTAAAGTTCCTCTCATTCTCCTCTCCTCCATATTTAAAGTATTGATGAAATGTTTTTACATTACACAACTTGTTTAGTATATATGATACAATAGAGAATAGAAACATTTTTAACAATTGAAAAATTTTAACCCAATGGGGGGGGGGGTGTGAGGATGAACATTGTATGGGTCATCAAACAAAGAACTCAAAATAATACTGAACATTAGTGTAAATTTTAAATAGGAATGATATTTTAAAAGGTTTGAATTGAAGGTAATATAATTTTGGGGAGTGAGGGGTGCACAGGTAGGGAAAGTTTGGAAATTTCTCTCCCTTGAATTCAAAAATTAGTTACATTCTTGAACTCAACAGGATTCAATCATATGAAAATGACACCAAGTATGAGCCTATAGCTCAATTTTGAAAATTGGGGGCCTGAACCCCTCTTTGGAGCCCCTTCTCCTCCCCTGTAGGGTTTCGCGATGACCTACCGAGCTAAAAAAAATCATAATGGTATCTTTGTTCACCATATCAAATTTTGTCCCTCTATCATCATTCGATGTTTATTTGCAATCTGCTACTGAGCTACCCCTTTTCTCTGCTTAGTTGTAGCTTCGGCCCCCTTGGGTTTGTGCATACCATTCATAAGTCATCTGATAGGAAATTTGACGTAGATTAAGTTTCGTAGACCTCATTTTTGCACTGGGATCGATATTTTAGCAGATATAGCCAAAAATCAGATTTTTGGAGAAAAGCCCCTCTCTTTAATCAACTATAGCTCCAGCCCCCTTGAAGTTTTGAATACCATTCTAAAATTATCTGATAGGAAATTTGACGTAAAATAACTTTCATAGACCCCATTTTTGCTCTAGAACCCATATTTTAGCAGATATGGGCCAAATACCTGATTTGGGGGCAAAGATCCACAATTTCGGGGAAGGCACACCCCGGGCGCGACCAGACTCCTTAAATTCGTGTTTAGGGCATTAAATTGGACCAGTATAAGAAAATTCAGCTTGCTAACTCAATTTTCATTATAGAATGTCAATTTTACTGGACTAAAGGGGATGGTGAAAATTTTATGTTGTTTTAAAATTTTCGACTTTGAAGAAATATTGGTCAAATTGCGAAACAGGAGAACAAAATGCTATGGAATTTTTATGATTAGGTAAACAGGTAAATTTTTTTTTCTCTTCGACTCATACGTTTCTCCATGTTATTTTTCATCTATATGATGACCAAATTTTTGGTTGCACGAAGACTTGGGAAGATTAAAAATTCATTCATTGGCAGCGGTGTGAAAAGAAGAAAATGATTGAAGGGACGATACCGCCTCATGAAGACGTATCCAATTTTCAAAATATTTTTCTTTTCTATGTAATCTAACCTCTCGAAAATATTTTACGCTGCCTAATAAAAAATTACCATCAATTACTGAGCATTTTCTTTTCTTCTTTTTGTTCCAGGTGAGTTACGAATTTCCATCATAAGAATAAGAAACAGAAAAGTGAGTAATTTTCCAAGATTTTCTGTAGAATCTGGATGTGATAATTTTTGAAGAATGAAAAAATACTTCATTGGAGGAAAAGTACTTAGGTACCAACAAATTTTTTGTAAAAATTCAATGTTTCATAACTTTTTAAAAAAAAAATTTGCTTCGTAAATTAAGTAATGCTAAGTACTTACAGTGGAAAAAAATTGTTTAACAGTATATATATATATATATTTTTTAAAATAAATACGTGTTTACCATTTAGGTACCTACATAAAGAACTTGGTGAAATTCGCCAAAATCGGTCGACTTACTTGACATTTAATTTAGAAATGTGAAGTTATTCAATCTAGCTTATTTGCTACAATATTGGAATTTAATTGTGACATCATTCAGACAAAAACTCCAGTTGTTTCTTATTCGATTTTATGTTTTTTTTTTTTAAATGGAAAAAAATGTGATAAGAAGACACCCAACTATAAGGTACAGAGTATGCAACTCTCATAACCATAAAAATGCAATATTTCGACATAATTTTGTTGACTGCATGAGCTGTGACATTTTTTCGAGACTTTTCAGAAATTACAGCGTAGATAGATTTATTAACTCTGGCATTAGAAATGCATCTCAAAATCAACTCGTGTTCAAATTTTGCGAATCTCCTTTGGTATTGTAAGTAAACAAATTGCCAAATCGTCTTTTGCAAAGACTTAAAAATGAAATCTTGCTCATTTACAAGTTATCTAACAATAGAGGCGTTCCACCTCGAAGTAAAATTTAGAGCTGAAACAAAAATAAATCGAAAGTAGGTACATCATAAAAGAACCCCATATCTAAAATTTCGGGTGCCAAAGTTCATCTCTCAAATTTTGACGAATTTTTGAAATTTCAAAATTACCTCGCCCTGCAAAATATAAAAATTTGACCTAATCAACGAAAAAAGCTGAAATGTGACAGTTGCTCTATTTTCGACCATCCGAATCGATTGGAAGTGATTTCGAAACGTATTGGAGTATCCAGGAAATTCTGGAATTTTCCAACGCTGGACCGCCCATACAAATGGTCCATAATAACTTCAGCATCTACATATATTCACGGATTGTCCATATTGGATACCTATTTGACCGATTAAAGCACAATTTTCCAAACATTGTAACTTCCTGTTCATACTTATTCACATTTTTTAGCAGAAAATTTTCCTAGAAAAAATTGAAAAATACGCCAAAGACGTTCTCATCGAGATAAAAAACTGCAAGTAAATTAGTAAATACCCTATTTTCGACCTCCCAAATCGATTGGAAACTGTTTCGAGATATTTCGGAGCTTCCATAAAATTTTGAAATTTTGCAGTGCTGGAAAAAAGCCCATTAAAATGGCCAATATGAACTTCAGTACCTATATTCGCGGATTACCCATATTGGTGACTTATTTGATCGATTAAAGCGCAATTTTCCAAAATTCGTAACTCCGAGTTAAAATCCAAATTTCTTCTTCTAGAAAAATTTTCTACCAAAAATGCATACTTAACTGGAGGTTACGAATTTCAAAAATTATGCTTTAATCGATCATGTAGGTCACCAATATGGGTAATTAATCCGTGATTGCAGGCTCTGGAGATCATAAGGACCATTTTTATGGACTTTTTTCCTGTGCTGGAAAATTCCAAAATTTTATGGAAACTTCGAAACGTCTTGAAAAATAGGGCATCTACCACATTTCACTTTTTTTCGTTGATTAGATCAACTTTTCATTTATGTATTTTAAAGAGCGATGTGGTAGTAATTTTGAAATTTCACGAATTCTCCAAAATTCGAAAAATGAACTTCAACGGAAGAAATTTTGGATTTGGGGTTCTTTTATGACGTACTTTCAATTTATTTTTATTTCGGCTCCATAGGCGGAGATGGGACGTGACGTTTTTTGGGGACGCAGTTAAAAAAGAGAGAAAATGTTCATTTTCGACTCTCCAAAAATTTTTCTACCCTTACCATTACGAGATTTTTACTTGACCTTTTTTCAATAACAAGAATCGATGGATAGAAAGAGGGGTCATACCATCATTTTGAGAATGAATTGTATAAATTCATTGAGCCCAAGCAAAGCGAGGGAAAAAATTTTTGAAAAAAAAAAGGAATCCAAAAGTTGAATTTCTTCAGTTTTTAAAATCAAATTTTAGTATTGAAATTCAGGCGAAATTCTCAACCCCTTACTTTTAAATATACCTATTTACTTTAATCTTCATATGCCCAAGCGAAGCGAGGGCTAAGATTTGAAAAATTTATGATTTTCTGAAAGAAAATGATTCGGTTTTTAATATTAGTTTGTTATTTGAAAAATTTTCATTTCTTTAGCGCAGAAATTTTGTGATTTTCGAAGTTTTTTTTACGAAATTTCGTATTTTTAAAAATTGGCACGTTATCGAAAATCTGCCAATTTACAACAGAATTTACCGACTTTTTGAAGAAAATTTATTAAAAAGTAGGTAAATTTTCCTATTTTCAACGATATTTTCATTTTTTTGAGAAAATTTGTTGACACGATAAACAAAATACCCATAAAATACCCCTACTTGTTTCACGCTGCAATCTATCCACGAATTATTTTGAAAAGATCTCCCGGCAGGCCATTTTTTAAGCAATCTTCACTGCGTGGGAAACTCTTACAGGGGACTTCGGGGACGAGGCGCTGGTGGTCAAATGTTAGGCCCAGTGATGTTCCGAAGGCATAATGGTGGGAGGGGGTGTGGAGAAGTGGTGGGGGAGGGGGGTAAATCAGTGAAGATCCCTTCAGAATTTCGATTTTCCCAACTACATACATACCTACATCAATAAGCCTTTTTTTACTCTCCCCCCCCCCGAATGCTCATTTTTTACTATGAACTTATCCTGGACTTCAAACAAACTACATTTTTTGAAAACGGTAGGTACAGCGAAAATAATTGAAAATTTTGAAAATCAAATTTATTTGGCGATTTAAAAAAATGACTTTTTGAGGGGCCGAGTGGATGGCACAAATTTTTCGATCGAACTAAATTTTGAAGGAGTATTTTTAAAAAAATTATAATATTCTCATTGATATTGAAACCCCTTAAGAAATTGTTGTTTTGTCCCGAACGAATTCAAGAAATTCTTAATTTTATAAATGAGATGTTGTAGTTTTATTGTGAATTTGAGGGAGATAAACCGAGCGAAGCTAGGGCAAAAATTTTAGAAACTTCCAATTCAAGGTGCAAGAAAACAATATTTTGAATTACCTATTAATAAACCTAAATGAAAAATCGGCCCCTTCTACTTTAAAAATATCAATTTAATTTTCAAACATTGAAAATAAATTTTGAGAATAAAAAATATGTATAATAAAATTAGTTGAAATAATTTTGAGGAAAACACAAAAAAAACTTGGTAAAAATTTCGATTATTTTAAAACTATGGAAGAAAAAATACAATAAGGCCGAGCGCAGCGAGACCAAAGTTTTTGAAAATTTTTATTGCTCTTTTCTATATTTTTTGCTTTTTTAAACAACGAATTTGTATTTTTCTTGATTTTGAGGTAAACATTTACTTGGGAAAATCGAAATCACTGGGTGGGAAATTTGTTTCACTGCGTGGGAAATTTCCCAGAACTTCATATAGGTACTTAAAAAACGGGCTGTCTCCCGGAAAATCTCCTGGATTGTTTTTCCAATATTTTTGAGAGGAAATTTTTCCAAATTTGATTGCCCTATCACTTAAATCATTGGTTTTCATTGATGGCGTCTAACTAGTATTAGCTAAACTACGAATAATCTGTTTCAACAATCGCTAATTGTGTACCATTTTCAATCGATTACACGTAAGCAGAGCATTCAATTATTTTCTTCATCAAAAAGACCATTTTTGTAATTCAAGAAAGTAGAAAATTCGTCATAATGAGAGTTTATCCCTTGAAGATTAGGTGTTTGCGATTTTTCTAGTGTGAAAAATATACACGAAAATGATTTGGAGAGGTTAATTCAACATTTGGGGGGGCTCAAGCCTCCCATGCCCGCTCCTTTCCCTCCGCCTATGTTTGGGCTCAAAATTTTACTTTGAGTTGGGGTACCTCCTTTGTAAGTTCAACTATGTATTGTTTAAATTACAATTTTCAAATGGTTCGGTTCCTTGAAACTCGAAAGAAGGCAAACTCTGTAACACTTAATGAAGGCGAATAATTGAGAATCAGAACACCTGATATATCAGAAAGCAAAACACATAATTTTTGTCCACCTATATTCCATCAAACACTCTACAATTAATACTCGTAAGATATTCTCGAGGACATTCCCTTCAATGTGAAAAATAATCCCACGATATGGCGACGCGAACGGCGAGAAAATCCCCAATCTTGGAGGCACGTCTAGCACAGCGTTGGCGATCCCACTTCAGTTACGAAACACCCAGTAAAACACTTTGAAAATCACCCGGAAGACTGAGATATTCGACGTTTACCTTATTAAGCCGGTTATTAAAAAGAACTAACCTTTTAGCTAAATTACTCGTAATATAATGAAGACAGCGCAATATCGTAGCTGGCCGGAAGACAGAAAAAAAATATAGAGTAAAACACAGCGGAGATAATAAAAATTCGCTACAAACAACAAAGCCTAACAATATAGATTTGAAATTTAAGCTTTCGCAGCGCCATCGTCCCATCAGGTACATCGGCGTAAAAAAATATCTAGAAAGAGAGAGAAAAAAGTTATTTAATTTCAAAGAAAACAACACGTAAGCCGTGGTATTATCGATAGTTCGGTTCGTTTTAATTTCCGGTTTATTCACTACGGGTCGTTTGGCGTTTAACGTTGCTTCTGTTTAGCTCGGGTTCGGCTCTCTGTATTACGCAGAGGTCTACACAGAGCTAGGGGTATTGCAGGGTTAAATATGGGACATGTAGCCCAGAAAAATCGAATCCCATTTTACAATTTAGTTCGGTTTAGTAAAGGTTCTTAGTCATTAATAATTTTATATATAGACTTATTACTTTCCTTACCACGACCGAATTCAACGCGTCATATTCTAAACGTGATTGTTTCCATTATCGAAATTAATAATAAAAGTGCGCCTTTTACGTGACCCCGAGCTTTTTTCCAAACGTGAACGATAATTCGCGTAAGGCTGTTTATCAGACCGGGGCAGGGGGGCATCCGCAGATTCCGCCACCATCGAGTTATATATTTTTCCACCACGTTTTCGCCGAAGCCCGGTGACGAGGTGGAGAGAAACGGGCACGAAATGGACGTATATGATGTGTTAGTTACTTGAACGAGGCTATTTTCAAAAAATATTTATGTCCAAGAGGCGATTTTAATTCGACGTTTGATCAACGCGCCGAGCGAATGGTGCGTGATGGTTATTTTCTATATAATTAAAGTCCATAGACCACCGTCGACGGCGGAATAAGGTTCTGATTTATATTACGGGTTAGCTCGATTAAAGCGTTCGAGCTGCGTTGTTGGTTGCGTTTTGATAACTTTTCTCCTCCGTAGATGAAAGTTCGTAAATTAACTAGGCGAAGGAAAAAAAGCGAAGAATCGGAATTTCTCGAGATCTTGGAAAAAATTCCTAACTCGAGACGAAAAATTTGCCCTTTTTGTCTCTCGTATATTCGACGACTCGTATAGAGTGTATTTTGAAAAATAAAACAGTGTACTTGATTATTTCTTTGAAAGACGTTCGTTTCAGATTTACTACGGAGAATTCTTCTGTGATGCGTGTATATAGAGTTACACGTAAGTTTTTCAACAAATGAAATACTATAACCTTCTATCGTATATTTACGTACACCTATAGCTCGCTTTTATGTCCTCGACAATAACGAAGACATTCAAATTATATTTTTCTCTGTTTTCATTTACGTAGTTACTTCGATATCAACTTTGCCCCGGCGAATATGTTCCAAATGAAAGAAACGTGAAAGATGCGGATGACAGGTTCATTTATTATCGTTATACCTGCTCTTTCGTTCGGCGAGATTTGAGATTGTTTATCGAACGAAAAGTAACGTTGCAAGTGCCAATAGTAGCGTTTCAAGGGTTTGAAATTTTTGTAAAATGTAAAACGTGAGATTGATAATGTATTTTGGACCCTAACAAAAAAGTTTTTCTTTTTTAAATTTTAAAAATGTGACATGTCCAGCGGTACCAGACCTAAAGTTGGAAAAATCGATTTCAATTTTTTTGATTATTTGGAGAGAGGGATTGGCCCCAGGCGCGTTTGGGCTCCTAAATACCTCAAGTGGTTAGAAAAAAAATCACAAAATTTTGGACCCCCCCTTCCCCCCTAACGAAGTTATGGCCATTTTATTGCATTATTTTCAAGAATTTTTAATTTCAACGGAAATGAAGAAAATTTTTTGTTCTTCAGCATACAGTTACATCTCGTTGAGGTATATTTATGATAATTTTTTCAACAATTTTGGTGCACTCCATCGCGTTTTTTCGTCTATTTGAAGTTTTCTATCGTAAAAAACACCACATAAGCGAAGATCGACCACCCTAGAAAAATTACTAAAATGTACGTTTTTTTATGTAGAATTTTGCTGTGTAGGTACTTAGGTTTTGGCCATTTCTTTGAACTGAGGGCCGAAAATTGCAAAAAAAAACCGTACAGAAATGTTGTCATTTTAGAAGATGTTTTCCAAATTTTGAGCGTTTTATGCAGAAAGAAATGATTAAATGAAAAAATCAATCCCATATTCGAGTTCAGCAGGTCAAAATACCTCGATAAACGCCCTTTTTGCAATAATTTTGCCTAAAGTTTCAAAATTCACTTTTTTCACTGATTTTTCATGGCAAAAAAATGAATTTCGAAGCTTCGAGTAGAACGACCGTGAAAAGGGTGTTATCGAGGTATTTTAACTTGCTGGATGCGAATGTGGGATTGGTTTTCTCATTTCGTGATTTTTCCCCCAAAAAATTCACCATTTTCAAGTTTGAATTATGTCTCTGTAAAAAAATTTCAAAAAATTTCTGTTCGAGTTTCGGTCGTGCAATATTGTGACTGTTTGGTACAATTCAAAGTCAAAAAAGTGGAGGATACGCGGAGAAAAAAATTTCACCAACATTCCTCTTGGACGGGTTCTGTAGCAGCTCAAAGAGGAATAGTTGAGTACATACTTAGGCGAGGATATCTACAAAATATTACTCAAAAAATTTAAATCGGAAAAATGCCCATTTCTGACTAATTTTGAGGGAGGGGGGGGGATCCAAAATTTTGTGAAAAATTTTTCTAATCAATATGCACCACTTGAGGTGTTTAGAAGCTCAAACGCGCCTGGGGCCAAATTCACCCCTTATCCGGTCATACCCTTTCCGCCATTTTTATATCTTACGAAGCAAGTTCAAATTTATTCTAACAAGGGAGGTATCTCAACTCAAAGTAAAATTTTGAGCCCAAACAAAAAAAAATCGAAAGTACATTGTAACAGGACCTTGTATCCAAAAATTTCAGGTGCTGAAGTTCATTTATCAATTTTTGCGAATTTTTTAATTACCTCCGCGTTGCGAAATATGAAAATTTGATCTAATAAACGGAAAAAGCTGAAATTTGGTATATACCTCATTTTCAATCTCCCGAATCGATTAGAAGCGGTTTCGAGACGTTTCGGAGCCACCAGAAAATTTTGGAATTTTCCAGCACATAAAAAAAATTCTTTTCCCCAAAAATGGTCACGAATATGGATAATCCGCGATTATAGGTGCTGAAGTGCATATGGGCCACTTTTATGGGCTTTTCTCCAGCGCTAAAAAATTTCAAAATTTTCAGGTGGATCCGAAATGTCTCGAAACCACTTCCATTCGATTTAGGAGGTCAAAAATAGGGTATCTACCCAGTTTCAACATTTTACCTCGATGTATGTGCAGCGAATTTTTAAATTTTTTTCAAGAAAATTTCTTGATCAAAAATGCGAATTTGAACTCAAAGTTACGAATTTTTGAAAATTGTTTTTCAATCGATCAAATAGGTTGCCAATATGAATAATCCGCGATTATAGGTGCAGAAGTGCATATGGGTCATTTTTATGTGCTTTTCTCCAGCGCTGGAAAATTCCAAAACTTCCTCCCTTGTAAGTTCAAATTTTTTAACTTTAAATTTTTTTCAATTTCTTCAATTTTTTCAAAATTTGCCCAATTTTAATTGTTTAAATTTTTTCAATTTCATATTATTCAAAATTTCCTCCAACTGCACTAGTAGACAAAAAAAAATTTGTTCTGTGTTTCAGTTCTAATGCCCACATTTTGATTCTGGGCATGAAATACACCAACCAAAGTTTTCTTTGGGGGTGGGGGACGAAAAATAGTTTTTCGAGAACAATAAACACGGGCTTAATAAAAAAAAATTCAAAAAATGTTTTGGTCCAGTCTTTTAGGAAATTTCACAGCGAATCGAATGAAACAAACCGCAGACCTGTAAGTATTTCATTTAGAAAAAAAATTACAGCTTAAACTTTCCTAAATTCTGTGAAAAAATCATCATTTTTTTGTGCCTTGCCTACCCAAAAGTGACATTTCTGAGCAAACTAAGCGTCCTACGACAAAAATGATAGAAACCAAAATTGTAGAGAATAAAATTTCCTATCTGGTATATACATACACGGTTAGATTACTCTAGGAGGCATGGTTTTCAAGCTATTTTCAAGTAAAATTGAACACTACCAGTGAAGGCAATTAAGAAAAAAAATATGAATTTTATTTTATTTTTCTTGATCGCCTGAAGAGATCCAATGTTGAAATGATGAAAAATATCTTCTTTTTTTAATGGTGAAATTATGAAGTTGACATCATTGAGAAAGGGGTTGAAGGGAGTCGAAAATTTTCGACCCGGGTAGATATTTTTAGATTTTTCTGATTCGAAATCTCTCACTTTTCCGGCTCAATATGTAAATCTAAAACTAGATTCATTTACCTAGTTTGATTTTCTGTAGAGAACATATGCCAACTTTCTAATAAACCTACCTAGACAGGTAAGTACTTCAACAATCCATTTCCATACAAATAAAAAATTCTACTCAATTTTGAGACGAACAAAAAATTAAAGTTATTTGCCAAATTCAGCACGAAAACCTCGAACCCTTTTATACCTATGTTTGTGTTTAAACATCGTGAAGAACTGAAATCGAATGAAGAAAAGTATATCTAGCAGACAGTTGAGAGTTTTGCAAAAACGAGTGTGTGATTTGGAGAAGGGGTTAGCTTATGCATCGAAAATCATTTTGATAACGTTTAAAACCTTCGGACTCGTAATTTTATATTCAATTGCCAGACATTTAGCGTGTATACTTCGTCGAATCAACAATTTAAAAAATAAGGATGCATTTCACATCAAATAGAATATTCTCGTTAATGCAAAAACAAACACCCTCGAAGTTTCTAAATACCAGCCTAGGTAGTAAAAGAATACCTTTTCGGTGAAATGTCGAGTTCACGTTAAACTTTTTAAACGTTTTCGTTCAAGTGTGTTGAAATTCCGAATTCAAACAGCAACAATTCATCATTAGAGAAAAAAAGAAGGTAATTTTTTATTCCTTTTTTTTACCGTATCAGAGAAGGAAAAAAAGCCAAGGGGCATGTTTAAATTTTTCATTTAAAGTTATAGAGCTACATTATGGATAGGATTTCTCCTTCTTCCTGTTTTCAGGAGAGGTTTATAGAGACAACTCGACGTCATGAAGATTCTTTTTAGATAAGTAGTCATTAAGTAAATCATCAGATCTTTATGGAAATGCAAGGGTATTTTCTGTATGTGTGGGAAAAGACATCCGAGTTCATTTGATTTTTTTATTGTTTCATTCTCTCTTGTTTTTTTCACTAATGATAAATCATGTTTCAAAACTTTTTCTCCCAAACTCTTCTTTACGTTTTTCGACAGTTTTGAGCACAAAATTGATATTTTTTTCATTTTTCAAAACAATTTTCAATTATTCAAATTATTACCTACTTACCTATTTATTTATCTATTAATATTTTTATTCGAGTTCATTTTTATGACTCATCAACAACTGAACATTTATTTACTTCATTGATTTATTTGATTTTGAAATGTTAAGTAGGTAATTTTATGGAGAATTTTTTTTTTTGGTAAATAAAATTTTAATTCATTTTTTCGCCGTATTTTAAACGATTATAGAGCCTAACGTGAGGTAATTACGTGCACTCTGAAACACCATTTTTTTTCTTTCTTGAAAAACACGGTGTCATCATTGAATGTAGTTTTCGTTAAACTACAAGAATCAGACCCCCTCCCCCCAGTCGAACCAATTTTTTCAGAATTTGGTTAAATACTGGCTCAATATTTTATAGATATATTTTTCAAAACATTTTGAATTCCAACTGTACTGCTTGAAATTGATATTTATCTAGGTAATGAAATAATATCCGCATAAGGTTATTTTTTTCGATCGTCCCAAGTCAGATAAAATTTCACCTCGTCATCTTCTACTTTCACTAAATCACGTCTCAAGGGAATACCGGAGAAAAAATTACGTCTACTGCACAACCACAACCTTTTGACGGGACGAGAAAAATAGATATAAACGATTAAATTGACACTTGCTTTTATCTGGCACCATTTCATGGTAAAATTAAACGAGTATCTCGCGGTGAAAAAGATAACTTTTCGTTTGAATTTCAATTCGCGGCCGGCTTCGAATAGAAAAATACCCCTAATAAAATGAATTCCCGGTTAGATTTATTTGAAAAGGAAAAATACGAAGGCAATTGGTTTATTGATCTCATTGAAGCGACTTTAAGTCAACATACTTGTTGCCTTCTCGGGTGAAATGAAAAAAAAAAATCGTACAAATTTAAAATCTCTTTCTACCGCAACTCGAGAAAGACCAAAAAAAAAAAACTAAGAAAACGAGCACTACGGATTTGGGCCCAGCAGTTAATTAAATTTCGCAAATACGTCCGGCCATCCACCACTCGAATTTGTAACTTTTTTCAACGTTTCGCTATCGTATCCGCGGAGGGAAAGGGGGGAAGAAAAACTTTACCCGACTCTCGACGCGTAAAGAGGAGAATTTTTTGATATTAAAAATACAAGCCGAGGGCGATAACGATGTTTAAATCTGTCGTCGGATTTTGCGATTTTTGCAAATTCAAAGTAGTCTGAATAAATTATAAATTTGTGTCTAAATTAATCCGAATAGGTATAAATCTTCATTTCGTTGTTTTTTATATCGACGAGTTCTCGGCCTATGTAATGAAAGCTTTTCAAGAGTTCGACAACGATTAATGATTTTATTTTTATACGTGTCGTAGACCGGTCAACATGAAAAATGCTGTTTGAAGTTCAATGGGTGATTTCAATAGTCATTTTAATGCCGATCACGAAGAAAATAGAGAAAAAATTCCATCGGTCGAGGATTTTCCACAATTTGAATTTTTTGTTGAACATTTCTTTTTACACTTTTTGATGACTTTTGGCACTTGAAGTCAATTTTCTCAGCAAAGGAATGGTTCAACGAGAAAAATGAGTGGAACATAAATTGTAGAACGTAAAATTTACTTTTTTTTAACGTTCAATGGTTTTTTTCTTAAGAGGCCTAGCTTTCACGATATCTTCGTTCAAAGTTCAACTTCAATATTTTAATTGAAAATATCTCAAAAACTAAGCCTCCTGAAAAAAAATAACACAGGTCGACATGGAAAATGCTGTTTGAGGTTTGATGGGTGATTTTCATATTATTTTTCGCGTTGATCACGAGAAAAATAGTGAAAAGATTCCATCACCCAAGGATTTTTCACTACTTGAATTTTTCGTTTAACGGGTTTTCTACTTTTTTTGATAACTTTTGACACTTCAAGTCGATTTTCTGAGAAAATAAAGGGTTCTAAGAAAAAAATTAATAGAACATAAATTGTAGAGCGTCAAATTTCAATCTGCAAAGTCGAATTATTTTTTTCTTAGGAGGCTTAGCTTTCCGAGATATTTTAGCTCAAAATTCAAAGTTTTACTTTTAAAAAAAAATTTGCAATACCTCAAAAACGAAACCTTCTAAGAAAAATCTAATTAGACTCTACAGGTAGGAAATTTGACGATCTAAAATTTATGTTCTATTTATTTTTTTCGTAGAACCCTTTCTTTCCCCAGAAAATCGACTTTTAGGGTCAAACATTACATCCAAAAGTGTAAAACAAATTTTCAACGAAAAATCTTCCAATAATTATGAAAAATCCTGACGTCCTAGAAATTTTTCACCATTTTTCTCGTAATCAGCGTGAAAATTAATATTATAATAATCCACTAAATTTAAAACAGCATTTTCTTTTTCTTGTTTTATTCACTTTTTTCAGTCTAAAATATAGCCCTGATTTTAAAATTTCTCCATCACTCAAGTTTCGCTGGTAGGTGATTCTAAATCTATTTTTTAATGCCGAGTAGTTTTTTTCGATTACGCCAGGATTTTTTATAATTGGAAGATTTTTCGTTGAAAATTTGTTTTACATAATTCTATGTAACTTTTGACCCTTAAAGTCGAATTTCTCGGAATTCTGGGGAAAGAAAGGGCCCTACGAAAAAAATTAATGGAACATAAATTGTAGAGCGTAAAATTTCCTACTAGTAGAGTTCGATTAGTTTTTTTCTTAGAAGGTTTAGTTTTTGAGGCATTTTCAATTTTTAAAAAAGTTGAACTTCAAGCTGAAATATCTCGAAAGCTGAGCCTCCTAAAAAATAACTGATCAACTTTTCGGATAGGAAATTTTACGCTCTACAATTTGTGTTCTATTAATTTTTTTCGTAGAGCCCTTTCTGTTCTCATAAAATCGACTGAAGCGTCAAAAGGTATTAAAAAAAGTGGAACTCGTTAAACGAAAAATTCAAATTGTGAGGTTTAAGAGGGTCGTTAGGTTTAGGGGGATCGTTGGTTAGGTTTAAGAGGGTCGTTAGGTTTAAGGGGGTCGTTGGTTAGGTTTAAGAGGGTCGTTAGGTTTAGAGGGGTTGTTAGGTTTAAGGGGGTCGTTAGGTTTAAGGGGGTCGTTAGGTTTAAGGGGGTCGTTAGGTTTAGAGGGGTTGTTAGGTTTAAGGGGGTCGTTAGGTTTAAGGGGGTCGTTAGGTTTAGAGGGGTCGTTAGGTTTAAGGAGGTCGTTAGGTTTAGAGGGGTTGTTAGGTTTAGAGGGGTTGTTAGGTTTAAGGGGGTCGTTAGGTTTAAGGGGGTCGTTAGGTTTGGAGGGCCGTTAGGTTTAAGGTGGTTGTTGGTTAGGTTTAAGGGGGTTGTTGGTTAGGTTTAAGGGGGTTGTTGGTTAGGTTTGTAGGGGGTCTAAAGGAATGCATTCATCGTTAATAAATCAAAGTTTGAAGTTGGAGATTATGCAGAATGTGGCATTTAGGTAAAATAGTGATATATGTAAGACTAGGGCTCAGAAAGCACGAAACGGTTCCTCAAAACCATTAAGGTTGTCTTAATTTTCAAGGTATGATTTAAAATTCGGGCCTATAAGATGTAATTAAAGAAAAATAAATTTTCTTTGGAATGATATTTGCTGTTATAGGACTAGGGCCCGAATTTTAAATCATACCTTAAAAGTTAAGGTAGCCTTAAAAGTTCCTTATCGCATTTTCAACCAATCAGAAACCACGAAACGGTTCCTTAAAGCCATTAAGGTTGCCTTAATTTTTAAGGTATGATTTAAAATTCGGGCCTATGTGGCTGGATTCTATATATTTTGTTTATGTGTTTGGTAATAAGTTCTGCAACAGAATCAGAAAACCTGGAAATAAGAGCCTAATGGTTGCTGGTGGCTGAGATTCTGTGATTTTTATATTGCTTAGTAAAAGAGACAGTGTTATGAGTAATATAACATTAAAATCAAAATTTGAATAAGAGAGTGGTTTTTGGTAACACTAGGTATATATTTTTACTAGGTAAGCAATGTGAAATTATATAGTGGGAGTTGAAGCCGTTGAGAATACAAAATCATTCCTATATCTGGTTAAACTTTAAATATTACTTAAATAATGACTCAACTTAATCAACCACTAAAAATAATTCAACTCCCATTGAAGATTCAACAAAACTGGTCGATTAAAAAACCCTAAGTAATCACTTTAAATATGTTTATTTTGACATATCCATGTTCTAAGATTTTTATCTTAAGGAAAAAAACGCATTAATTTTTTTCAATGATCCCTTCCTTTGCTCAGAATATTGACTCCCAAGTGTCAAAAGTCATCAAAAAGTGCAAATTAAATGTCCAATAAAAAATTCAAATTCCAAAAAATCCTCCGATGATGGAATTTTCACTACTTTTCTCGTAATCGGTGCGAAAAATACTATAAAAATCACCCATTAAACTTCAAACCGAATTTCAAAAGTTTTAAAATGTCGACTCGTGTATCACTTTAATAGATCGAGCTTTTATATGGCTCTTTCCGCATCAGGCTGATTAAAAATTACACTTTGGTGCCCATACACGAGCCCGGCTCGAGTATCGCAAAAGCTTAAGCTTCCCGGGGGAATAGATGCGATCTCTCGTATTATGGCGATTTGGACGCGACGTTTTAACAGATTTAACGGGCGCAGTGTGACGTTTGTGTTAAGAATCGCGTCGTCGGCGTCGTCCACTTAATTAACGATAAAGTATTAAAGCCAGTTTTGAAAACAATATTAGCACGAGGCCGGACCGGTGACGGATGATTTTCGACATGATACACACAGAGGGCTATTTTATATCGGACTAAATGGAGCTTAATGCATTCGGTCTATGCGAATGAATTACCTAGTCCAGGTAAAAGGTTTAAAACACCAGAGAGAGAAGGCCGAACGAGCTGTATTGAAAAGCTTAGGTGAGAGGATGACGACGTCGGCATCGGCAATACGAGAAACTATGCTCTGTACAATCGTATCTTGACAAAACTGACAAGCTATTAATTCTACACGAAATATCTATTAAGGATCATTGTTTTTAATAACGAAAGATTTCGAATTAACTAAATTAAGGGGTATCCTGGCTGCATTATGTTGTCAAACTCAACTTTTAACACACTAACGAGCTTAACTTAATTATAAATGTAACTTCGAATTTGCATTACCATAACAATATTATTAAATAACGAAATCCAATATAGTTTCGGGGACCTGCCCGACGCCTTTTTGCCAATTCTGCGACATCATTGCACCGCCGCGCCGTAACACTACACAATACGTACGACAATAGAAAACAACGAAACGAGACAAAAAAAAGCAAACAAACAGTTTCAACGAGTCGGATTTATAGCGGTATGGTTGGCTCGGAAAAGGGATGGGGCGATTTTGGTGTTTTCAACGGCGTCTCGCCGCATACTTGCTGGCTACAGGGCTAAATTGAAAAAGGCACATATTCGTGGTTAACATTGGAAAAGGTCAAGGTGAAGAAAAAACCCTATTGTGGCTGGTCTAATTAAATTTTCTCTTTAAAAGGCCACAGCCAAATTATAGGATGGAAAAGGGCTAATTTTAATATCTAGATACTTCAAATGAGATGATAAGAAATTTGTTGGACAACTATTTTATATTCCCAGAAAACCAGATGGGAAAATCGAGCCATCAAATATTTAATTCCCGGACCTGCCCTGATTTGGAAGATCAGTTGGATTCTTTACTTTCAGCGAATGCTCTCGCACAATGAAAATAAGATCATTTTTTGAAAAAATGGTCGTTGTCGAGTAATTCGAACATACCAAACACAAAACCTATGTTCATTTCTGAATCATCCTTTCTTCCGTCACCAGGTCCAGACTATTTTCGTCAAAAATGCGATTTAAAGAATCGAAGTTCAAAATTTTTTCAAATTTGTATTCTACATTTTTTTCAAAATTGTACCTAATTTTCAAATTTTTCTTACTATAAAATTTTTCAATATTGATTTTAATTTTTTTTCAAACTTCGCACTTTTTTCTAATTCATTTGAATAATGGAGTTGGAAAAAATTCTGAAAAACGTGAAGTTTAATTTTTTTTACATTCAAAGTTGAAATTGAGGAAAATTTTAAAATTATTGGAAAAAATTTCGAGAACATTCAAATAAAAATTACAGCAGAAAAACATGTTGAAATTGTAAAATTTTAGCATTAACAATTTTTCCATTTTTGATTTCTTCGTCGTTTTTTCAACTTCATATTTTTATTTTCGCTCAAAAATTTTTATCAATATTTTTAAATTTTTCCTCGAATTTTTTTCAACTACATATAAAATTTTTTCACTCGAAAATTTCTAAACAAAAGCCCACCTTTATTTATTTATTTGCATTATACTGACTTCAACCCTAAGGATTATTTCTTCAATTGCTCGAAAGCCTTTACAGTTTAAATAAATGTATACACTTAGTTTAGTACTAATTATCAAAAATTTAGCTAGGTTTTTAAGGTTGTTTATCGAACAAGACAGTCATACTTGGAACTCGAATACCTTCATGACGTCACTACTCATACCGCTGAATTTCGTTGAATATTTTACGTCAGTTTTAAACAGTTTAGAATTTTTTAAAGAAGTTTTCCAGCTCCAAATTTTTTCCTCGGAATTTTTTTCTCAGAATTTTCTCAACTGAAATATTTCTGACGTATGTAATTTTCTCCACTGAATTTTTTTTCTGAAGAATTTTTCCATTGTTGAACTTACATCTTTTTTGAAAAGAATGATTTCTGTTTGATTGACGCCATAAAAGTTTTGAGGAAAAAAATCTGAGTTGAAAAAATTATGATTGGACGTGGAAAAATTTCAGATGTGAAAATTGCGAGAAAATAAAATTTTTACGACGTCAATCAAACAGAAGTCATTCTTTTCAAAAAAGATGTAAGTTCAATAATGGAAAAATTCTTCAGAAAAACTTTGGTCGTGGAAAAATTACGTCAGAAAAAATTCGGTTGCGGAAAAATAACATCAGAGAAAAATTTCATTCGAGAAAATTCTGAGAAAAAAATTAGGAGTTGAAAAACTTTTTCAGAAAATTCCTACTATTTAAAGTTACGTAAAATAATCTGGACTTTGAAAAAAAAAAGTCGAAACGACATTCAGCGGTATGAGTAATGACGTCATGAAGGTATTCGAGTTCCAGGTTTGACTGTCTTGTGTTTAACGATATGTGGTTTACATCAACAAGTCGATTGATGTTCTTTTTGAATCGTGAGAGGTTGGTTGTGGAGATAAACCAATCTGAATTTTCCAACTTGAGATATGCCAAAGTATCCGACTGTTATAATTTTTGATCATGAAATCAATAATTATTTTACAATCATTAAATGTTCCGTTCAAAGTTCTAAAAAGTTTGCCTGGTAAGTCGCAACTTGAAACAAATTCATAAATATGAAGGTACCATGGAAAACTTTTGAAATTGAAAGAAGTAAAAGTAAAAAAAAAAAACCTATCTAGACTGCTAAAATATCCTGTTATGAAAATATTTATTTATTTATTTATGCATGGTAGGTAAGTTTAATTTTTTCAACCTATTTTATAAGAAATTTTTTTCAATTCGACTCCCGTCAATTTTTCCCATCTTCAAAACTGAAAGGGTATATTAGCTAACTTCTTGATGCTTCAAATTTAAAAATCGGACAGCACATGGATGAATCTTATTTAGAGCATGGATTATCAAAATGGCACGAGTGTGAAAAGGTGAAATTTTTCCTTGGAATATAAACTGTATTTTGCCAAAAAAAAAATGCTTTCAAAAGTTGAAAATTAATCACTTTTCCATCACTGAGGTTTTCCAAAACGTGATTAATAATTTGAATTCCATTTCCATTCCTCGTTTTTTTTTCAATATCGCGGTCAACGGCATTATGATATTCCTTTATCATCACAGCTTATTAAAAAACACGTTTCCAAAACAAAAATCAGATTTCAAATGAATTCTGTAAGGCTATTCTACATATGCTAAAACAGACCGAAAATGAAGTACCTAGGGTCTTCCGATTTCGCTCATATTTTTTACGAGGTCCCGTTGGTGGTCTATTTACAAAACCATGATCATTTTTTTTCTAACCCTCAAGGGACCGGGGAGGCAGGCCTCAAAACTTTTACGCGATTGTGATTTTCCCCCAAATTTCCAAACTTTGAAGGCTCATATCTTGAGATAAGTTGTACTTACTTGGAGAAAAACTGTTTGCGGGGTTTGAAAGATAATTAATAGGGGATTCAAAAGCAATAAATTCGAAGGCGCTGATTTCGAATATGTACTCAGCTTTTATATTCGACCCATCTGACCCCCCTTGTAGCCCCCTTGATAGGTGATAGGGTCAAAATTCAAAAAAAAAAATGAAAAATAACGTGTGACCTGTCGTTTGTTAGGTTTTTGGGGGCGCTGAGTTCGAAAATTTGCATATTTTTTGGATTTGGCCCTTTAGTGCCTCTCTAACCTCCCAATTTTGGGAAAAACTAAGTTGAGAAACGAAAATATCGTGTGGCATATTCTAACTAATTTGAGAGCGTGAAATTCGAATATCAACTTACTTTTTGACACGACTCTCTCCCCGTAACTTTTTGAAATATTCAATTCCGTATTGATCACCTAAGATAAGACTGGAGGAAGGGGTCAGTTTGAGCTGAGGGAGGAGGTCGGACCAAAAAGTAAGTCGATATTCAAATTCATTCGTGAGGAATTGATATGCCATGCCACACGATATTTTCGTTTCTCAACATAGTTTCTCCCAAAGTTGATGGGGGGGGTGTGTGTTAGAGGGGCACTAAAGGGTCAAATCTAAAAAAATATGCAAATTTTCGAACTTAGCGAACTCAAAAACCTAACAAACGACAGGTCACACGTTATTTTTCATTTTTTTGAATTTTGACCCTATCAAGGAGGCTACTAGGGGGGTTCTGAGGGGTCAAATGTAAAAACTTGGTACATATTCGAAATCAGCGCCTTCGAATTAGTGGTAATCGTTGTGTTACTCTACTTTTTCAATTTTCAGGTGTCTAGAGATCCCATCTTGAAAATTTATTGGTTGAAAAAAGGGTAAAAATCGCTACTCGGTGTAATTTTTCAAATTTTTAAATGGTAGCTTTCATCTTTTGTTCTTATCATGAAAGCTGAGCTTTCACCACCAAAGTTCAACTTTGAACATTTCAAAATGTGTTTACCGTTTCGTACAACTTATCTCGAGATATGAGCCTTCAAAGTTGAATAATTTGGAAAAAATCACAATTATATAAAACCCGATCCCTTGAGGGTTAGAAAAGAAATTATCGTGGTTTTGTGAATAGACCATCAAGGGGACCTCGTGAAAAAAATTGAGCGAAATCAGAAGATCCAACTTCATTTTTAGTCTGTTTTAGTATGGAATAGCCCTGTAGAAAGAAAGAAAGCAAATCACGCCCGAGTATGGCGAGAATTTTTTTTAAAATTCGTAATTGGGCAAAGACATGAATTTAAATATAAGTTTTTTTGCACATCGCGGTCAACAAAATATGATGAATAAAGAAATCAGTGAAGAGATTTAACCATTTGGCCCGAACGGAGCGAAGATAATATTCATTGAAACGCTCATGATAAAATAGTGGGATAATTTATGGTATGGAAATTCATCCCAGACTCGAAATTTGGAAAAATTGTGGCATGATTTTTGGGATGGAAATACATTCCATAAATCATCCCAGCCAAGGAAGCTCAGAAAAATCGTAGTATAATTTGTGAGATTGACTTTCATCCCCAAAAATTATCCAAGCCTCAAAAACTCCGAAAAGTTGGGAAAAGCTCTGTGAAAATAATATTCATCGAAAAAGTCATCATACTCCCGGAAAAATCATTGGATGGTTTGTGAGGTTGATTTTCATCCCAAAAATTATCCCAGCTTTAATTTTTAATATGAAAATTCATTCCATAAATTATCCCAGTCAATGAAGCTCGAGAAAATCGAGAGATGATTTAAATTCCAAAATTCCAAGACATTTCCCTGACTTATCCACATTTTCAAAATTCCCCAACTTTTCCGGGTTTCCCAGAAAGTGGGCATCCTGATTCACCCACTCACTTCACTTCAACCCCACCTTCCTGCGGCCCCTTTCACCAAAAAAATCCCCCAACCTCACCGACACCGCCCTCTTCAGGCCAATTCCTATCATCGGTCTGGTTGAAAAAGCCCATACACACGACACGACACGATCGCGTATAAATCTTAATGAAGCTGTCAGCTCGTTAAAAAGTTTCATTTTGATTAAGCCCGCTAAATGGGGTTCTTTCGCTTTCGCAAAAACACCAAAACGCATTAAACTTTTTGCACGGTTAGGTTAGGTAAAAGAGAGCCATACTTGTTCGGGAAGTTTGTCGAGCAGCAAACCGATTTCTAAATATTACATTGTACTACAACTTGGCACTTTACGTTTAAATGATTGATCACACAGTTCTGCTAAATGTTATTGCTTATAAATGATGCTTTTATTTCATTCGTATACCGTACAACCCGCCAATGAAAACTTCGCACCGTATAAATTACACGTACACACGTCAGAAAGAAGGAGAACATGAAAAAAAAAACTCATGTAAGATGCATTACCGCCCTCTCCTGCACACGCTGCGCTAAAAATTACTCATCATTTTTTTTCCCGCCATCTATCGTTCCCTTATTCCTACCTTTTCACTCTCGCTCCCGCACCAACCGGGTAATTCGATTTATAGTACGAGATTTGTATTCTTTTACAAATGAGATTACACAAAATTTACGACCTTTATGCGGAAAAAGAAAGAAAGCAAATCCTTCAAATATACAGATTCGTTGGCCGCGTTTATTAAAAGCTCGCTCGCCAGACTGCGTCGTCACGGAGAGAGAAAGTGCCATGCCATGCCGCAGTGGAAAAAAACACACATACGCCACGCCGCGCCGGCAGAAAGTGAAAAATAAACACCATTTTAAAATATACCCTCTGCCCCCATTTACTCTCGCGCTATTCACTTAACACATTATCATAGAAATGGAAAAGAGAAAAGATTTTTTCACCCTGAATACCGTACACACGTAGTGTACGTTGAAATGACCCGAATAAAAGCTTCGCTGTATACCTTGTTACACGTCGTATGTTTTTTAAACGGATTTTCCAATCAAAATATACCGAATGGAAAACCAACTATTGTAATCTGAACAGTCGGTAAATAGGCTGGTAAGGAGCATCAAAGTTGAAATCAGTTATGACCTGATAAGATTTTGCGAATTCAGTCATAATGAATCGATGACTTTTTACTTATTTTGTAGGGAAGAGGAAAGAATGAAAATTTATTTTACAAACATTCAAGTCAATGACATATGATTAGAATCAAATAGTTGATCTTGTAATAGTAATCTTGCAATTCAAGCATGAAAAATTGGGGGAAATCATATTTTTTTTAAATCCGTAAGCTCAAAAATAATATGGGTTTGATGTGTTACAAATTAATTATCCCTTCCGAGCCTATATTTCGGGAACTATTTGAGTTACGGAAATGAAACACTTTTCATTGGCTACAAAAGTCAATAATCACATTTGATCACGACTGCTTTCTAATGTCCGGCCGAAGCCTCATCAGAAGAAAAGTAACCTCGGATGTTCGGTTTTAGCGAAATTCAGCAATCTAATTTTGAAACAATTGTTGGTATAATCTTTCAATTGAGAATCTTCTAGAAATCTGTGACTTGGAATGTTTCTCTGAGGTGTCTGAATGAAAAAAGAACATCTTCAATTCGACAAAATACAGCATGAATTCCAAATAAGAAAATTCAGAACAATTTTCAGTCAATTCTAAAATCAGTTCAACATGAATCATGCTCAAAAATTTTCAAAATTTTAATTTTTTTTCAATTTCTTTGCTAATTGCATGACTAATTAGAAGGCTTTGGTGTGATTTGAGGGTCATTTGGCCCTTGGTGGAACTTTGACAAAAGGGTATAGCAGGTTAGGTATGGTGTTTTGGCCTTGGAAAGGGATTTTGATGAAACCTACCCCAAAAGTTGAGTCATGATGAGAAAAAATTCTGACAAAAATTTTGGACCCCCAGAGCAAGTATTTTCGGGGGGAGGGGCCAAAATGTGTTTTTGAAACTTTATTTTTTCGTTTTTCACAAAATGTAGATAAAAATTTCGTGTTTTTTTAAATTGAATCTAGGGGATTAGAGGAACTCTAAAAATAATTTTTCAAAATTTTTGACCCATTTTTCGTCGAGTTATGGCGTTTTAAAAACTTGAAGCGGCCATTTTGGAAAAAAGTTTCAGAGGTACAGTCGCCATTTTTTTTTAGAAAATGTGTTATTTAGTGTTGATTATACCACCTAAGTTTCAATGAATTTGAGTTGGTGCAACATTGTCAAAAAAAATAAAAACTGACCACTGGTCATGCGGAGCCCGAACGTTCATGTCAATTTCCCACGGCGCTCTGGTGGAAAGTACAGTGCTCGCGCGTGCTATGTTTCACAAATGCCATTCTAATCCAGAGGCGAATTACATTTTTTCAAATATGAACGCAAATGGTGATGTGAATATAAAATTTGGCATAGCGAAGGATACCATAACAAATTTTTTGAGCCTGGAGAATCATTGATAAATCTCATTGGAGGGGAGGGGGAAGATCCAGAGGGGGTTCAGCTCTTTCATTTTTCAAAATTGAGCTATCGGTTTTTTTTCGTGTAATTTTTAATTTTCTATACGATGGAAATGGAATTCTGCTGAGTTCAAAAATGACATTACATTTGGAATTGCAGGGAGAGAAGTTCCTCAAATTTCGGATTTTTCATTTCAAATTTTCACATTTTCCTCGAATTAAACTATAAATTGGTAACATATATGTTATCTATTTTGTAGAACCTGCCTAAATCCCAAATTATCTTCTTTTTTTTTTACATTTTTCGAAATCTGTGGGTAGATTAGGTACCATACATACATATAATTGACTTTTTACAAATTCCCGTACCTCTAAGCTATAAGTGAATGGAGGAATTTGATGAAATTGAACCAATTTTTCACGTTCTATGCCATAAACTATCAACTTAATATTTCGTTTCGGTTTGATTGTGATAATATTGGTGGTATCTCTCAACCGCGTTTTTGGATGTAAAATTCAATGAGAGAAAGGGGGGAGGAGAGAAAAAAGCAATTACAAAAAATATGAGGTGGTCGGGTTAACGCTTGGGGATGAGACTCCGACAGTAAAGTAAGTATATATTAGAACTCTGTCTTCCATTTTGTTTGTAACCATGTGAGGAGATAGATTAGAGCGTGGGAAGGGTTCAGATCAAAAAATGAAGCCAATATTCTAAGTTGGTTACCTCAAAATGATGAGGAAAAACGTTTTTGAAAATTAAGCGAAATCGAAAAACTCGACTTGATTTTTGGTTCGAGTAGATGTAGAATGGACGGTCAGCGTACGCGGTATTCTCAGTCAAATCGTCTTCAAACATAGCGCGCGCGAGCACTGTACTTTCCACCAGAGCGCCGTGGGAAATTGACATGAACGTTCGTGCTCCGCATGACCAGTGGTCAGTTTTTATTTTTTTTGACAATGTTGCACCAACTCAAACGCATTGAAACTTAGGTGGTATAATCAACACTAAATAACACATTTTCTAAAAAAAAATGGCGACTGTACCTCTGAAACTTCTTTCCAAAATGGCCGCTTCAAATTTTTAAAACGCCATAACTCGACGAAAAATGGGTCAAAAATTTTGAAAAAAATTTTTTAGGGTTCCTCTAACCCTCTACATTCAATTTAAGAAAACACAAAATTTTTATCTACATTTCGTGAAAAACGAAAAAATAAAGTTTCAAAAACACATTTTGGCCCCTCCCCCCGAAAATTCTTGCTCTGGGGGTCCAAAATTTTTGTCAGAATTTTTTCTCATCATGACTCAACTTTTGGGGTAGGTTTCATCAAAATCCCTTTCCAAGGCCAAAACACCATACTTGACCTGCTATACCCTTTGTATGCCATTCGACTTCCCTATGTAGAAGATGATTTTAGAGCGCAAAAACGAATTTTTACCACATCCCCCGGGGGCGGGGGTCTCAAAATACGTGATTTTCATGCTAAAAATTCTATCTCCGCAAGTTTTCAACCGATTTTTTTCAAACTTGACATGTAGGCAGAGGTACTTGAGGGGAGTGCCCTGAAATTTTTTCAGATTTTTTCGACCACCACAATGACCTTAAATTTGAACTTGAGAGTTTAAAATCGCCCTGGGGGCACCGTTTTGGCGGGTGGTATAAAAAAAATTATTTTTATGTTTCTCATTCTATTTTACACTACTTAGATTTTTTCAGATTTTTTCGAGTGGTGGCCTATGCGTGACGTTCAAAAAACCGATAAATCGGTCGTTTTACCTAGTACTTGAGAAATACACGTTGAAAAAATGTAACTTAAGGTAAAAATCTTGGAACATGGATATGTCAAAATATTAGAAGCTTTTCCTGCTATAAAATTGCGATTAACGTTTGTCTTTTTTCAACGTGCATTTCTCAAGTACTAGATAAAACGACCGATTTATCGGTTTTTTGAACGTGCCGCATAGGCCACCACTCGAAAAAATCTGAAAAAAATTTAAGTAGTGTAAAGTAGAATGAGAAACATGAAAATAATTTGTTTTCATACCATCCGCCAAAACGGTGCCCCCCAGGGCGATTTCAAACTTTCAAGGTCAAATTTAAGGTCATTGTAGTGGTCGAAAAAATCTAAAAAAATTTCAGGGTACTCCCCTCGAGTACCTCTGCCTACATGTCAAGTTTGAAAAAAATCGGTTGAAAACTCGCGGAGATAGAATTTTTAGCATGAAAATCACGTATTTTGAGACCTCCGCCCCCGGGGGATGTGGTAAAAATTCGTTTTTGCGCTCTAAAATCATCTTCTACATAGGCAAGTCGAATGGCATACAAATTTTGTCAAAGTTCCACCAAAGGCCAAATGACCCCCAAATCACACCAGAGCCTTTACCTTGGAAAAAAATGAGGCTCCTGCAAACAATTTTTGAAAAAAATTTGCCAAATTTACTGAACTGCTACACATTTTGGAGAAGTGCTCCTGTTACAAAATAACCCGACTTGAATAAAAAATTTGGTATCGAAAATTTTCGGTCACGTTAATAAATTAGCTCAAAATAGATGGGTCGAAGTTAACACTGTGTACACCTAAATTTGGCATAGTACAAAAATTCCGACCTGTACTCCTCATTCCACATATTTCCAATTAGATGTAGGATTCGTGTTGATCCTCTCGACTCGATTCCTAAGAGATGCAAACTTGGGAGGAATTTCGTAATAACACATGGCTGACTTTGTATGCACGTAGAATTAACCCACAAAATCTCAGCCATGGCCGATACACAGGGTGGTCGACATAAATAGAATCGAACTCGCCGCCATCGAAATTTTAAAAATTCCACTTGGAACATGTAAGTAAGTGATTTTTTCCACGTGTATGAGTAATGTCAAAATGCGAAACTAAATGAAACACAAAAATGACACAGGTTGACATTTTCAAACTTTTTAAATGCTGTTTGAAGTTTAATTGATGATTTTTATAGCAGTTTTCACGCTGATAACGAAAAAAGCAGGGACAAAATTCCATCGCACAGTTTTTCTGCTTTTTTAATGAAAAACTTTCGGCACTTGAAGTCGATTTCTTGAAAAAATGAAAGGTCCTACGAAAAAAATGAATGGAATATAAATTGTAGAGTGTAAAATTTTTTTTCAGTAAAGTCCGATTAGTTTTTTCTTAGAAGGCTTAGCTTTTGAGATATTTCAGTTGAAAGTTCAAAGTTCAACTTTTTTTATGAATTGAAAATATCTCAAAAATCAAGCCTCCTAAGAAAAAACTAATTGGACTCTACAGAAAGGAAATTTTACGATCTGTAATTTATGTTTCATTCATTTTTTTTCGTAGAATCCTTTCTTTCGCCAGAAAATCAATTTTTTATAATGAACCGCATTTTTAACATTTTCCATTTGTAACAATGGGACTATCAGAAGGCCGCAAATCGTTAATGTTCTTTCTACGTAATTGATTCTGATTGGTGTTTCTGACCTACTTTTTAATGCAAAGATCGAATATGATTTCAGTTTTACCCCATCGCTTCAGGATTTTTTATAATTGAAATTTTTGGTTGAAAAATTCATTTTACATTTTTTCATGTAAATTTTGACCATTAAAGACGATTTTCTGGCAAAATAAAGGGTCATACGAAAAAAATGAATGGATCATGAATCGTAGAGCGTAAAATTTGCTTTCTGCAGAGTGCAATTAGTTTTTTCATAGGAGACACGGTTTTTGAGATATTTTCAATTCAAAAAAAAATGAAGTTCAAACTTTCAACTAAAATATCTCGACGAAAAAACTAATCAGACTTCACAGAAAGGAAATTTTACGCTCTGCAATTTATGTTCTACTTATTCGTTTTATTCGTAGAGCCTTTCCTTTTTTCAGAAAATCAACTCTAAGTGTCAAAAGTTATCAAAAAAAGTAAAAAAAACTGTTCAACAAAAAATTCAAATTGTGAAAAATTCTTGGGTGATGGATTTTTTTTGCTGTTTTTCTCGTGATCAGCGCAGAAAATTCTATAAAAATCACCCAATAAACTTCAAACAGCATTTTCCGTGTCGACCTGTGTGTAAGTGTGTAACGATTTGTAGGAGTCACATAATGCTTCTTCTAAATCCGAATCCGCCTCCTGGCGCACAACCCGTCCGAGTCTAACAACGCTCTTCGTAAACTGGCAATTTCCTCCTGGCGCACAACTTCACAAGTCTCATAATGCTCTTTTCGCACTGAAATTTACTTTCTATTGCTCAACTTCCTTTGGTCTCACAATGCTCTTTTGGAGAAAAATATCCCTCCTGGCGCACAACCATCTCTGGTCTCACAGTGGTCTGCATAATTCAAAATTTCTCTCCTGGCGCACATCCCCTTTGTTCTCACAATGATTTTATTGAAAATTAGAAGAAAAAAACATGTTACATGGTACCTGCCGTTCATTTGAATTTTTGCTGTAGACGATTTTTGTTTGAGTTGAAAATAAGTATAATCGATAGATTTGACCTTGAAATAACCCCCCCCCCCCCAAAAAAAAAAATCAGTTGATTCATTTTTGTTGCCTGTAGACTCATTTTAAATTATCAAAACGGTTCTTTTTTGCACTACTTCGATCACTTATACCGCCAAGTACATATTACGAGAAATTCATCAGTACTCTATGAGTTTGAATCAGTGAAAAGTCACTGAAAAATAGTCAGAATTACAGCACAGGGAAAATCAGAAAAATTTTAGAAGAATTTTTTACTGATTTCTCAAAGAATTTTATTGATTTTTCAGTGAATTTCGGAGATTTTACCTACCTACTTTTCAATGAATTTTCACTGATTTTCTATCAATTTTTTGTCATTGTTTGCTTTCAGTGAAATTTTTCCACTGATTTATTGCTGTACTGCAATTCCGACTGTTTTCCAGTGAATTTCGATCATTTTCACTGATTTATAAATGAGAGAGTAGCATATTCGGCATCTAAGGACTATTTTAAGTAAACATCTTCCTTGTTTTTTTGAATTGCAAAGTTTGACGGTAATATTTCATTCAAATCACTTCATTTTAAAACAAAGTACAAAAAAAAATGATGAAATTTAAATATTGCTAATGCTGATGAATTTTTTCTATGGTTTTAGATATTTTTAAACATACCTAGGTAGGCAATTTAAAAAAAAAAAATGCTCAAAAATTATAGCAATTCTAAAATTGCATTACTTTTTGTAATTTTTTTGTTCTAAAATGAAGTGATTCGAATGAAAAAATTAGATTCGTATTCATTTGCTGTGGTGTTAGACCGTTTATTTTTACTCTCGTGACCTTCGAACTTTGAAATTCAAAATACAAGGAAAGATACTCATTTTAAAAAAACTGTAGATTCCGAATATCCCTTTGGTTTTATTCATAAATTAATGTACATGACGGTTCAAGTTGTTAAAGTAGTGCAAAAACGACAACTATTGGAACTTTGATTTCTGCAGACCACAAAAGCAAATCAAATAGATTTTTTTTGTTTTTATTTCAAGGTCAGCATTATCGATTACTTAAGCTTATTTTTTCAACCCAAGCACAATTTTTTTTCAAAATTGTTGCTCACTCCTCGGTGTTCTTATTAGGTACTTATATCGCCCAGCTGAACGTTATTTGAGCTCAAAATTTTCATTCTTGTGATTAGTTGCACTGCTAAGGAAAGGTCAGAAAGCAAACCTGCCCTTTCCAAGAATCATCATTTTTTCATCAAGAAATATTAGTCTTCTTCGCTCTCCTCATCTTCATATTATTTTGAAGACACTGCAAATTACCCAATGTTAGTGGATTATAATTTTTAAATCAAAGAGTGCATGTAAATTTAAAAAAAATCTCCACCAAAATAATTAGGTAGTTCAAAACAGAATACTTCTTCTGGCAACTTTTAGTTCCTGCGGTTAGCTCGGGCATACTGCACTTTTTGAACACGGGTTGAAATGTAGTTTTTGTTTTAGTATGACCCAAAAGAAAATTTTCGAGAAGTGGAGACGTCAAAAATTTCCCTTAGGAGTGGAGGGAGGGTAAGTTTTAGGGGGGTTTACCCCTATTTTTTCACATGAAGGGGTTGTGGTGAATTTGGTGTCGTTTTTACATAATTTGACCCTCCTGAACTCGAATCTGCGATTTTGACGTCTCCGCTTCTCGAAAATTTTCTTTTGGGTCATGCTAAAATAAAAACCACATTTCAACCCGTGTTCAAAAGCAGGGACTATTTCGTTCATAACCATTATACAATACCGAAATATTTCAAGGATCGAAAGTTATGAAAGTGATGTACCTATGTATATTATGTTTTCCTTACCTATATACTTTTTTATTGTTAGTGTTAGGTATTATTTAAATTAAATTTAAGGTTTTTAAAATTAATTCTCTATTTAATAAAATTAACATTTTCAATCGTCATTTAATTTTTAATAAAAATATCTTTATTATTTGTTTTTAATTTATTATTAATCAAAATTCATGTTCACGTTACAGCTATTTTAAAGCGAAATCCTCCTCAAAACATTTTAAAATTATCCAACGTATATCACCCGTCATAAAAATAAAGATACAATTCCAAAAAAATAACTCGTAATCTAACAATATCTGAAAAAACCAATAAATCATTCATAACGACAGGGATTATATTTATGACTCAATATACTCGACAATTCTCACGAATTTTCGCACATTTTCAAAATAATTTGATAATTCTCATCATGCTCACATCTTCGCACAGATTCCCCATTGAAAAGAACCACTCTTATTTTACTCACAGAATTCAAAAATTTTCCAACCAACATCCCACTTTTGGAAAAATATTAAAATTAAATTTTCCGCTCGCATTGACAACAAATCTCGTCAAAAACCCCACGTTCGCGACAATTCAAACTCATCTCTCACGCTACACTTCTATTTCCAAACATTTCGCACGCCGAAACGTAATACTTTTCACTCATTTCGGTAGGCATCCAGGCAATATACACCAATCTAACAAAGACTCGTAAAGAAAATCCGGCTGTTACGTGGCAACCGGCGGCGAGGATTTCTTCTTTTATTACTCGGTATCAAAATTTCATGACATCGTTTTTTATCATTTTTCACCTAGTATTTTTTCCTCTCCATACGTGTAACTCGTGCTTGGTGAAAAGCCGGTTAAATTGTATATATTAAACGTTCTTTTTTCATATGAAGCGAGAGCGAGACGACGAGAACGAGCAAACGTAGTATAAACTGCCAAATATCATACTCGTACACGAGCACATGACGTTGAAACGAACGTTGTTGGTAATTCGTCGGCGAAACATTTTTGTACAAACGTACATACCGAAAATACGCGGGCCAATTATAAACGATGAAACGTTTCACCTTTAAATTAAAAAAAATATGGGTATTTTCATTTAAAGGCTAATTTACCATCCATTTGTTTACTTTACGTGTACCGTAGTGTTTTGTTATAATTATTTTTCGCCAGACTTTGCCATGGCGGAATAGGTAAAAACACGACGAGGGGGCTAACAGAACGAAGGCAAATGGGTGGAAAAAATTCGCTCTACGGTACGTTTTTGTATTCTCGTAACGTAGTTCGTCGAGCTGTACGGAGAGTTTCGGGATATTTGATAATTTCAACGATTCTTTTAAAAATTTCCTACTTTCTGCGAACCATCGCGCCGCAACCGGAGATGATTATGTTTCTGTTTTCTCTTCTTGAAAAAAAAAACAGGATTTTGTTCGCGAGCTGCGATGATAAAATCGACCCGAGCAATTTCATTTTTCGAAGTGGAAAAAATAAGTATTTTAAATATCTATGCAGCATCGCGCAGCTGAAATTGGATGACCGGATAAGGGGTGAATTTGGCCTACGGCGCTTTTGGGCTTCTAAACACCTCAAATGATGTATATTGACTAAAAAAAAATGTTCGGGAAATTTTTGGATCCCTGCCCGTCCTTTTGGTGCTATGTCCATTTTATCGCATTTTTTTCAAGAATTTTTCATTTCAACGGAAGTGAAGGAAATTTTTTGTTCTTTGGCAGAAAGTTACATCTCGTAGAGATGTATTTATAATAATTTTTTCAATAATTTTGGTGCACTCCTTCACGTTTTTTCAGCTATTGGAAATATTCAATCGTGAAAAACACCTACTAAAAAATACGTTTTTTTATGCAGAATTTCGCGGTGTATTTGGTTTTTTAAATTTCTTTGATCTAAAAGCCAAAAGCTGCAAAAAAACGTACAGAAATGATGTTATTTTAGCAGATTTCTCAAATTTTGAGTTTTTTATACAGAAAGAAATGACTGAATGAAAAACCAATCTCATATTCGTGTTAAGCAAGTCAAAATACTCCGATAAACACCTCATTCGCGATAGTTTTGCTCAAAGTTGCAAAATCCATTTTTTTTCTCTGATTTCTTATGGTGAAAAAAAGTAACTTTTGAGACTTCGTGTAAAACGATCGCGAGAAAGGTGTTTTAAAGGAGTATTTTGACCTGTTCAACACAAACATGGAATTTATTTTTTTATTTGCTCATACCTTCATATGTACTACCTCTTCCTCCACCCACTCAAGCTCCCACTCACACCATTTTACATAATTATATTTCAACATCTTCAGCGAAATCCATCTGTTAAAATGTATTATCAAAAACTTGAGAATTTTTCATATAAGATTACATTATGACAAAATTTTTTATATTTTTTGAGGTGGTCTTTGATTTGAAATCCTCCCATACAAACTTTCAACTTCTTAGTACTACCTACTGATAGTGGAGTTATTGGTTTTAAATGTAGTTTTATTTTCAAAATTTTCTTTTGACTTCCAATCTCCTCCCCCCCAAAATGCCAAAATAAAAATTAAGAATTTGAAAAAAATCAAATATCGTCGATGCCCTGGTCTCGTTCTCGTGAAGTTTTTTTCGATTTCGATCTGCTATGTTGATGGTTGTGCAATATTGTAGCTCTTTGGCACGATTCTATGTCAAAAATATGGAAGATACTTATGTAGAAAATAATGTTCATTATCACTCCTCTAGGACGGGTTCTACAGCTGTTCAAATGGGAGCTGGTGAATTGATTCCCAGAATTCAGAAATCTATTTTTTTTGGGGGGGGGATGTACGAGTTGATTTCAAACCTCTTTTAGCCTTCTCCTCGTTACACTCTCATTTCCGAATCAGTGAAATTTATCAAAAATCGGTGAAAAACAGTCAGAATTGCACCACAGTAATACATCAGAGAACATTTTTTCACTGAAAGCAAATCACTGGAAATCAGCGAAAATTCACAGAAAACTCAGTGATGTTTTTGAAATTTACTGAAAACCTGTAAAATTATTTGAATAATCATTGAAAAATCGCTGAAAATCAGTGAATTTCACTGATTCTTCCTGTGCTGCGATTCTGACTGTTAATCAGTGATTTTTCACTGATTTCGAATGAGAGAGTACCCAGGAGATATCACGAGGAGATTGACTATAAATGATTTTTTTCAAAAATCCTTCTAGTCAGAGTTGCCACGAGTCTGCTCTGAAAAAGGACTCGCAAAGGACTCGAAGACTCGGAGTCGAATCGGAATGAGACTCCGAGACTTTTTGCTTAGAGACTCGGAGTCTCTCTTTTGAACGTCTCAAAACTATGCGAGCGAGTCTTTTTGCGAGTCTATTGCAAGTCGCAGTTTTTTTTAATGATTGTATCAGCGATTAATTGTGAAAGTCAAAAAAAAGTGCATTCAATAAAAACGAGAGAACTGACCTATTGACCAAAGTATATTCTCAGTCAAGATAGAAAATTTTCGCCGTATTAAAAAATTTTCATCTTGAGAAATATACCTAATTTGGTCTATTCTTGTTTTTATAGAAAGAGAAAATTTTAATGAACAAATTTTACAGATAGAAAATTTTCAGAATCTGATACAGTCGATCTGAATTCTTAATACAGAATTACAGATATTGTTAGCAGAAAAAAAAGACTCGGAAAAAAAGACTCCGAATGGGACTCGAGACTCGCTGAAGACTCAGCCCTTTTTCCGAGTCTTTTTATGAAAGACTCGCTTGGTGTCGCCCCGGAGCCGCAGTTTTCAAGGACTCACGTCGACTCTGTATTAAGCAAAAAATTGAAAAAAAAATTGAAAAAATTGATTCAACTACCAATGCATATCTACGAAATGTGATTCAAAAGATTTGAAATCGGAAAAACGTTGATTTCTGACTAATTTGGGGTTATAGTACACGAATATGGCATAAATTATTATCTATTGTAATTTTCTTGCCCAAGAGACGAGTTTCAAACTTGATAATGGCGAATTTCCAGGGAAGAAATGACCGAATGAAAAAAATAAATTCCATATTCGCGTTGAGCAGGTCAAAATATTTCTTTAAGCACCCTTTTTTCGTCATAAAAAATCAGAGAAAAAATGAATTTTGAAACTTTGAGCAAAACTATGGAGAATGGGGTGTTTATCGGGGTATTTTCACCTGCTGAACACGAATATGAGATTGGTTTTTTCATTCGGTCATTTCTCTCTGTATAAAACGCTCAAAATTTGAAAAATATGCTAAAATTACATCATTTCTGTACGATTTTGCAGATTTTGGCGATTACTTCAAAGAAATTGCAAAAACCAAATACACAGAAAAATTTTACTTACAAAACCGTATTTTTTAGTAATTTATTCAAGGTACTTGATCTTCTCTTATATGGTGTTTCTCACGATTGAAAACTTCCAATAGGTAGTCGAAAAAACGTGAAAGAGAGCACGAAAATTGTTGAAAAAATTATCATAAATACACCTCTACGATATGTAACTTTATGCCACAGAATAGAAAATTTCCTTCACTCGCGTTGAAATTAAAAATGTTCTCGCTCGAGGGCTTCCGCGTCAAACTTCGATATCTAGGTATATAAAACAACAGCATCGTCGAAACAAAGTTGACGATATCGTATCTGTGAAAAAAAACACCGTCGAAAACTCGGTTTTCACGACCTACATATATGAAAAACTACTTAAAAACATTTCAAAAAGAAATAAAAAAAAGCCACCGACCGGGGAGAATTATCGTCAAAAAATACACTACCGGATTTTTTCCATCCGAACGAGAAAATTTGGTGAAATTTTAAACGTCGTTAAATAACAGTTTGGCCAAAGTTGTAATTTCTTTGTTATTCATGTTCACGCCGCCATCCTGCAGCTCGTCGACGATACCCGACAAAAATGTATCTACAACTTTTCGTTCCAGATACCCCTCTTCTATTCACCTTCAACTTAGGATTCGTTGAAAATGAAACTTTACGTGTAACTTTTGCTAGCTCTCTCTCTCAGCGCACCGAAAATGACCAACGACTGAACTTTCAACTTCAACTTTTTTCTATACGTAATAAATCATCGTTTATTGGAACTTACCGTTGAAAAGTTTATTTTTACTCGTGTCCGAACATAACCGTTTTTCATTGTGCAGACGACGAGCAGCGGAAAAAATCCTCTTAATTACATATCAATTTCGTCTTGCCGCAGGTGCGCGTAAAAACTCTTTAAGACTAAAATAATTGCTATACGGCTTTTTAGCCTATTTTTCCCTCGCGACTTTGAACGGTTTACGATTTACAGCCGTCGGAGTCGTTATTTTATCGTGTTTATTTTGACTCGATTCTTTATTTCCAAAATGGAATCGAAGTCGTGGCTGTTGCCGAGTAAATATTACCGAACTAATTTATTATCCGGATGGTTTCTCGTTTCAGGTATGTTGCCTCGTGGATGATTTTCTTTGCTGAGGTTAGACCTATGTATTTTGGTACATGTCAAAGATGTTTCAATTGCTCGAGTTTTTTTTCCATCAAATGAAAGGAAGATGAATTGCGTGCCTTTTAAGTGCTGCTCTTCAAAAGCATAAGGATTGAAAATAAGATTACACTGTGATGAATGGATCAACTCGCGACTAAATAAGAAAACAACCGTCGTGTGTTATTTTTTACCTGATGCGGGTATGAGTAATGGAGTGAACAGTTGGATACCGGTACCCGAAGGTAAATTTTAAAGATTGCTTTTAAAATGGACCGAGTATTTTTATAAATACATTTTTCGAGTGGTTTGTCGATGAACTCGAAATAATTTCACGAAATTGATGGAAAATTTCACGAGCAAGGTATTTGGAAAGTGGAGGAGCGATGAGATAATAAAAATGCTATGTAATTATCTGGCATAAATAATAATCAACTGGGACACAAAACTTTAATACCAACGGATTAGCTCTGAACAATGAAAAAATCATGAAGTAAGCCATCAATTAATCTTTTTTTGCGAGTATATCTACTACGTGGGGGGAGGGTCTTCTTTACAATTTTTTTGTGTAAAATTGGAGGCGAAAGTTGAAAAAAGGTCGCAATAATACCCGCGTCAAAAGAATGTTAAAACTTTAAATCCGCATCATCCAAATCGAATTGGAAATTTTCAAATTTTCAATTTTTTTTATATTTTGATTTTGTATTTCTATTGTTAGATAGCTGCTTATTACAATTTATATTTTTTGATCAAATACCCTAAATTTCCTGATCACTTATGCAACTTTTTCAAAAAAAAAATTGTACCTTTGGGAGTAAAAATTTACTTGATTTTAGTTCCTCCATAAAATTTTACCATAATCTGAACTTGAAAATTTTCTAATTGAGATTTGCAAGGCAAGTATCATAATTTATAACTTTGATATCAACACTATACCTAGTTATCAGAAGTTCTTTTCTACGCCTTGATGTGTTTTTTTCCCTCCTGGCGCAGAAGCCCCCTGAAATGTTTTGGTTTGATCTCCACTTCAATGCACTGTATTTTGGACCTCGGGTTAGAATAACACCTTTGATATCAACACTATAGTTATCAGAAGTTCTTTTCTTCGCCTTGATGTGTATTTTTTCCTCCTGGCGCAGAAGCCCCCTGAAATGTTTTGGTTTTATCTCCACTTCAATGCCCTATATTTTGGACTTCGGGTTAAAATAATTCAAAAAACTGACTCCGAGGATTCGTAAACCACTTCCAACTGAATTTTTCGTTTTTTTTTTGCAGAAGGGATTTATTTGAAATTTTTTAATTATTTTTATGAGGTAGGTATTTTTGGTGCTAATTTTCAATTTATTTCGAATTTCTAGCTTTTCTTACGGACAGAAATTATTATTCAAATTATAAAATTCTACCTAAATCTGAACTTCAAAATTTTCAAATTAAGATGTCCAAAAATAACAATAATTCATAACTCTGATATGAACAACATAGGTAACAGAAGTTCTTTTCTTCGCCTTGATGTGTATTTTTTCCTCCTGGCGCAGAAGCCCCTGAAATGTTTTGGTTTGATCTCCACCTCAATGCACTATATTTTGGACATCAGGTTAAAATAATAACTTTGATATCAACACTACAGTTATGAGAAGTTCTTTTCTTCGCTAGAGTACTATAGCCAATATGAGCATAATCGAGGTCCGCCATTTCTGTTGTCCACAGGATTGTTTGTTGTTGTTTGTGGGCTGAATTCGGTGAAGTGGAGAAGGGTGCGCGTCGATTATATATCCCGCTCAAGCCCCACTTCAGTGAATTCAGCCACCGAAATACTTATCAACAAACCTGCGGACAATAAATATGGTGGACCTCGATTATACTCATTATGCAATAGTACTCTATCTTCGCCTTGATGTGTTTTTTTTCCTCCTGGCGCAGAAGCCCCCTGAAATGTTTTAGTTTGATCCTCACTTCAATGCACTATATTTTGGACTTCGGGTTAAAATAATAACTTTGATATCAACACTATAGTTATCAGAAGTTCTTTTCTTCGCTATGATGTGTATTTTTTCCTCCTGGCGCAGAAGCCCCCTGAAATGTTTTGGTTACATCTCCACTTCAATGCACTATATTTTGGACTTCAGTTTAAAATAATTCAAAAAAATGACTACGAGGATTCGTAAACCACTTCCAACTGGATTTTTTGTGTTTTTTTTTTTTTTTTTTTTGCAAAAGAGATTTATTCAAAATTTTTCAATTATTTTCATGAGGTATTTTGGTACTAATTTTCAATTAAATTCAAATTCTAGCTTTTCTTGCTGTCAGAAATTATTATTCAAATTATAAAATTCTACTTAAATCTGAACTTCAAAATTTTCAAATTAAGATGTCCAAAAATAACAATTCATAACTTTGATATGAACAACATAGGTAACAGAAGTTCTTTTCTTCACCTTGATGTAGTTTTTTTTCCTCCTGGCGCAGAACCCCCTTGAAATGTTTTGACCTGATCTCCGCTCCAGTGCACCATTTTTGAGACTTCAGATCGAAATAATTCAAAAACTGACTGGAAGGATTTGTCAACCATTTTTAACCTATATTTAGGTCTTTTTTTTGTTACAGAAGGGATTTATTCGAAATTTTTTGATCATTTTTATGAGGTTTTTTTATTAAATTATTATATTTTACCTGAATCTGAACTTTAAAATTTTCAAATTAAGATGCCCAAATATAACAATTTATAACTTTGATATCAACAACATAGTTAGGTATCAGAAGTTCTTTTCTTCGCCTTGATGTAGTTTTTTTTCCTCCTGGCGCAGAAGCCCCCTGAGATGTTTTGGTTTGATCTCCACATCAATGCACTACATTTCGGACTAGGAGGTTAAAATAATTCAAAAAACTGACGCTGACGATTCGTAAACTACTTCCAACTTGATTTTTCACATTTTTTTGCAGAAGTGATTCATTCAAAATTTTTTCATCATTTTTATGAGGTTTTTTGGTGTCAAATTCAATTAAATCCGAACATCTGCCCAGCTTTTCTTGCGGGTAAAAATCATTATTCATTCATAAAATTTTACCAGAATCTAAACTTCAAAATTTTCAAATTAAGATGTCCAAATATAACAATTTTTAACTTTTAAATGAACAACATAGTTGTCACAAGTTTCATCTTCCCCTTGATGTGGTTTGTTTCCCTCCTGGCGCAGAAGCCCCCTGAAATATTTCAGCTTGATCTCCACTCCAGTGCATCATTTTTGGGACTTCAGATTGAAATAATTCAAAAACTGACCGGGGGATTTGTAAACCATTTCCTGACCTAATTTTTCGTATTTTTTTTACAAAATGGATTCATTCGAAATTTGTTGACCATTTTTATGAGGTTTTTCAATGTTAATTTTCAAGTAAATCCGAATGTCTAGTTCTTCCTGCGGGCAGACAATTTTTGAAAATTTTTTCCCCGATTCAAAAAACTATGAAGAAATCAATCCTGCAAACTCTAAAGCCCCAACTCAACTAGTACTTCTTTGTAATGCTTTAAAATTTACGAAAATACCCCTATCCCCGGTAAAATTTGAGGTAGGCCTACTCGGTTATACTCTACTACAAATTATGGTTAACGAAATATTATAATAAATTTTTGTGAAGGACTCCGTGAACCTCAATTTTATCACTTGGGAAATATCCTTTCCCAGATAAACAAATTTTTAGCAAAAACAGAAAACGTGATTGCACATCCTCATAAAATAAAATATTTTCAAATCTCAGATCAGTAAGTGTTTTCAATAGTTTATACGCAATGTTTCCAACTTTTCACAAACAATAGTACCTCAAAAAATTATTTCCCCACTCATTTCAGCCACACCCCTTCCCTCCTCAAACATCATTATCCAAACGAACATCAAAATCATCGATACCAATTTCAACCTTGCTCATTTTATTCGTCCGAGTACCTTACGGGAGGCGAGGGGCAAATCATTACCCGAACAGAATAACTCTGGTACGTTGATTAACCCCCAGGTTGCCATTTCAACGCCGCTGGTAAAACGTAAACCGCCGAATTCCTTTGTAACAGGGTTTCTTCTTGTCACGTCGGCGTATAATAAACAGCTTAATTATGTCGAAACGAGCCGCAACGCGGATCCATTCGACTTATTCGACTCTTCTCCGGAATATTTCGTATCTTCGTTAGGCGTACAGCAAAAATACCCACAACGACGCCCAGATACGGTACCTGCACGTCGACGAAAATTGCAGCTTCGCGATGCGTCGCGTCGGGGGCATAATCATTAAAAAAATTTCTCGCTAGGTGAAAAGAAACAGCAGCCTAAGCGAGGCGGAAAATATTTATTAAATTTTCAAATAACCGCGCCGTATTTTTTTTCTCTCGTCTTGCGTTAAATTAAGATAAAAACGATACTTCAAAAATAATGAGCGAAAAAAATTAAAAATAATTAGTGTCAGCTTTGGTGGTAAAGAAAGGGAAAAGCAAAAAATACTCCGAGCCGTTCGGTATAATATAGGTACACTCTCTTAATTATTTCTTTATCCCGTATGACAGTGTAACGAAGTTTTTAAAAAATTAAAAAAAAAAACCAACAAGCGAACGAGAACGAACGAAGAAGAAGAAACGCACAACACGAAATTGTAAACATTGAAAACTTTGATTTTACGCTCTCAACTTTTCACGAGGTATTTGAAATTGTATGGTTCGGTGACTCGTATACATACGGTTGAAACACTCTTGAAAAAGCCGGGCAAGGTTTTGCACCGACATGATGAAAAATTCATTAATCACCTTAAAGACGTACACTTGTCAACGCTTACAACTTTTTGATCTCTTCGTTTTTGATTATAGCGAGGACGGAGACGGAGCAACGTGGCGCAGAAAAGCTCCCGTAGAGAGAGAAACTGCCAGGTTTACTCCGATCCGGCGGATTTTTTCTCTTTCATTTTTAATTCAATTATATCGTCTGGTTACTCGAGCTATTTTCGTAGTTAAACTATTAAAAATTGATCAAGTAGCGAATTTGGATAAACTTTTCCCAGTCGTGGCTTCATTCGGAGTCCGGACCGAGGCCAGGCAGGGAGCCAGGTAAGATAGAAAAATACCAGCTCGAATAACTAATTAAAAGTTTACATGAGACCGACGAGCGGCAAACTTCTTTCAACTAGTTAATTTGAAAGTGTATAAAAAGGTGTATCGTATCTACATTCGTATTAATTCGGCCAAACAAACTCGTCTTCGAATCGAGCTGCAAACTTTTTCGGTTATGGATTTTTAGCTACCGGGAGTGAATGAGAGCGGCGCGATAGCTTTTTTTTATTTCCATTCACACCGCGGTAGGTATTTTCCAATTTCGACGATACTTATTCTAAGGCTTGTTCAATTAACTATTTGGGCGCGCGAACTTGTATCTTGATTAAATTTCCATGGCGTAAAGATAAAAATTTCCTTTTAATTCGCCCCCTAGCGATGTGCCACGAGGGTGTTAATGGTACCATTCGAAGTTCGCTGCACATAATTCGGCCCTGTCTGTCGTTCGGTGTAAATGAAAATACGAAAAAACTCCGTGTACCGGAGCCGAGCGGCCCGGCTCGGGCGTCAGGAAATGAAAGTTATAGGAAATGAGGCAACTGTCACGAGATGAAAATCAACCTTAGCCCTGTGCAATTGCGCTGACCCGCCTTTGTTCGCCCGCGTAATCAAACTGATTGGGAGTAGGAATCGAGGTATATATACGTATAATGGAAGTCGTTTATTATTTCGACCAAGTGATATTTGTTTATGGAACTTTTTTTTCCCCGTTTACGAGCTTTTCGTAGCTGTTTTTACGTTGTACATGAGAATTGAAGTTCGAAATTACATTCGCGCCCGGGTATAGCGTACGTTGAGTCGTAGACGTACGTATTATATGGCGGGCTGTATGCGTTTATACGAGAGTTGTTCTGGTCTGACGTATGGTTTATGGCTAATGTGGCGATGGTGGGCTACGAGTAATCAATTTTTAGCGAGAAGTGGGCGCAGGGGGGATTAAAATTACATGAGATGTGTACAAGGCGTATGGTATAACTTTTCGGCTCGAATTTGCAGTGTACTGCGAAATAAGTTATTACGGGCGAGTGTTGTGTAAATTTCAACATGGATATGCTTTTTGGATCTGAAGGCAGGTGGGGAGGTTTGTTTGAAATTCGTGTAACGAGTTGGATCGGGTTTTGTGGAAATTTTAGTAAACGGAGAAAAGGGGGAAAGGGAGGTTCGTCATTGAAAAAATTACTGTGTGATTAGAAAATATCAATAATGGGCGAGATTCATTTGTGAAATTACCTATTCTAATCAATTTTTGAAATATTCGGGAAGAAGAATGATTCGAAGGAGATTCGAATCAAAGGGTATGGCCGGATAAGGGTGAATTTGGTCCCAGGCGGTTTTTTGCTCCTGAACACCTCAAGTCGTGGATATTGACTGGAAATATTTTTTACAAAATTTTGGATCCCTACCCCTCTCTTTCGAGGCTATGGCCATTTTATTGCATCAATTTCAAGAATTTTTAATTTCAACGCACTGAGAAAAATGGAGAATGAAAAATGAATAGAAAGTGTTGCAAAAAATTATAAATTTTATTCAAAAAAAAATAAATTTTATCCAAAAAAAATAAATTTTATCCAAAAAAAAAGTTTTTCCAAAAAAAATAATAACGGGGCACCATTCGCAAAATTAGCAATTTTTATCAAAAAAAAAAAATAAAATTTATCACGAAATTTGGTAAAGTTTATTGCATAGAAAATAAAGTTTGTCAATTTTGTGATAAATATTATTATTTTGCGATAAATATTATTATTTTTTGAATAAATTTTACTAGTTTTGTGAATGGTGCCTTTTTATTATTACGTTTAATAAAATTTATTTTTTATTTTTTGGAGTGCGGAAGTAAAGGAAATTTTCTGTTATTTTTTCAACAATTTTGGTGCACTCCTTCACGTTTTTTCAGTCATCTGAAGTTGTCAATCGTAAAAAATACTATACGTATAAGCAAAGAGCGACCACCTTGGAAAATTAGAAAAATACTTTTTTTAATGTAGAAGTTTGCTGTGTATTTGGTTTTGGCGATTTCTTTGAACTAAGGGCCGAAAATCGTGAAAAATCGCACAGAAATGATGTTATTTTAGCAGATTTCTCAAATTTTTAGCGTTTTATGCAGAAAGAAATAACCACATAAGAAATCCAATTTCATATTTGTGTTCAGCAAATAAAAACACCTCGATAAACACTCTTTTTGCAATAGTTTTGATTAAAGTTTCAAAATTCACATTTTTCACTGATTTTTCATGACAAAAAAAAAGTGAATTTTGATACTACAAGTTAGAAATCGCGAAAAAAAAATTATATCGGGGTATTTTGATCTGCGGAATACGAATACATTATGAGATAGCTTTTTTCATTCGGTCATTTCGTTCTATATAAAACGCTGAAAATTTGAAAAATCTGCTAAAATAACATTTCCGTTCGGTTTTTTGCGATTTTCTGCCCTTGGTTCAAAGAAATCGCCAAAAAACCACACAGAAAAATTTCGCATAAAAAAACGTATTTTTTTAGAAATTTTTCCAAAGTGGTTGCTCTTTGCTTAGGTATATAATATTTTTTACGATTGAAAAGTTCAAATGAAGGAGTGCACTAAAATTGTTGAAAAAATTATCATAAATACACCTTTACGAGATGTAACTTTGTGCAAAAGAACAGATAATTTCCTTCATTTCCTTTGAAATTAAAAATTCAAATGATACAATAAAATGGCCATAGGCCACGAAAAAGAGGGGGTAGCAGTCAAAAATTTTGTGAAAAATTATTTCTATTCAATATACACGACTTGAGGTGTTCAGGAGCCCAAAAGTGCCTGGGGCAAAATTCACTCCCTATCCGGCCATACCTTTTCGAATCTCCTATGAGGTACTTACTTGGCCTTTTTTTTCTTTTTTTTGAAAATTGTACTCGCCCCAATTTGAGAAACTGTGTGTAGAAATTATACAATACCAATACAACAATTATAACTTCCCATAACCCAATTATCCCTCCAATATCTCCTACCTTCCCAATCACTTTTGCAGTAAAATCCCACTTTCTCCTCAAGCTGAAACACTATTTTGAATCGTTTGCAATTGTACGATGCCTGTAAATTTCTTGCCCATGACTATCTAAAAACCATGGTATAAGCTCATAGTAAGACATTATGAGGCTTTTTTTTTCATGAAACAACTAAATAAGGCTCAAAACATTCGAAAAAATTGACAAAATAGAGATTCAAATTCGCTCATCGTTTAATTTATTCGTGATTGATTCGAATCCTATTTTAGCTGATTCGAATGATTTGAGATTTAAAAAGATCCGAATTAATAAAATTGGACACGATTCGTTTTTTGGATAATTCTGCCCGATACCAGAAAATATTCACCAATTTTTACTTCCACTTATAATAATTTTTCGAGATATTAACGAATTTTAAAAATACAAATGTATCACATTGATTTACATTTTAAACAAAAAACAATTCATGAACTCTTCAATAAACTTGCAATATGTTGGTCTAGGGAACGAAAAGTCATATTTTCTTATTATTAACTTGGTAAACCAAACTAATAATAAGAAACCTTGAAATATCTTGGATTTGATGGAAATTTTCGAGCTAACTTACTTTCAAGGTGAGAAATTCCCAAGAAAAAAATACAAGACTTTTCTTTTAAGGAAAAAGCTTAACTATAGATATGGTATAGGTACCCAATTGTTTTCAAATAAAATTTCATATTTTGTCAAATTTGAGATAACTGGGTTGAAAAAATAGCTTTCCAAACATTTCAATTTTTTCTATTATTTGAAAATTGTTAAATCATACTTTGAAAGAGATAAATTTGCCCCACCCTATGGGATTGGGGCCCATTAAAAAAAATTGTAATTAGAGAAACTTGCTGAAATTTGGCTCATCAAGAAAATTTACCATCGACATTTCGGAATCAAATTTTAAGCTTCCTAAATTGATTATAGGCCCTCCTGAGGCGATTCCAGTGTGCTGAAGAAAGGTCAACTTTTACTCGAGGCTCCATATTGACTTGAAAATAATCTAAATCGATTTGAGAGGTCGATTTTACGTTGTAGACAAAGGTCCATGCTCGTTGCTGCAGATATTGCATGATTTTGAAATTTTTTATTCATGAGATATTCAACTCGTAAAAAACTACTCTCACATTATTAGTTTCACGGTGAAGAACTAACTTCAGCCAAATTTCCAGCTTTCCAACTTTATTATAGCGTCTTCTGGATCAATTCCAGTACGCTGGAGCAAAGTTGCCCTTGGCTGGAGGCTCCCAATCGACTGGAAAATAGTCACAATTGATTCAAAAGGTTCATTTTAGTACAAAAACCAATTTTCAGATTTTCATTCATTATTTTTACGAAAGATCGACATATCAAAACGCCATTTTAATTAAAGCATTTTCAAAAATTTGCCAACAATTGAAAAATTGACTTTGGCAGCTCAAAAACCGGATTTGAGGAGTGAGTGACGTATTCTTTCGACAAACCAAATTTTAGCTCAATTGATCGAGACATCTGTTTTAAACGCCCCCATGCTCGTTAATATTTCATTTAATGGAGAAGAAAGCAAAATTAACGTAATACCAGCAATGTTTTTTTTTAAAATGTGAGATATTCGAACCTTTTTTCAATTTTTAAGACTGCTAAATAAATTTTTCTTAGTCATTCACTCGATTTTAAGCATGTGATCAAAAAAGCAATTCCAACCAACTTTCTAGGTTTTTCTATCTTCCATCTTTCTTACTCACACAGCACACACTCAAAAACAGGTTCGTTGTCTACTTCTTCGGGATAATGTGTCTGGTTAACATTTTTTTCTCATGTTCTTTTTCTTTCTACTTGACCCAATCAAGAACAGTTCTCTAGGATGGTTCGGTAAAGCCTAATTGCGTAGTGGTCACGTTACTTCTAACACCAATTACGCTCCAAAGAAATGTCAACTATCTACTCTCACATTCTGAATCAGTGAAAAGTCACTGATAAATAATCAGAATTGCAGCACAGGAAAAATCATCAAAATTCACTAATTTCCAGCAAATTTTCACCGATTTTTCAGCAAATTTCATAGATTTCACTGACTTTTCAGTGAATTTTCACTGATTATCCAGTGATTTTTCTCATTGATTTGTTTTTAGTAAAAAAAATTTACTGATTTTCTTCAGTGATGCAATTTTGACTGTTTTTCAGTGATTTTCGATAATTTTCACTTATTTATAATTGAGAGAGTACCTAATTCTGTCCCAATTACGTATCGTTTTTAAATTTGGCAACTTTTCACGGACAGTAGTTCCAAAAATACTATCTAGATCTACACAGGTACTTTAGATTTGATTACATTACTCTCTCATTTCGAATCAGTGAAAAATCACTGATAAACAGTCAGAATTGCAGCACAGGAAAAATCAGTGAAATTCACTGATTTTCAGTGATTTTTCACTGATTATTCAAAGAATTTCACAGATTTTTCAGTGAATTTCATAAATATCACTGAGTTTTCAGTGAATTTTCACTGATTTCCAGTGATTTTCTTTCACTGATTTGTCCAGTGAAAGAATTTTCACTGATTTTCTCCTGTGCTGCAATTCTGACTGTTTCTCAGTGATTTTCGGTAATTTTCACTGATTTATAATTGAGAGAGTAGCCTGCAAAACTAGCTCGATCAAATGTATTATTTTATTCAGAGATACATTTTTAAAAATCCAATAAATTTTTGGTAAGTTTTTTTTTATTGTTCAGCACTCCACCACATACTAGGAGACTAAGAACTGAGAAGAGCAATAATTTTCACAAGAAGGCATTCACTATTCAATGTTTCGCGATACTCGCCAACTACAAAATGAGTCACGAACTCAGAAAGAATTTGTAGTTTAATTACAACAAATTCCTTCCATGCCCTCCACACATGGAAATAGCAACTAAGTACCACAAACGTCGAATTTCAAATTAAATTCACGAAATATAAATTTAAAATTTATCAAAAATGTAGTCTGAAAATTTCCCATCTAATCCAACGTAGACACCAAAATTATATTCATTCCTTGCTTCTGCAAATTCGCGAGTTTTTCAAACCACGCTTCATCGCATAATAGAAATATTCTTCGCAACATCGTTCGTAAGAAAAAAGCGAAAAGTCGAGACAAACCTACATGATCAATAGCACTTCGCAAACTTCAACGCAGAATTCACCTCCTGAAAAGATATATCTTTGGTCGTTTCGTAAAAATAAACTCCCCGACAAATTTAGCATACCGCTTAATTTTAATAAATTCTACTCCATAATCCTTTCTCGAAGCTACCACTTGCGATGAGAATCATAGCTGAGGAAAACTTTTGCCAGCATAAAATCAACTACGCGCCTCTCCGCGGTTTTCCACTCGGTGAAATTCAATCTGATAAAGAGAAAAAGTTAAAATTTGTAATACGTTTAAAGAACAAACAAACAAACAAAAACGCCGAGCGAGTATCGCATTCCACTAGGTTAAAAGATTTTATAATTCTTTAAATACCGACTTGAAAAACTATCGAGTTGTAAGAAGTTTATAATGAAATTGCCGCGCGCGGTTTCTTTTTACTTATCATAATGGTAATGCCAATATTGGCAGAAAAACCTTGCGTATTCTTTTAATGCTATACGAACGCGGTAAGTATAAATCAAAAGATAAACACCATCGTCTAATTTCATATGCAAATCCGATTCCAAAACTCCCGCCGATTAGTTCCGAGCGCGTCAAACGGTTATGCATCTGTTATTTAAGAACACGACATTATGTTTACGACGATTTGTCACGGTTATTTTATATAATTAGGTATTATTTATTTGTAATACGACGCTGTTTTCGAAGACGAGGACACCGAAATTGGAGAAGTCGAGGGAAATCACCTTTATCGATCAACCAGCGACGTACTATAGGAAAGAATAAGGCAATGGAAGACTTTCAAACGATACTGGAGTAAGGTTGAGGGAGAGTACGAGAGATGGAAAGACGTGACGCGATACTGATACAGTTGAGAATTTCGCTGTTAGTCACGATGATCCCATCGGGGGTAGAACCGACTCGATTGGAATAAATATATTAGAATTTCGAGAGAAGTTTCATTGCATTAAATACTGGAGTGAAATTTTCCTCGAATAAGACGCAGCATCGAAATTAAACGTTAAATTGCGCGACTGTGTAATATCAAGAGCTATTCATCGACGAAGAAAGCTCTAGGGTCAAAAATAGATGCCGAATTCGGATTCGGCGTCCTTGAAAACCAAGAAATCGATACCCATGTCGGTTTTTATCATTTTTTTTGAAACCAACCCCCTTTTTACCTCTTCTATAGCCCCCTTCACTTTCTTCTATGCTGTTATTCATCGATAAAGAAAACTCTAGGGCCAGAATAGACGCCGGATTCGGATTCGGTGTCCTTGAAAACCAAGAAATCGATACCCACGTCGGTTCTTATCATTTCTTTGAAATCAACCCTCCTTTTCACCCCTTGTATAGCCCCTTATTTTCTTACAGGCTGAGTTGAAAAAAATGGTTGATAATTAATTAGACATAAAAATGGTAAAGTCTTTGAGGATATTGAAATGGAAAATCTAAAAATGTTATGAAATGTATTTTCCAACCCCTTAGACAATTATGGGTGGTAGGGGTACAAGAGAAAGGGGGTAGTATGCAAAAAATGATAAAAAATCGACATGTATATCGTTTGTTAGGTTTTCATGAACACTGATTACGAATCTGTAGGTATTATTTCGTTTAGACTGATTCTTCTCGAGGTTTCTTCTCGAATTGTATGAACCAGACGACATCACATAACGAGATAAAAATACAATCACGTCGAGTTTTCGACGCGAGAGACAATTCTAAGGCAAAATTTCGCGTTAAATTTCGTGCAAGAATTTTTCCAAGGACTGTATTGCACAAGTTTTAGGCATCGAGTTAAAAAAATAGAGGAAAAAGATACAAAAAATCAACGAATTTTCCACGAATGAAACGCAGAATCAAAATTATATGTTCAATTGGATGATTGTGTAATATCAAGAGCAATTCATCAGCTAAGAAAGTTCAAGGGTCAAAATAGAAACCGGATTCGGATTCGGCGTCCTTGAAACCCAAGAAATCGATACCCATGTCGGTTTTTATCATTGTTTGAAACCAACCCTCTTTTTCACCCCTTCTATAGCCCCTCATTTTCTTATACGCAAAGTTGAAAAAAATTATTGATAATTTGACATAGAAATGGAAAAGTCTTTGACGACATTGAAATTGAAAATCGAAAAAATTATGAAATGTATTTTTTTCACTCCTCAGACAAATAGGGGTGGTAGGGGTACATGAGAGAGGAGGCTAGTATGCAAAAAATGATAAAAAGTCGACATGTATATCGATTGTTAGGTTTTCAAGGACGCTGATTACGAATCTGCAGGTATTATTTTGTTTAGACGGTTTCCTTTCGAGTTGTATGAAGCAGACGATATCATAACGAAATAAAAATACAAGCACGTCGAGTTTTCGACTCGAGAGAATTCTAAGGCAAACTTTCGTATCAAATTTCGTGTAAGAAATTTTCCAAGGACTATAAATACTCAAGTTTTAGGTATCGAGTGGAAAAAAAGAGTCGAAACAGGCACAAAAAATCAGCGAATTTTCCACGAATGAACCGCAGAATCGAAATTAGATGTTAAATTGGACGGTTATGTAATATCAAGAGCTATTTTTTGCCGAAGACAGCTCATAGGCCAAAATAGTAACCAGATTCGCTTTCGGTCCTTGAAAACCAAGAAATCGATACCCATGTTGGTTTTTATCATTTTTTGAAACTATCCCCCCTTTCCACCCCCTCTGTAGCCCCCTCACATTTTTACATGCTGAGATAGAATGAATCGTTGATAATTTGACAAAGAAATGGTAAAGTCTGTGAAAATATTGAAATAGAAAATCAAAAATGTTATGACATGTATTTTTTTCACTCCTCAGACAAATAGGGGAGGAGGGGGTACATGAGAGAGGGGGCTGGTATGCAAACAATGATAAAAAATCGACATGTATATCGATTGTTAGGTTTTCAAGGACGCTGATTACGAATTTGTAGGTATTATTTCGTTTAGACGGTTTCTTCTCGAGCTGTATGAAGCAGATTACATCGTGCATCGAGATAAAAATACAATCACGTCGAATTTTCGACTTGGGAGACAATTTCAAGACGAAATTTCGCATTAAATTTCGTGCAAGAAATTTTCCAAGGACGCCATACCCAAGTTTTAGGTATCGAGTGCAAAAAAAAGGAGTGTAAAAAGGCACAAAAAATGTGAAACTTCGTATCGTGACACGTAATCATGTTATAATGCGACGTTTGGTCGTCTTGAAAACAATCAAATTAAAACTCGCTTATACGAAATCAATGAAGATTCGAGTTTAATCTTATTTTCAACTAGGCCAGGCAATCTTTCGTTTTCGGTGGGATTTTTTTCAGCTCTCAATTTTGTACACTATATTCTCAGTAATGGGAGTTTCTTCACGCGTTACCTGTACTACGAATTTCCAACTTTCGCGTTAGCTTAGGTACAAATTCGAAATAGGTGGGGAACAAAAATCGTATTTGAAAAATTTCCCTGGTCGTATTATACAAAAAGCCGATACACACGAACGAAACATGGCAGCCGGAATCGTAACGGTCATCGTGGCCGAGGCCGCAATCAAAAATAACAAATGGCTGACCCGTTATTGTTGTCAGTGATTGATTTTAGTTTTTCAATTTGAGCTGGCCGAGGAGACGCTTTGCGTGGGGAGTCTCCGAGACGGTGGTGACCGTTCGAGTGCGGTATGTTGCCGATGTTATTTTCGCCATCTAAATTATTTAGCTTTATCATCGAAATTGCACCGAGTCGGTGCCCGAGACGCTTCTCGAAATTACATTTCACCAAAGTTATGCTTTCTCGGCGGTGGCTTTGTTCGCAATACCGTTATAAATGAAGTCATTTAAATTCCCTTTCGATTTCAATACTCTCTAACGGTAATTATAAAGCCTAAGATTTCCAATTATCCTGCAAAAGGAATATCGAACACGAGTCGTGTTTTAACGAACGAATTGTGTTGTAAATTATAAATTTTAAGAACATGTTTAACTTTTGTCGTCGACGCCACCTCGCTCGGTTTCCGTCCTCTTTGTAATAATTCCATAAGGGTGCTCGAGAAGAACGTCGCGGAGGTAAAGACAACCAACGTCGTGTAAAAAGTGTAAAGCTTTTAGACGATAACGTGTACCTGGTTATACTTTTTGGTGTGTTTCGCTGTTTTTCGTCTCCCTGCGCTGCCCCGCAGTTACTAAATAGTCTTCGGCTAATTCGCCGCGAGGTAGAATTCTGTCCCCAAGTGGAACATAAACAAGAACTCGAGCGAGTTTTTCCGCGAGTTTTGCTGGTAGGTATAACGCGGCGAACGCGTATTTTACATTTTATGTTTTTTGGTAGCTTGATTTTCTTGGAGGTTCGAGTGGGTAGATTTTTTTCAACGAATTTTGAGAAATATTTTCGACGAAGAGAAATAAATGAAAATCTTCTATCAATGTCAAGCTGAATTATCAGGTGTCCTTTGAACAGGAACATCATATTATTATCATTAATTTTTTGAGGGTTTCTGGTTCGTTATCAAATTGATAAATTATTACTTATTTTGGAATTTTTTTCATAATTTTATTTAATTATATTATTTTTATATTTTTATATTTAATTTTTCAAATTATAATAAACATACTTTATTTGTACAAAAATTTTATATTTATAAAAATTATTTTTGAAAGAATATGTAAAATTAATATTCTTTTATAAGGTCGAATGTTAGGTACCTTGAATTCGATAATTTACTTTTCTTTTCTGACATCGCCAGTTTCGGACTCATCCCTGACATTAAAGAATTAAAAAATTGGAAAAAATTAGACAACAATTATAGTACCTACGTACAACGAAAGAATTTACATTTCCCCTACTCGACTCGCAACGCGGAAACCAACGACGCGAGTTGATTTCAAATTTCGTCCAATGACAACTTAACGTTCTTAAATTTTGTGGTGGGAGAATGTAGGGGAAAACTACATTCTGTCGTTGTACTAACTATAGGCGAGACTATCATTCGCAAATATGTAAATCTTTTTGATTTGTTTGCAAGCTGAAGATTTTTCAAGAAGTTTTGTACATCGTTTCATTGAAGTTTTCTGTCTTCAAAAACTTCATATTTCGTAGGACCCCAGATTTCTGTTTCAGTTTGGATTCTTGACTAAAAAAATCCAGTAGCGTAACTGGATATCCCTTCTGTGTGGGGGGGGGGGGGGGGGGGTCTGAGATACAGTGGCGTCGCGTCGGAAGCATTTTTTAGGAGGGTAAAAATTGGGTATGGAGACTTGGAATACCAGAAGGATTATAGAGGGAGGGAAAAGTTTACTCACGTTGAATTGGAAAAATTGTTGTGAGAAAATCTTTCAAAAGTAGATAAATTGAGGTGATTTTGATTTTTAATGAAGTTGGGAAAGTAGCAAACTCAGCCCGAGCGAAGCGAGGGCAATTTTTTTGTAGAATTTACGTTATTGCTATCGAAAAAATATGGTTTTAAGATCACAAATACTTTCGAATAAAAAATTCATTTTTGAAGGGCTGGGGGGGGCTGCCCCCCCAACTTAACGCCACTGAGCGTGAATGTCACTGTCGACTGTAGAACCGCTCCTAAACGTCGATTAACCCGATTTTTGGTGATTTTTTCTGGTAATGGGAAATTTTCAAAATTGATTTTTTTCTGAAGATCCTAGCTCCCTCCCATGACGTCTTGGGAAAAAATTGTAAATAACAAAAGTGTTTGTTTTTATATTCTCTACAATTTTTGTTTCAACTATTTTTTCGTAAATACGTAATTTTGAAAGTTATAGCCGAAAAACAAAAATTTGAACCACTTCACCCCCCAAAAAGGGGTCAAAATATTCACCGATTTTAGGGAAGTTCGGGAATATTAAAATACATGCTTTACTGAGCTTATATACGAAACTTCCCCTTCCTGCTAATTTTTTTGGGGTTAGGGCCTTATTTTAGCTGAAATGTCTGTAGTATTATTTAAAACCTTGGGTTCATTTTTCATTTTTTTTCCAAATTTTTCAAAAATGTACCTAACTTTTTAATAAGTAAAAATTAAAAAAATTGCATACCTATAAAAAAATTTTGAATTTGAAAAAAATGAGCAACGTTGCCTCCCCCTTCCCCAAGGGCCCCAAGTTAGTTTCAAAATGGGCAACACATGACATGCTAACTTGCCCGGATTGTACATACAATAATTATTTAGAACAATTCTATTCAGATCTCGGTAAGTTTTCTACCCCCTTCTTCTCATTTCTTTCGGCATATTTCCTTCCCAAACAATACCTATTATAATAATTACTAGGGCAAGTTTTGTTAGGCGGTAAAAAACGAGATATAAGCGCTTAAAAAAGCGATTAAAATTGCCCAAAATAAGCGATCATAAACGCTAAAACCACCCCCAAAAAAACGAATATAACCGCTATAAAAATATCCTATGTCGTATATCAAAATACAGGTATTTTCACCCTGAGTTGGTACAAAAATCCGATAAAATCACCTGAAAATCTGGAATTTAATCGATTAAATGAGATCAAAAGGCATTTATTTTGATAATCTACAATCGATAATAGTAAAATTCGTTCACCAAGTCACAGATTAAAATGTTCGGATTTTTTTCAAATTTTTCTCAACTTTTTCATTTTTTTTTTGACCAAACCATGAAAATTTTGAATTTTTTGGTCGATTTTTTGTTATTTTTCTTCGGATAAGCGCAAACGACTCAAATAACCGTTAAAATAAGCGATTATAGACCATAAATATAAGCGTTTATGGCTAAAACAAGTGAATATAAGCGGTAAACATTTTTGGAATTCGGCTTAAAAATGCATGAATCGCAAAAGAAACTGTCGTAAGCGGTATCTGCTACTGACTAATTCCTAGAGTCCAAGTTACCAAAACGGTATCGGGAGCTCTCGGCGGTTTCCGAAGGTGTTCGTTTGACTTGTTCGAATTTTTTTCATCATTTTTTACCTTCTAACGCATAAATACAATATACATATTGTACTTTTATGCAATTTAATTAGCTGAAATAAAAAGGACGATTGTTCAATGGCACCAATAATAAACATAACAATTAAACACGTCAATACGTCATGTATTAACTCATAAGTCAAAAATAATTGAATTTTTTTGATTCCAGTGAGTTGTGCCTATTTTATTTTCATTTTTTTCTACGCCTATGATATTAATTTTGAAATATCTCATTTTATAATACCTAATTTTTTTAATTTCACTGGTTTACTGCCGGGTTAAACAAAATTACTTACCCCTTTTTTCAAAGTCTTATCTTTTTAAAAAAATAAAATAATTTTATTTGTTAACATAAATTATTAACCACTGAGTAAGTATTGAATTCTGATATGTTAATTTTTAAATTAAAATTTTTATATTAAAAAAATATTAATAAATTGAAATAAGTACCTAATTGAAAAGAAAAATTCAAACTTTTTTAAATAGAATATTTTTGGAAAAAAAAAGTGATTTTGTTTAGTTTAGCTTGTTTAGCCCAATCCTCCCAACATGCAACAGTGAATTAGTGATTGAATGACACTAAAAAATAATGAAATGACTTGAGAATTGAGATAGGTATTTCAAAAGTAATGTCACAATGTGTAGAAAATTTTTCAAAAATTGGTACAAATACTTACAGAAATCAAAAAAACGAAAAATCTCAACATTATATTATATTTGATTCATGACATGCATAATTTTCATATTTTGATGCTAAAAAGTTTAATTTTTGTTTATTCGTTTAATTAGATAATCCTGAAGTTCGTAAAAATGATGAAAAAATTCGAACAAGTCAAACGAACACCTTCGGAAGCAGCCGAGAGCTTCCGATACCGTTTTGGTAACTCGGACTCTAGGAATTAGTTCTGCAACTGCCAGTGACGTACCGAAGGCATTTTCCAGGGGGGGGGGGGGGGAGAAGAGGTGAAAATCCCAACTCAAATTCTCAAAATTCCCAACTACATATAGCCGATATCATAATTCCAGAGGGGGGGGTGTAAAATTCAAATTTGCGAACCAATCCAATTTTTTCAAACTTTTCCGGCTGATTTCTTAAAATTCACATGTAGGTATTGATTTTTCCCCAAGTCGCGAGGTTTTTTGATTTTTTTTACTCGTTTTCATCATTTTTGCGAACTTTTGAAGTTTTTACAACCCATTACTATAAGACCCTTTTTGAGATAAGAAATCTGAATAAATTTTTCATTGGTTAGGTGCTCCAAACAATTTATTTTTAAACCTACAAGCAATGTCATTGTAGTTTAAAAAACATACGAAATAGTTTATTTGCCTTGAGCGAAGAAAGGGTGGAGTTTCGAAGAAAAATTATAATTTTACATCAATAAAATTTTGTAATTTCAATGTAAAGAATAGGGAGATGGATTTGGCCCAAGCGAAGCGAGGGCGAAAATTTTAGAAAACCTCAAATTGAATGTGCAATAAAATAATGTTTTGGAAAAATAAACTTTAATGAAAAATCGACTGTTTCTACTTTGAAATGAATAAAGCAGAAATATATCATGGCCGAGCGTAGCGAGGCCGAAGCTTTTGAAAAATTGGATTTTCAAATATCAAAAATAAGTTTTAAGGAGAATAAGAACAATGAAATTAATTGGAATAATTTTGAAGAAAAGTGCGAAAAAATTTCTTTTAAATTACAAGCACAACTATAAAATTTTTTTGGTTGACGAGTGAAAAATTTTAAATTGCAAGGTAATTAATAATTTTTTTTCCAAAAAAGCATTTATTACAACGGTTTAATAATTCTTCGCTGGGAAAATGATCAATTTTCAGTTGGAAAAGGTTGGGAAAATTACTAATTTTCCCAACTAAAAAGTAAAAATTTTGTTGATTTCCGACTGTTAAAATAGGTAACCATTTTATTTATTCATTTTTCATTAAAAAAATAAATACTAACCGTCCCAACTGACATTTTTACTCATCACTTGGGAGAACGACCAATTTTGAGTTGAAAAAATAACCAATTTTGAGTGGTGAAAATTACCAATTTTGAATTGGGAAATTTACCATTTTCGAGTTGGGAAAATTACCATTTTTGATTTGGGAAAATTACCAATTTTGAGTTGGAACAAGTGAAAATTTTGTTGATTTCCAACTTTTGAAATAACTATTTTATTTTTATTATTTTTCATCAAAAAAATTAATCCTAACTGTCCAATTTTCCCAACTGATGTGTTGAAATGTTCAATTTTCCCAACTCACAAGTAAATAATTTCCTCAGGGGGGAGCTCCCCCCTATCGGTACGTCACTGGCTACTGCACATTCAAATAAGCGTCTTCATATTAATTCTTGCCCTAATAATTACCCACAAGAGCTGAAAATCTAGTCCCTAATACTTCCGGACGATAAGTTGGTGCCTGAGAATTCAATATCCATAAAATGTATCCTACAGCGATTTCAAAAATTACGTACAATTTCGGTTGAAAATTCGCATTTTCATTCATCTTCGACTCCCCCCCCCCCCCTCATTCGATCCTTTATCCTCGACAATATACGAAGCGAACCTCACCGTAGAAGAAACTTTTACGAAAAATTACCGCTGTTTTAAATTATCCCGCCATCTTGAACATAGAAGAGGGAAAAAACGATAACCGGTAATAATCGAGTACGATAACTTCCCTATGTTTTTATCGTGTGTCCGAAAGGGTTTCCGTTACATTGTAAGAAAAGGATATGATGGCGAGTACGCGGACCCACCGCCGTTGGAATAAAAGATCCACGTAGAAGCGATTCTTCGCCATATAATGGAGTGAAATTTATTCGCATAATTTTTCAACTATTGGTAACGGTTTTTTGCAATTTTCGTCGTAGAATTAGACGACGAAAGAAGGCGCAGGCAGCGGTGGTACGTTAGGTACTCGTATAATAAAAACTAACGTGTATTTCGCTATAAGCAATGTTTGGTGTATTCTCTCGTTAATTATTACCCTCGCGCCGCGTATTAATGAATACTATTAAGAATGGGTGTTGGAGTTGAGCCCGAGATAAATACGTTAACCCCGACGTACCGTTAACGTTTTCGTATCCCACTGTACTCTACATTTCTCCACTTGTAATATAGAAAAGACGACTGCTGGTGCGATACACGTGCAAAAGGAAATCCCTTTACGAGAAGAATGTTCGTTTTCTCTCTCTCGCTCGCTTCCTCTTTAACTCTCGGTAAGCTATAAGCTCTCTCCAACGTCTACGTATAGGTATAGGTAGCTATATATCTGCTATATACTTATACGTATAAGGTATGTGTTGAATTCTTTTCAAAGTAAACTATACGAACCGAGAAGATGTGCATGGTTCGAGTGATTTTGTCACGTTTTTCGATGATTTCTTGGCGGATTTTCTTTGATGTAAAGGCGAAATTATTGTAGACGAGGATATCGTATCGTATACCTCTAGTTTGGCGCAAGAGAGCAAAAGTTAGTAGGACGAGAATTTTCTAATACCTTTTCTTTTCTTTGCGAATAAAATATACCGGAGCGTAGCTTTAGGTAAGGACGCAGCCGGGTTTCATTTATCGAAAAAGTAGTTCGTTTGTGGCGGAGTAATAAGATTTAAGAAAGCATGAAGTATACGAGATGGCGAGCGAGGCGCAGGGTAGACGGGATGTTCATTTTAAAACCGCGCAATTTCAATTTTTCTCGCCGTCGTGGAACGTTGCTACGTAGAATGGTGCGGCGTGAGCGAGCGAAAAAAAAATAAAGAATGATAAGAGAATTTGTATTTGGCCGTGACTTGAATTATTTATAAATTAAAATACCACCAGCCGACACTTGCGATATATACGATAAAATTATTTTTTAAAACATCCCCCATCTCCGGAGCCGAGTACTTTTTTCCAAGAGGTTATTTATTCGGATCGGTCGTTCGCCTAGGAACTGTGTTACTTCGGATAGGAGTAGAGATGAAAGGGTAGAATCTCGGTTTTCCGACTCATAAGATAGTAAAATGAAGAATTCGCGAATTGTGAAAAGTTGTAATTCTCGACCACTCCAAAATGGCTTAAAAATGAAAATTTTTTTGAGATTTGGAATAATTTCTATAAGGGATAATTTAACGTAGAAAAAAACTCTCAAGTACTTCTGACATTTTTCGATTAAATTTTTCATTTCGACGAAAAAAGCAGAAAATTGGTTTTGAGGGTGGTTTTTCAGGGTGTCCATCATATTTCAGAGATTATTTTTTCTGACTTTTCCAGGGCTTCCAGACAGATTTTTCGAAGTTATCCAGACCTTTTAAATATGATATTCGTTGGATTTTGACCAAATTTGGTAGGGTGGTTTAATTTGAGTGGGAGACTTCACAAAAAAAATTTGAGCCCCCTAAGGGCAAGGGGAGGGGAGCAGGAGGTGCTCAAAGTGCACTTCCATTTGGAAAAAACGCTGTTTTTTGTGTTGTTTAGTCCATCAAAATTGTGTGAGAAGCCTTTGTAGCACTTAAAAGATGCGATTTGAGTTTCTACATCTCCCTAAACCATCGCCATCCTTCTCCGATCAAAACTCAAACCGCTACCAGGGGGTTGAAAACTTGCAGATTGCAATATTCCAATAATATGAAATTTTCACTAAGCTGGAATGATTTTTTTTCATCGAGTAATTGAAAAAAAATTGAAAATTTCAAACACCGGTGCAGTCAACAGCAATAAAATTCCAAAATACGGAATTTATATCGACTTTGAATTGATTATCTTTCGCCTGAAAATATTATGTATTTTTTGAAAAATTTTGTATGTCAGTGCAGCTATAGTTACAAATCGTGAAATGCTACTTTATGGAATTTACGTTGACCTCGAATTAATTTTTTCATCGTTCGAAAAATTCACAATTAATTTTGTTTTCAATCATCAGAAATAAAAATTTTCTTATTTTTCTTTGAAAATTTTGTATGTCTGTGCAGCCAGTTGCTAATTTGTGATATTCTGATATCTTCAAATTCAAAACTTATTTCTATTGATTGGGTGAAAAAATTGGTCCAATCACTTGACGAAAAAATAATGCAGTTGAGTTCATAATATCAGAATATCACAATTAGCAACGGGCTGCACTGACGTACAAAATTTTCAAAAAAAAATATTAAAATTTTTTATTAAGAAAAATTAAAAAATTTTCATTACTGATATTGAAAACAAAATTATTGTGAATTTTTCAAACGATAAAAAAATTAATTCGAGGTCAACGTAAATTCCATAATGTAGCATGTCACGATTTGAAACTGGCAACATTGACATTCAAAATTTTCCAAAACATTTCCGAAATATACTAATTCTAAAGATTGAAAAAAAATACATGATATTTTCAGGCGAAAAAATAATAAATTCAAAATCGATATAAATTCCGTATTCTGGAATTTTATGATTTGCTGTTGGCTGCACTGGTGTATAAACTTTTCATGAAAATTTTCAAATGAAAAGGAAAAACTAAGTATTTCAAAGCAAGATAAATGTATAATGTTTTGAAAAATGAAAAAAATTATGCCAGGGTGTATATGGTACCAAATCAAGCGAATGAAAGTTCGGATTTATCATGGCAGAAAATTCAAAAAATTCTTTATATTTGTTGCCCCTCCTCCTCCAATGAGGAGGTAAAATATAAATCATTTCGTTGAGGTATGATGTTTTCTTCAAAACTTGAGCCCCCTTCCCAAATTATCTTCCCTTAGATAACACTTGGAGACCTGCGGTTTGTGACATTGAACTTCTATTTTCAAATTTGAACCATGCAAAAGTTTTTTGAAAAATCGAAGACCCCGAGCGCAAAGAGTTCAACGATGACATAGAATGGCTCACAGGCACATGATTGTCAGATGAAATTGGATGCGAATCTCAAAGTTGTAAAAAGTCTGCCATCTGCTAAAAATCCTTCAATAACTGATCTTTTTTTACTTTTTAAAAAAAAAGATGTGTGGAAATTTTGAGAATGTGAAATTGAGAAAAATCATTCAATTTTTTAATATTTATTCATCATTGCTAGTTCGGCGAGCTGATTAAACTGAATTTTCATCGTTGGAATTTGAAAGTTTGGCGTGGTAAATTTACAGGCAGCACCATTAATGAACGAAATTGAATCAAATTTTTACTTTTAATGAACAAATTCGATTAATTTTTTTTGTCTAATGGACAAATTTGGTTAATTTTCTTTCGGTTTTTTCGAAATGACTCAACTTTGAGGGCTCATATCTCGAGATCAGTTCGGTCCAAGATGAATCTGTTCATGCGGTTTTGTAGAGAATGGGAAGGAAATCCAAAATTGATGATCAAATTTTGAAAAGTTCAAAGTTGAACTTTTGTAATGAAAGCTAAACTTTCATGATAAGTACAAAACATGAGGGCTCCATTTAAAAATCTGAAAAAATTACTATGAAAAGAACTTTTTATGTATTTCTCAACTAATTACTTTTCAAGATGGGCCCAATTTTTGTTTTGTTTTTCGTGCACAAAAGGGTCGAATCCCAAAAATGAGCAAATATTCGAACTCAGCGCCCTCAAAAACCCAACAAACGACACGTCACACGTTATATTTCATCATTTTGAATTTGAACCTCATCAGGGGAGCTGATAGGGGGTTCAGAGGGGTCGGATGAAAAAACTGAGCACATATTAGAAATCAGCGCCTTCGAATTAGTAGAAATCGATGTATTACTTCACTTTTTACATTTTTTTGAATGTTGACCAAAATTGAGGACTCCTGTGCCCTCAGGTGTATTGAGATCTCATTTTGAAAATTAATTAGTTAAAAAATAAATAAAAAGTTCTTTTCATAGTGATTTTTTCAGATTTTTAAATGGGGCCCTTATGTTTTGTTCTTATCATGAAAGTTGAGCTTTCATCACAAAAGTTCAACTTTGAACTTTTCAAAATGTGATTATCAATTTTGAATCTCCTTCCCATTCTCTACCAAACCGTATGAACGGATTCATCTTAGACCTAACCGATCTCGAGATATGAAGCCTCAAAGTTGAGCCATTTCGCAAAAAATCCCAATTATACGAAAATTACAAGGGCCACCCCCTGCTCCCCTGAAGGATTAGGATCGGAATGACGGTTATTCCTTCATTACGCCATTGAGGGAAACTCGTAAAAAAAATTGAGCGAAATCGGAAGACCCAAGGTCGAAACCTGGTCGAGTTGACATGGAATGAGCCTTGAACCTTCTTTTATTTCAAAAAAACAAAAAACAAAAATCACTAAAATTTTAAAAATCCTCAACTTTTTCTCTCTGCGCTAAGAAAATCCCTAAATCAAGGTAAACATAAATCCTTAAATTAGTTCAAGCAAAAAAAATTTTCCCATTTTATCCCGTCGTGCAAAGGGTGTCAAAATTTTGCCAAAACTTTGCCACAGATATGTCATTTTGGTGTCACTGTTTTTCAACCAATCAGAATAGAGAAGACTCCGCCTACTTCTCGGTTCCGAGAGTAACGTAGAATTGCAATTGTCATTATTGTGTCAAAATGTTGCCAAATTTGTGTCAACACTTTTTAAACCGAATTTTGACACAATCGTGGCACATTATTGGCATACTTCTAATGACAGTAGTATGACGTGATTTTGACATTGCAATGGTATAACTTGATGACACAATTTTGGCAATAATATGGCACTTGAATGGCAAAATTGATTTGACCTCCGTAATTAAATTTTTTTAAAATTATTATTAATTAATAGAATATGTTTATTTGGAAGGGATGTTTATTTGGAAGGGGGTATTCAGAAAAATTATAGAGTCCACCTGGGGTATTTTTTTAATATAATTGATTCGACCAGTGTATTTGCAAATTTAAAAAAAAAAAAATTATGAAGTAATGGAACGAATTTTTAATTAATGGAGGAGGTGTTCAAAAAAATTGATTTTACCTGGGTTACTTTCAAAACGTGATTCGACAAGAGGTTTTTTTCAAATAAAGATTTTAAAAATTATTAATTGATGAAATTGATAACATAGGCCGATATTTTCAAACTTTTGACATGCTGTTTGAAGTTTACTAGATGATTTGTGTAGTATTTTGCACGTTGATCACGAAAAAAGCGGTGAAAAAATTCCATCACCCACAAATTTTTTACAATTTTAATTTTTTATTGAACCTTTTTTCTACTTTTTTTGATAAAGTTTGACACTTGAAGTCGATTTTCTGAGAAAAGGAACGGTTCAACGAAAAAATGCATAGAACATAAATTATATATAGCTCGTAAAATTTCCTATCTGTGGAGTCCAATTAGTTTTATTTAGAAGGTATAGTTTTCAAGATATTTTCAATTTTAAAAAAGTTGAACTTCGAACTTTGAACTGAAATATCTCAAAAGCTAAACCTCCTAAGGAAAAACAAATTGGACTCTTTAGATAGGAAATTTTACGCTCTACAATTTACGTTCTACTTGGTTTTTTTTCGTAGAGCTCTAACTTTTCTCAGAAAATCAACTTCAAGTGTCAAAAGTTATTAAAAAAAGTAGAAAAACTGCTCAATAAAAAATTCAAATTGTGAAAAATCCTCGGGTGATGGAATGTTTTCACTATTTTTCTCGTGATCAGCTCAAAAAATACTACAAAAATTGCCCATTAAACTTCAAACAGCATTTTCCGTGTTGGCCTGTGAATTAATGGGAGAGGGTATTCAGAAAATGATAATTCCACCTGTGTTCAAATTGGTGATTTATAGGTTTTTCAGCCTGTAGAATCCGATTTTGAAATAAAATTTCCTAAAATTTTCCTCATTTCGGAGTTACCCATGAAAATTACGTAAATTTGCGCCCAACATTATCAAGTTAATGGAATCGGCCAATCAGAGCCCAGATCTTTCCTCTCGCTGATTGGTTCAAGTTAATGTGACGTTTCAATGATCGGTTCTATTTTGACACTAAATTGACAACGTTCCTGCTCCGCGCTGATTGGTTGAAATTTGCCATTTTCGTGCCATTTTACGTGTCATTTTTCTCAGTCAAAACCTTGCCACATGACACGAAAATGACACTCGTTTCACAACGGAATATTATTTAAGACACTGAATTTCCGGAAAATTAATCGGTAGGATGACTTTGATCTTTGGGAACATTCACTGGTGAGCTCAAGCTACCATCAAAAATTAAAAATATGCTTTGATAAATAGATTCTACGATTCCAATTAAAGGGTATGGACGGATAAGGGGTGAATTCGGCCCCCCGCGCTTTTGGGCTCCTAAGCACCTCAAGTCGTGTATATTGACTAGAAATAATTTTTCACAAAATTTTGGACCCCTACCCCCCTCTCTTTCGGAGCTATGGCCATTTTATTGCATTATTTTCAAGAATTTTTTATTTCAACGGAAGTGAAGGAAATTTTCTGTTCTTTGGCACAAAGTTACATCTGCTAGAGGTGTATTCATGATAATTTTTTCAACAATTTTAGTGCACTCCTTCACGTTTTTTCGGCCATTTGAAGTTTTCAATCGTAAAAAATACCATATAAGCGAAGAGCGACCACCCTGGAAAAATTCCTAAAAAATACGTTTTTTTATGTAGAATTTTACTATGTATTTGGTTTTGGCGATTTATTTGAACTAAGGGCCGAAAATCGCGAAAAAACGTACAGAAATGTTGTAATTTTAGCAGATTTTTCAAATTTTGAGCGCTTTATACAGAAAGAAATGACCAAATGAGGAAACCAATTTCAAATTCGTGTTCAGCAGGTCAAAATACCCCGGTAAACACCCTTTTCGTAATAGTTTTGATTAAAATTTCAAAATTCACCTTTTTCACTGATTTTTAATGGAAAAAAAGTGAATTTCGAGACTTCGAGTAAAACGATCGCGAAAAACGTATTTTTCGGGGTATTTTGACCTGCTGAACACGAATATGGATTTGTTTTTTTCATTTCGTCATTTTTCCCTAAAAGTCCTCATTTTCAAGTTTGAATCGGGTCTTTCGAGCAAGAAAATTATTATACACAATAATTACTGTCATATTCGTGTTCTACGACCTAAAATTAGTCGAAAACCAAAATCTTTCCATTTCAAATTTTTTGAGTCCAATTTCAGCAATGAGTTACAATATTGCGCGCCCAGATCTCGAACAATAATTTTTTGAAAATTGTCCACAAGAATCAACATTGCAATTCGAGATTGAAAAATGTTTCACGAAAGCAAGAGCGGGGCATCAAAGATGCTTGATTTTTTTCAAGTATTCCTAATTATCATTTTGGCATCTCGTTGTTGCGCTGTACAAAATTAATTCATTATTGATTTTCTAAGGGGGGCATTGGGGGGAGGGGGAGAATTGTTGGTCAAAAACACAAGAACACCTTTTTTCCGAAAATAAACCCGTATTTAAGACCAATAACATCACTATTAATAGAATTATTAAGTTCGAAATTTAAATGGGAGGATTTCAACTCCAGGACTACCATAAAATCAACGTATTAAAAAAGTGGCAAAAATGAAACCCTATCTGAAAAACTCTCAAACTCTAATACGTCTTAGCAGATGGATTTCGGCGAAGACGTTGAAATATACTTACATAAATTAGAAAAAAAGGGCGTGAATGGGGGCTTGGGGATGAAGAAAGAGGTAGTACACATGAGAAAATGACGAAATGAAAAAACCAAATCCATATTCGTGTTCAGCAGGTCAAAATACCCCGAAAAATACGTTTTTCGCGATCGTTTTACTCGAAGTCTCGAAATTCACTTTTTTTCCATTAAAAATCAGTGAAAAAGGTGAATTTTGAAATTTTAATCAAAACTATTACGAAAAGGGTGTTTACCGGGGTATTTTGACCTGCTGAACACGAATTTGAAATTGGTTTCCTCATTTGGTCATTTCTTTCTGTATAAAGCGCTCAAAATTTGAAAAATCTGCTAAAATTACAACATTTCTGTACGTTTTTTCGCGATTTTCGGCCCTTAGTTCAAATAAATCGCCAAAACCAAATACATAGTAAAATTCTACATAAAAAAACGTATTTTTTAGGAATTTTTCCAGGGTGGTCGCTCTTCGCTTATATGGTATTTTTTACGATTGAAAACTTCAAATGGCCGAAAAAACGTGAAGGAGTGCACTAAAATTGTTGAAAAAATTATCATGAATACACCTCTAGCAGATGTAACTTTGTGCCAAAGAACAGAAAATTTCCTTCACTTCCGTTGAAATAAAAAATTCTTGAAAATAATGCAATAAAATGGCCATAGCTCCGAAAGAGAGGGGGGTAGGGGTCCAAAATTTTGTGAAAAATTATTTCTAGTCAATATACACGACTTGAGGTGTTTAGGAGCCCAAAAGCGCCGGGGGCCAAATTCACCCCTTATCCGTCCATACCCTTTCCTTTCATAAGACATAGAAAAAAAAACTCAACTTGAAAAAAAAAATGATCCAAGTAAATCCGAAGGAACACATGGAATTCGGCGGCCCACAAAATTTGGGTTCGACATAAAAATGGAACAACAAACTGTCGTATACATTTTTCAAAAATAACAAGCGAATTCCAAAATAAAATAATTCGAAATAGCCTTCCAATTCAAATATACTTAACTAGACCCTATTTCGACATTGTATCTTGCACCGAGAAGTGCACGAATTTCACAAAGTTTACTTACCTACTTACAAACGAACAAGCAACGCTCAGATTCAAAACACTTTCGATACCGGAAAGTAGGATACCCGTGTACCAGAAATGATTTAAAACCGCTCAAGGTTTAGATACACTTGATTTCTATCATTTCGCAGCTCTCTCGACAAACTTTACATGAAATACACAATTTAAAACGATATTCAAATAGGTAGAAATTCTAAGTGTGTCACGTTCGTAATAAATCCCAGTTCACGATATCCTCATTCTCCAAACAGGATTCAATGGCTCATCGTACGTACCTACATTCAACATAAAATCATATTTATGATAAGTACCTAGAAGAAATTCGCTTTAGTGTTCAATATCAACGATTTTAATTTCGGATAAAATCGATAGGTTTGTTTTTCATAAATTTTTTAGCCTCCCTATATATTTAGGAAACGATATCTTTTCCACTCGAATTTCAACATCAACGTTTACAATTAAGATAAAACTGTTAATAAACGCACCAGCATCGACAAAACGGAAACGCACAACTCCACGATGAGGGACCCCACCGCGGACACATCCTGGCCACGGTGACAACCGCAATATCTGCAGCCAAATCGCACGCGTAAATATACCAATAAACATTTTCCAGCTGGTATTGATAATGAAAAATAAATCGCCCAGTGACACGTGACCCGTTACAGCCGCATGTAATAGGCGAAGGCGGATGGTAAATGGGTGCAACGTTTCGTGTTGTGGATTAATGGACCTAGGCTGAGTTGATGTGTTTGGGTTATCAACCCTATGATATTTTTTCTAATCAACGAGACTGTGCGAGTTATTGGACTTTGTAAGTAATCAAAGTGTAGCAGAGTTGGTATATTACGAGAAAAAAAAAGTTAGGGATGGAGGATTTAATTTGTTTTTCATATACGTCGAGTTGACGGATACCGATGTATGTTTGGAAGGGTGGTTGTGCCAGGGGTGGGAGATCATTCATCATTGGTGAGAAGAAAATGGTTCTAGGTTTCCTACCATCGATGTGGCATGAGCGGAGAAATAAATATTTCAGACAGGTAGATATAGGCAAGTAGGTACTTTGCAAAAAAAAAAAGTATCATGAATTTATGAAAAAATTGACTTTTGATGTACGTGAAATGGACAGAATATTGATTAGTGTATCACCTCTTTCCCCTCATCACCCAGGAAAAGGATGAAACTGAAATTAAATAAAATCAGACCATCTGAAAAACATACAATGGCTCATTCCATGTCAACTCGACCAGGTTTTCACCTTGGGTCTTCCGATTTCGCTCAAAATAGTTTTATGAATTCTCCTTGATGGTCTAACGAAGGAATCAGCGTCATTCCGATCATATTCCTTTAGGGGGCGGGGGGTGGCCCTTGTAATTTTCGTATAGGATTTTTTGCGAAATGGTTTAACTTTGAAGGAGCATATCTCGAGATTGGTTAGGTCTAAGTTGAATCTATTCATGCGGTTTTGTAGATAATTGAAAGGAGATTCAAAATTGATAATTACGTTTTGAAAAGTTCAAAGTTTAGCTTTTGCGGTCAAAACTCATGATAAAAACAAACAATGAGGGGCCCCATTTGAAAATCTGAAAAAATTACTATAAAGAGAACTTTTTACGTATTTTTCAACTAATTACTTTTCAAGATGTGATCTCAATACCCCTGGGGGGCACGGGGTTATAAATTTTGGAATTTTGAAAAAACAGATGCAAAAAATGGAAATAGCGTGTGTCATATCGATTTCTACTAATTCGAGGGTGCTGAGCTCGATTATTAACTTATTTTCTCGATCCGCCTCCTCCGTTCTTCATACTGACTCTCAAATTACTAAAAAAATTTAAAAAATCAATGTTTTTTTTTTCGAAATTGGAGGCTAGGGGGCACTAAAGGGCCGAATCCCAAAAATAAGCAAATATTCGAACTCAGCACCCTCAAAAACCCAGCAAAAGATACGTTACATGTTATTTTTCATTTTTTTTAAATTTTAACCTCATTAGGGGGCTGATCGGGGGGTTCAGATGGGTCGAATAAAAAAACTAAGCACATATTCGTATTCGACGCTTTAAAATTAGTAAAAATTGATGTATTACTTCAGTTTTTCAATTTTTTTGAATTTTGAACAAAATTTAGGATCTCTATGCCCCCCCAGGGGTATTGAGATCCAAACTTGAAAAGTAATTAGTTGAAAAATACATAAAAAGTTCTCCTTACATTAATTGTTTAAGATTTTTAAATGAGGCTCCTCATCTTTTGTTTTTATCATGAAAGTTAAGCTTCCATCGCAAAAGCTCAACTTTGAAAAATTCAAAAAATGATTATCAATTTTGAATCTCCTTTCAATTATCTACAAAACCGCATGAACGAATTCAACTTAGACCTAACTAATCTCGAGATATGCTCCTTCAAAGTTAAACCATTTCGCAAAAAATCCTAATTATACAAAAATTACAAGCCGCCCCCCCCCCTGCAGGATTATGATCGGAATGACGCTGATTCCTTCATTAGACCATCGAGGAGAACTCATAAAAAAGTTTTGAGCGAAATCGGAAGACCCAAGGTCAAAACCTGGTCGAGTTGACATGGAATGTACCAATTACAGGGGCGTAGCTACGGGAGGTCTCGACCCCCTCTCTGGCGTCAGGAACTTACGTGAAAGGTGCTTTTTTGGAGCATTAAAAATCAAAATTTTCTCAAAGCTTCGCCCTCGCTTCGCTCGGGCATGAAAGAAATCACAATTATATAAACTGTCTGAATCAACTATTCAAAAAATGGTTCCCTTTTGATACTCCAAGTATCCATACCCACTTTGCATCCTCTCAAAAAAAAGCTTCTGACGCCAATTCTGGGAGTTTCTGGTTATTTTTATTGTTTTTTTATTGTTTTTTTAGGCCAAAATAATTGGAACCTCCCGATGAAATTTTTTTAGATCTATTCATATCTGATGATATCTAATTTTATCTAATCATATCTCAAAATTGGTAAGTAGATAAATTTAGTCGGATATGATCAGATGTGATCAGATATGATTGTATCTGAACAGATATATTCAAATGTAATTATATGTGAATGAAGATATTTCCCTGGAATAGAGATTGGTGGTGCTTAAATTAGAATGGATGTAATCAGATCTAATTAGATGTGATCAGATATGATTAGATATAATTTTATGTATTCATATGCATGTGAATGCAGATTTTAAAATGTTACGAAAGGAAGAGCTGATGTCACCAGATTTAATCATATGTGATCACATATGATTAGATATATATAATTGTTTACAGGCAAAGTCGTAACCTTTTGTATAAACAGCAAACCCGCACCATGCCTGTAGTTCGCGTTCATCACGTCGAGGGGTTCTCAACGCCTTCTCTCAGTGTTGCCACCATTGTTTTCTACCTAATTTACCAATATACACTCCAAAAAATTCATATTTTATATTTTTTTCGCGTGTTCGAAGTTTGGGCAATTTTGAGAAGTGTATAAACGGCAAACTCGCAACCCTGCTAAAAACCATCTAGAAATGTGTTATTAGGGTAGTAGAATCATCTGAGAGGTACTTGGCAAAGTCGTAACCCTAAAAAGTTACGAGTTTGCCAAAACGTTACGACTTTGCCTGTATACAATAAAAAAGGTTACGAGTTTGAGGTTAAATAAAACTATAATTTTATGTATTCGTATGTATGTAAATGCAGATTATAAAATGCTACGAAAAGAAGAGCTGATGTCACCAGATTTAATCAGATGTGATCAGATATGATTAGATATAATGTTATGTATTCATATCTGATGTCATCAGATTTTATCAGATTTGATCAGATTAAAACAAATCTGATTCTTCATCGAGTAATTTTACTGTGCAATGACATCAAAAATGCAAATGCATCGACATATTGGGAGACGGGGTAGGGGTGGTGGTAACACTCGAAAAATTGCAAGTTTGCAATTTTTCCAAGTGATATATCGAAATCTATATTTTCGAAGGCGTAGAATACGAATTTAGAAATATTTTTCTACTAAAAATGAAGGGTTGTGTAGGGATAGAGTAAAAGGGTGGTGAAGAGACTTCGAAATTTTATATTTAGCAATTTTTCCGAGCAATATATTGAAATCTACATTTTCAAGGGCGAAGAATATGAATTTGGCAGTCTTTTTCTCGTAGATATGAAGGGTTGGTGTGAAAAATGAGAGAAAAGACTTGGAAAATTTTAATTTTGCAATTTATCGAGTGATTTATTCAAAACATAGATTCCGTTAGATTACCTACTCAGAAATATTGTAAATTGAAAATTTTCAAGACTCGTCCTTTTTCCCACCTCCATCCTTCATCACCAAGACAAAAAAATTGGAAAATTAGTATCCTACGCAATAAAAAATACAGATTTCGACAAATCACTCGAGAAATTGCAAAATTCAAAATTTTAAACTCCTTCCTACCTATCGTCACTCAAGTTAACCCTTCATTCCTAAAATAAAAATACATCCAAATTCATATCCTACGCCCTCGATCGAAAACATAGACTCGAAAAAATGCAAAATTCAAATTTTCCAAGTCCTACATTCCACCCTTCACCACAACCTTTCATTTCCAAGAGAAAAATATGGTCAAATTTGTATTCTAGGCATTCGAAAATGTTGATTTCGATATACATATCACTCGAGAAAATTACAAAAATTAAATTTTTCTAGGTCTTACCCCCTCTCTGCTCCAACTATTCATTCCTATGAGAAAAATATTGTCAAATTAGTATTCTGCACCCCCAAAAATATAGATTTCGACATATATCATTCGAAAAATTGAAAATTTTCTAGTCTCACCACCATTTTTTACCTTCCCCCACCAAATTCTTGAATTCCAAACTAAATTTTTTTGTCAAATTCGTGTTCTACGCCCTCGAAAATATAGATTTCGATATATCACTCGAAAAATTGAAAAAACAACATTTTCCAAGTCTCACCTCCATCCCTACACCTCTCCCACCAAACCCTTGAATTCTTAACGGAAAAATATTGTCAAATTCGGAAATTAAGCAGGAAAATACATGTCAATATTTCTTCAGATCAAATCAGATCAAATTATATCTAATTAGATATGAAATATAAAAACATTGATTGTGATTACTTACAGTTTTTTAAATTTTATCAATTGCATTAAAAGTCACATCTAATCATATCTAATTAGATCTAAACAGATATGATTAGATTGGGACATTTCTGAGATCTAATCATATCTAAACCATTAGATACAATTAGATCTAAAATTTTTTCATCGGGCTATGCAAGTTGTTTGTTCCAAAATCACATTTTTATCAGTGTTTTTCCTTAAACGCATGAGAACTTGGTAAAGTTTGAATTTAGTGGTTTTATAATGAAAGAAAATCTGATAGGGGGGGACTGAACTCAGAATTCCTCAACAAAATATTAAATTTCGGACCCTCTTCTTGAGAAATTTCTGACTACGCCACTGACCAATTACATTCAGAATAAGAAATGCAACAGACGAACTAATAGGTACTTATAATCATTTTCGGTAAAATTTCCAAGGTTTTTAGAAAAATTGTCAATTCCACGACTAAAAATCTCCCATCAGTATTTTTTTTTTCCATCTGACGAGCGGTCGGTCAGAATTTATAATCGCCGGTTTGCTTGATAAGTTGCCTGTAAGTTTGTTTGGTTTGAGAACGTACTCTTATGAAATGTCAAATCTAAAGGAAAATATGCATTACATTTCAATCAAATCAATTTTCTTATTTTAAATCGATGAAAAATCATTCACGAAGAGTTAGAATTACAGCATAGGGAAAAAATAGTAAAAAATTACTCGAAATGCCGCGGTATCAACTGAAGAATCAGTGAAATTGGTTGAAAAATAAAAATTCATTGAAAATCAGTCAATTTCAGTGATTTCTTCGATACTGAAATTACGACTATTGTTAGTAATTTTTTACTAACTCAGAATGAGAGAGTAGAAATAAATTTTTCATGAAAAACACATGTTAAGAATTTCAGCTCGAACGGCCAAATTTTAGTCCAGTTATCGATCCAGGACCTATAGTAAAAAAATAATAACCATTTTTCCCCTTCTAATCGTCAGTTTTGGTTGAAATTTTAATTAGCTATTCGTTAATTTGTTTGATATAGTTACGAAGTGAAAATTTCAACTCGATTGATCAAATTTTAGCACATTTTACCATTTCAGAACCGATGCCAGATGAAGAAAAGGAATTTAAAAACCCGAAAAGAAAATTGGATAAAAAATTAAAATGTCCATCAGTTAAGCACACTAACTTTTTTTTTAAACAAAAGGTAATTCTCAAAAAAAATCAGATTCGTCACCGTATTTGTGTTCCTTCAAAGTAATGAAATGAGAAATACCCAAATCCTACACAATAACAAGCAGTCGATAAATTTTTCATTTCTTCTTCAAGATTTGAATTTACAATGCTATCATATTTTTCTTGAGAAAACGAGTATACTGGGTGTGGAAGTCAAATAATGGCCCCAACAGCAAGCGAAAAATAAAGTAAAGTTTCCTCTGAGAGGAAATGTTGACATGGATATGTTTTTTTCTGTCAATATTGGTGGAGGAAACTTTATGATTGGTATTTCTGACCTTTATCCGTCATTTTTTTGCCTAGCTATTTTATTTCAGGTTTATAGAGACTTTCTGGAATTTTGTTGGACTTCTAAAAACTTGGAAAAATTAGATGTTATGTGCCTTTTAGGTCTTAAAAATAGTTTTTTTCAGGCCTATTTCTGACTGTCTGATATTTAGTTACTTTAGAAAATAAGTATAAAAATTCATGTTTTTAAAAGTCAGCATCACGCAAAGTAGCGTCGAGCAAAATTAAAAACTTGGAAAAATTGGAAAATGTTTTTGGATTTTTAGGGTCTGACTTTCCAATATTAAGTTTATTTCAAAAATCTTTTTTTTTTTTTTTTTTTTTTTTAAACAAACAAACAAATTTCTTTATTTTTTTTAGCCTATTACATACCTCCTTCTCAACTGCCATACCAATGGTTTATTGATAGCTGAGGGGAGGGGAGACGAACAGGAATATTAATTACTTCTTAGTACATAAGATGCGAAGTACAAACAAAAATAAATACAATTAACAAGTAAACATGATTAGGGTAAGTTTGTGAATGTGAATTCTGGATATGAAGGATGATGAATGGTGGACTTGGAAATAGATAATTGAGTTACATGTAATTGTTATACTGATATTGCATGATTTCTGTGCTGAGTTTTTCAAATTCGGATGAGTAATAAAATTCTTCAGGGTAAGGGGAAGTGGAATCAAACTTTGTTGTATATTTATTTCTTATGGTAGTTATTAGGGGGAGGATACATTCAAAAAGGAGGTGGTATGGGGTGCATTCACTTTGGGTTTGAAATTATGTTTACACAATTTGAAATTGTGTATAAACTTTTATCATGTGCAAATTCGTTCATTTGAATTCAGAAACTACTGGTTAGCACTTTTTTTGTCATTTGATTTACTATAAAATAGCCATTTAATTTTGGTAAGGTGACAAAATGATCGATTCAAATCATTCAGAAACGACGAGGAAATAATGTTTATACACAATTTCAAATTGTGTAAACATAATTTCAAACCCAAAGTGAATGCACCCCTGGTGTTTCATTTTCTTCTTTGCAGCGACATAACGGAGATTTTACTTTTTTAATAAAATTTAAATAATATTGAAAATTGCCATGACCTGTAAAAATTTGTGCAGTGTGATAATTTGTTTCAAAAGAGGATGTGTAAAAGGGTTCAAGTTTGGGAATGAGGATATAAAAATTTGTTTTTAAAAGTCAGCGTCTCACAAAATAGCGTCTCGCAAATTTTGGTCTCGCGGGATTTTAGAATTTCCCCCAGCGGAAAAAACAAATCCATGTTAAAATTTACCTGGAAGGAAAATTTTCTGAATTGTGATTATGGTTTAAAGATAACTCTTCATTAAAATGTTAGGTGCCAAAGTAAGTAAGCATTTTTCCATTCATAACGTTTCGGCAACAAAAAAAGCGGCGAAAAGTTCCAAATCACAAGGTCTGAATGATCAATTTCAAATGGATAGACATTCTGAGTAAATAAGCCTCGTTCTATTCATCACATTCGACAAGGAAAAAAATTTATAAAAAAACTCAAATCGTGTACCGGATCTAAAAACGAAAATTTTTGTAATATTCCGGATTTTTCTTTCCATATTCCCACCAGTTTTCTTGCTTTAAATCCCTCCCCCTCCCAAAAAAAACCGCCCAGGTATACTCATTTTATAGGGAATTTCAAGAACTTTTCAAGTAGTTTCATTCTGATGAAAAATTAATTATTGGGTAAAAAATAATACGAATTGCCAAACAAAATAAAAACATCCAAAAGGTCTAACAAATTTTCAAAATTATCAAGCAGAATTTTAGCAGGACTTTTTAAACGAATTCTGGATAACTTTTCTTCTGAACTTTGAAAAAAAAACAACATTTGAACATTTGTACAACCTTTTCTATAGTCCCAATACTTTTTCAACTGAAAAAATGATAATTTTTTTTAAATTTTTTTTTCTTTCCTGTTCCTCAAAAGATTGCATTCTAATTTTCCAATTCCTCTACGACTTTGATCCGAGAGAAATGAGGATAAAAATTTTTTGAAAGAAAATTTTAAATACTTACTATAAAAATACCCATACAATGAATTTCGTAATTTTCTATCAATAGGTATTATTTAATCCAAAAATTTTTTAATATAAGGTATTTATTTTCATTTATTCAGTACCCGGCGTGCGAAAAAGAAGGTCAATTTCTGCTCCTTTCTGCTGAGAATTTCTGCTCCTCAGTGCTCTTTTCTGCTCCTTTCTGTTTCTTTCTCACCTTCCGATGCGCGATGCACGTGCAACGGAGGGTCAAAAACGTTCGTTTAACGCGCAACGAGGGGGGGTTGTCATATTGCCTGTCCTGTGTCCATCCTAGTTAACCCTTCAATCATATTGCCATTGCAAAATAAAAACAAATGGATAAAGCAGGGAGGACACAGGAAGGGCGAAGGGGAGGGACTCGTGTGAGTATTAATACCCCAATTTACGTAATATGTACTACTATTTTCATGCCCAAAACAAAACATACAATTTAGTATGATGTTTTCAAATAATAGTAGGCCTATTTTCCCCATACCCACCTTCCTTCAGGACTCTATCTCCTCTTCTAATGGTCATACAAAAAAAATGTTCATACAAAAAATGTTGAAAATTAACTATAGAATAAAAAAGTACTGAGCTATTTTTGCTGAAAACCTAAATCCAAAGGAGATGAAAGCGTAAACCGTTTTTTAGGGGAACGGAACCCCCATAAAAAAATTAGCAAGGGGTCTGGGAGGTGGCAACTCTTAGGGGTTACTCAGGGGACTTCTCTCGACGGTTTTCCACAATAAAAGCTTTGCTGGCCAGAAATGTTTTTTTGTCTAATTTGCCTACGCTAATAAGTACTTTCTGGGTTTCCTGCTTTTCTTGCCAGGGTAGATACCATGACTGATTATTCAATTTTAAAAATTACATATTAAATTAGAAAATTTATAATTATATTTATAATAGGTTTTTTTCGATTTCATTGGTTAATTTTAAGTCATTTATTAATTTTATTATTAATTTTCATCTTAAATTTCAAGATTAAAGATATTGGTAATTTACATTTCATCAAACGACCAATTCAAATAAACGAAACAATTCATCGACAAAATTCCACAAGCCGATACCTCCTATCCGGAACATCGCTGAAAACATATAAATTCGTCGAACAGCGTATCTCTATCTAACCACCGTCCATCGATAAAAATCGAACCGAACTCGCGAACCTGTCAAAAAATCTGCGACTATGGCCATTGCCATTATACCCATGCGAGTAATTAATGATTCGTAATGTCGCCGGTTACATTGCATAAACGAGTTTTAAAATATACAACGTATAGTTTGGGGTAAAATATTGGAAAATTTTCCATACGGCGAGAGAACAAGCTGAGGGTACTTACTCGACGTATATGAATTGAAATCACCGCATATAAGTGGGCGAGGGTATCTTATTAGAATGCAAAACCATCTCGTAACTATCATTTTAGACTGGAGAAAATCGACTAATTCGATAAAAATTACAGCAACAAGTCATTTATAATGCAGACATTCGGACGGGTTTTACTAACGAGCTTTCGAGACCCGGCTCGGTCGTTATTTTTCGTCGTCGATGGCGCGGAGGACGGTGGCACAGGACGCGTCGAATGGAATCGATTAAAACGAATGAAAATTTCGGTACTTTTTCATCAGCGTCGTCGATACATTTGTACTACAGCTACGTATATGGATACAGCGAAATGGGAACGGAGGAAACAATGTATAACGACGACGGTCGACGACGTTACGTTTTCGAAAGATTTCACTAATATAGTTAAAAGTTGCGCAATTTTCATGCTGCGGCAATATAAACCTCCCCTTCGATGCGTCCCTGTCAAGTTTCAGCTATTAAGGATGGCCGTCTTTTGCACAGTCGAAATCTCAGGCAGGCAAAACTTTCGCCAACGAAAATTAAGACCATTAAACTATAACACGCTTCAGGAGATTTACTTATCAATAGTTGTAAAACGGCTTTGCTGTATTGTAAACAATGCTGTAACATTGTTGGTTTTCGCGGTTACATACCGCTTGTCTAAACAAATACACTAAAACTTGCCATAGTTCCTGCAAACATCACATTGCTTTCAAAGCTGCAGGCTGTTTACGTCAGTCGGTCTGCATCCAGCGCAATCTTTAACCATGTAAGCTAAAAAGTTACCGCGTCGAAGGTGTAAAATTTTACGAAAAAGTCAAGGTTATTAAGATAATATGCTAAATAGACGATCGTATTAAATACGTAGGTATAATTTTGATACAATCAGGGACCGCGGACCGTGTTTATTTTTTAATGTATGTACCTACTTCATTTCACATGCTGTTCTCTATTTATGTAAGTACATTTATAATGCTACGAATCAGGCCTTGTACAATATAATTTACAAACCTTCTACGTATGGGTATTTTGGCGATGCTTTGCTTTTTAACTTGAAGTAAGTATGTAATTTGTTTTCACCGTGGGTTAGCCGACTTGAAGTCCATCCCATTGCGGGGAAAGCGTCCCATCCAGTCAATGACAGCGGACTACGGACTAGTTTGCGCGAAAAAGGTTTATTTTTGGAAAATGACGTTTATTCATGAGGAGGTGACAGTGATTATTAGAAAAATCGCGATTTCGTAACGTTTCTTCTGCATTTTGATTGAATTTTTCGGAGTTGGTGAGTTGATTCCCAGCTTTGAAAAAGGTTCTAATTGATTCCCATTTTTTTTTCGAAATGTCCGAATTGATTCCTACTTTTTTTCAATGGTATGCACGAATTGATTCCCCCTTTTTTTTTCAGGCGTAGATACGAATTGATTCCCCCTTTTTTCAGGGGTATAAACGAATTGATTCCCAACCTCTTTCAACAAAGGAATTTTTCAGGTGAGCGAATTAATATGCACGAAACGTTTCTACGACTTAAAATTAGGTTCAGCAAATGTTGGTTTGTTTCAAAATGTGGATTTGGGGCCTACAGAGCAGGTTTCACTCCAGTTCTCAAGAATTGAAATGAAAAATTCTCCCATATGTTTCTAAATCACAGATCTTCGAAGTATTCGAGCTTTTTATTTAAAAAACACGAAAAAGGTGTTGAAATAATTTTTTTAAATCCAAAATAAATAACACCATTGTTTTGTTCGTAAAATTTTATTTCCAAAACTGCGATTAAAACATTTCCAAGCATAAGCGCACCCAGATGGGAAAATTTTTCATTTCAATTCTTGAGAACTGGAGTGAAACCTACTCTGTAGGCCCCAAATTCACATTTTGAAGCAAATCGACATTTGCTGAACCTAATTTTAAGTCGTAGAAACGTTTTGTGCATATTAATTCCCTCTCTTGAAAAATTCCTTTTTTTGGAAAATATTATAAGGGAGGTTATTGCATATTCAATAGGGTGGAGTGAAAAGAAAAAACCTATCTTGGATTTCGACTAAATTTGGTGGGTTGGTTTACTTTGAGTGGGAGACTACCAAAAAAAAATTTGAGCCCCCAGGTGCAAGGGGAAGAGAGCAGGGGGTGCTCAAAGTGCACCTCCTTTTGAAAAAAACGCAGTTCTTTGTGTTTTTTAGAAAATCAAAATCGTGCGAGAAGCCGTCACAGCACTCAAAAGTTGCGATTTGAGTTTCTACAACTCCCTGAAAAAACGCCGTCCTCCTCCGATCAAAATTCAGACTGCTACCAGGGTTTCCAAAAGTTGCAGATTGTAATATTTCAATAATATGAATTTTTCACGAAGCTGGAATGATTTTTTTCATCAAGTAATTGAGCAAACATTTTTTTTTCGATCACTGAAAGTAAATTTTGAAAAAAAATGAAAATTTTATGCACCAGTGCAGCCAACAGCGAATCGTAAAATTCCAAAATACAGAATTTATGCCAACTTTGAATTTATTACTTTTTCGCTTGAAAATAATACTATGAATTTTTTTCACTCACTAGAAGTAAATTTTTTAAATTTTTCGGAAAATTTTGTATATCAGTGTAGCCAGTTATAAATTCTACACTATGAAATTTACGTTAATTTTGAATTAATTTTTTTATTGTTTGAAAAATTCACAATAATTTTTTTTTCAGTCATCAGAAATGAAAATGAAAATTTTTTTTTTGCGAGGTCTGTATGCGCAGAGGAACGCGAAGGATTCATTGCAAATAAATTGAAAAACCAAACCTTTCTGAAAAAATTCGAAACAAAAAAGGACTATCCTGTTTAAGATTTTCATATTTTTTTAAAACTTTGGTAGGTTCCTAGCTGTTCGCGTTCCTCTCCGCATGCAAGTTGAGAGGTATGTACTTAAGTTGAATCGATTGTGTATTTTTATTAATATTTCGCCAAAAACGTATTTGTCTTCAAATTTTCAAAAAAATTGTCTTGTATTTATTTTTATGCCTGCGAGAGAATATACCAGTTCTGTTTTGTTTTTTTTTTAATTTTTCTAACGTTCTCTTATGGAGCGACAGCCTACCAGCTTGGCTTCTCAACAATGGCTTCAAAATCAAAACATACTTCTATTGATCTGATTGAAAACAAAAATAATACTGTGAATTTTTCAAACGATAAAAAAATTAATTCGGGATAAACGTAAATTCCATAGAGTAGAATTTACAACTGGCTACACTCATAATACAAAATTTCCGAAATTTACTTCTAGTGAGTGAAAAAAATTCATAATATTATTTTCAAGCGAAAAAGTAGGTAATCAATTCAAAGTTGGCATAAATTCTGTATTTTGGAATTTTACGATTCGCTGTTGGCTGCACTGGTGCATAAAATTTTCATTTTTTTTTCAAAATTTACTTTCAGTGATCGAAAAAAAATGTTTGCTCAATTACTTGATGAAAAAAATCATTCCAGCTTAGTGAAAAATTCATATTATTGAAATATTGCAATCTGCAACTTTTGGACCCCCTGGTAGCAGTCTGAATTTTGATCGGAGGAGGACGGCGATGGTTCAGGGAGTTGTAGAAACTCAAATCGCAACTTTTGAGTGCTGTGACGGCTTCTCGCACGATTTTGATTTTCTAAAAAACACAAAAAACTGCGTTTTTTTCAAAAGGAGGTGCACTTTGAGCACCCCCTGCTCTCCTCCCCTTTCACCTGGGGGGAGGGCTCAATTTTTTTTTGGGTAATCTCCCACTCAAAGTAAACCAACCCACCAAATTTGGTCGAAATCCAAGATATGTTTTTTTTTTCACTCCACCCTAATATTCAATAACATAAGTGACCCGTGCAAGGAAAAGGTACCTAAAGTCGGAGTTTTCAAAAATGATTTTTTGAGCTAAAATGATAAAGGAGACCAAGAGGAACATTTTGAGACCTTGATGAGCCTCCAAGGTCCATTTTTCGACGAGATAGAGACATTTGAAGTTGAGAAAATAAAAATTCCATAAAAACAAAACTCTGAGAAAAACACGTTTCAAGTTTGTATTTTTTTCACTTATTTTCTCTTAAATACGAACTCATGTGACTAATGAGAACAAGTCCCATGGGGACCCCTTATCTCAAAACGACGAGGTAAAAATTTCAACTCCTGATTTCACAGTACCCCTTTCTACCAGACCCTAAAATCTGATTATGTTCAAAAATGATTTGGTATATGGATTTCTTTAACCAAAAACACCATCAGCAAAAAAATTTTCATCAGGTATCCTTGAAAAATGTCAATTTTTTCATGTTTTTTCAACATTTAGTAAAAAATCGGCAAAATTAATAAGAAATTTTCCATAAAATGATATTAAACGAATATTCCAATATTCGCGTCAATTTTTCTCGTTTTTTCCTAGATGGATTGGATTAAATTAAAATATTCGTACTCTTGTCTTTTCGAGGAGAATTTTTTCGATTTTTTGCCGAATATTGAAAAAAATTAAAAAAATTAATATTTTCTAAGAACTCTTCGAAAAAAAGGATTGTGATTAAAAATGAGTGCCAATGGTATTTCTGGGTAACTAAAGAAAAAACAACCATACTAAAACCATTTTTGAAAAAAATCATTCAGCCAACCTCCTTGTCATATCTTCTGAGTAATGCAAAGTAGCATCTACGTATCTTCCCCGGGGAAAAAATTGAAAATCAATTCGCACATTTTTCAATTCTGGAAATCAACTCATCAACTCCCGAATTTTTAAACAAATTTTGTGTTACAATCAAGCTGAAACAAGATTTTACAGCCTAGTATTGGTACTCTCTCGTCTCTCATTTTGAATCAATTTTTCAAAGCATTGTAATGATTTTTCAGCGAATTTCAGAGATTTTACTGACTTTACAGTGAAATTTCTTTCACTGATTTATTACTATGCAGCAATTCTGACTGTTTTCCAGTGATTTTCGATAATTTTCACTGATTTATAAATGAGAGAGTATTTCGTAAAAACAAATTCGTATCAATTGTGATGAAAACGATTTGAGAAAAACATTTGAACCACTTAAGGACTTCCTAAAGAAACCTTTTTCGCATTCAATCATTTGATGGAGAATGCGGAAAAAAGTTTTTTTTTAGGTAGTCCTTAAGTGGTTCAAATGTTTTTCTCAATTCGTTTTCATCACAATAGATACGAATTTATTTTTACGAAATACTCTTTTAATTTGAATCAGTGAAAAACTGAAGATCGACGGATTAAAATCGACAAAATTGAGTCACTGATTGGCAGTGAAATTCAGATAAAGAGAGTACCTACCTATAACAGCCTGTAAAATCTTGCTACAGGTTGATTAAAATGCAAAAGAAACTACGAAACTGGGATTATTGTAATAATAACTGTTACCTTCTCTTGAATAAACGTCATTTTCCAGAAAGAACGCTTTTTCGCGCGGGTAGTTCGCTATTCTTGACTGTATGTGGACGCTTCCCCCACAATGGAATAAACTTTACCAACTTGGGAAGTTTGTGACAATTCCTGGAGGCCAATTTCCCGCCTACGACAATTTTTCAGCGGGTGACATTTTTCCACGAGCAATAATTTTCTAGGTGCAAAAATTCCTCATTAGCGAAAATTTCCCCAAGCAAAAATTTTTCATATAATAAAATTAGGAAAGTCACAATATGAAATTATGGATAGCTAGTGCTTCGCTAAAAAAAACAAATTTTCATTGGAATAGAAAAAATTTGCGAAAAAACATTTCAGAATGCCAAAAACCTCAATTCCATATAATTCAGGAAACCAGGAAACGAAAAAAATTGAACTCCTGGCGCAGAACCCCCCTCGTCCAGATTTCCTTTCTTTCTTGAATTTATGCCTTTTGCAACCACGAAAACTAAATTTCACCTCAACCTGCGATATTTCCGCACTGGTAAAAAAAAAAACGAATTTCCTACCATCGTTTTCAATAAAACTTATGAGAAATAAAATCTTCGCTAATTAACTCTTTATAAATCAGCTTTTAGAAACAGAGGCCTTCATCTTCGAAATTATTCGTATTTGAAGTTCCTCCGTGATCAATTTTTCTGTGAAAAGAAAATTCGCTTTCACCAATAGGTTGGAAATGTAGAAGATACATCAAGTTGACCCTGTGATCTGAAACTGCAGCAATGAAGGTTTTCGTTTCATGCAATGTAACGCAGTCATTCTTATTGTATGTAATCTTGGACCCGTGGGGCACATACGCTAAATCTACACTCACCAATGATATTTTCATTTTTCGACCACAGTAGGTACACGTTCACTTTTTACCTCAAAAATACATTCATCAAAACGTCAATGTAAAATCAAAAATACAGGGTGGCTCGGTTAAGGTGTGAAATATTGAAACCTCATATTCTACTTATCAATACGAACAAAAAATGTCATATTCAACATGGGCCCAAAACGCTTTCTTTCTGAGATATTGCCGAGTAAAGAACTGGAAATTCGGCAACGTTGCGCATCGCGACGCCCGTAAAATGTTGCGTTTAACGAGACGAGCGTCGGGGTGACTTACGCAGAAGTTAATTACAGCGTTGCCACAAAATAAATTATGCCGAGATACCCTCCATTTTTTTGATTTTTTATAAAAAATTTTTAGGCGAAATTTTTTTTATAATAATGAGGAATCATGAGAAATCATTAAATTCGATTTTTATTGTAATTTTGTGGGATGGTCGAAATTTGATAAATTGATTACTCAGCATCCAATAAATAAAAAAAAACAGAAATTTGGGTTAATAGGTGTTAAATAAGTAGTAATACCCCTAAAAGTGAATAAAATTTCAAAAAAATGATTTTTTGTTCTTGTTCGACCATTTTTCTGGTACAGAAACACATTTTTTATTTTAAAACACTTACTTATGAACCAAAAAAAAAAAAAAATTGGTATACGCTTCTATGGACCTCCTTTCACTTTTTCCACTACCTACCCCCGAAAATTTTCACTGCTAGAGCAAAAATTGTCAATTTTGGGTGAAATCTGGGCCCCCTTTAAAGGCGAATAACTCAGTAATGAAGCGTTTATGACCCATCATGTATATAACATTTTTTACTCCAAATGATAAGTAGAATACGTGGTTTTAATATTTCACACCTTAACCGAGCCACCCTGTATATCGATGTAAAAGTGCAATTTTGTTATCGCAGATTACAAGCATCGTCCCATGCCCTCGTAAAAGTACAAATTATGAACACTTGATTTTATCAAAGTATAAAACTGAAATTTGGTATACTATATCCAATTTTTGACTTTGAGAAGATATTTGAGACGTGTTTGAGACGTTTTAGAGCCTCCACGAAAATTTTACATTCTCTAACTTTGAAAAAAAAAATTTAAAAAAGCAAATGAGCTTTAGTACTTACAAACTTGAATTTTATTCATATTTAGGGACCTATCTGATCGATCAAGGCATACTTTTCAAAATTCCCAACTATTGAATTAAATCAAAGCACCTTTTTTTCAGAAAAAATTGTTTTTCAAAAATTGAGAAATCCAGACGAGACTAATTTGATTCGAAATTATTCTCATTTGATTTGACAAGTTGAAAATAGGACATCGTTATTGACGTATTTTTCAATTCTGGGTGAAATTTTCGCCGAAAAAAAATATGGATTTAGCCTGGCAGTTGAAATTGTTTGGAAAATTGTTCTTCAATCAATTAAATAGGTCGCTAATACGAGGAATCCGCGTTTGTAGAAGCTAGAAGCTCATTCGGACTCTTTATAGGCCTTTTTTCAACGCCAAAAATGTTTTAAAAAGTTTGAGGCTCTAGAACGTTTCAAAACAGTTTTCAATCGATTCTGGAGGTCGAAAGTAAGATAAATATCGAATTCAAGTTTTTAAGCTTCAATTGAATGAAATTTTCATACGTTGCATTTTTAAAAGGTCATTAGGTAATATTGAATTCTTGAAAATTCGCCAAGGTTCGAAAAATGAATTTAACCGGCAAATGATTACAGGCTATTACACGTAGGTAAAAAAAAAAAAAGAATTAAAAGTAAGTCGGCTTAAACCTATCGTCCTTTGTCTGCACTCGTCGTCGTTAATTCGACACATTCGTATCAACACCCACTTTCAATTAAAATATCAATTACTCGGAACGCTTTAATTCGCCCATTAACATTCTCCGAACGAATCCCAAACAAAAGCCGCGTCCGCCAAACGACGAAAACTTATTTCGAAAAATATTGAAACCAAAGTAAGTACAACAAAAGAGCACAAATCCATCTTATGCATATCGATTACACCGCCATTTTACAAATTCTGATCACGAACCAGACGATAATTTTTCATTAGCTCGGGTTTTCAAATTGCGTTCGAGTATAAAAAGAATTTTCACACAAACGAACGCGAAGGAGGTCGAACGAGGGGTGAATTAAGAATTTATTAATTTATGTTTCATTAAATGCCCCAAAGCTTTATGTAGTGATAGCGATGAAAAAAGTTTTTTTCGCCATTTATTAAAAACAGTTTAGGCAGTTTTTCACAGTACGTTGGTCGCGTTCGTATTTCCCACCAAATGGATTCTTTAGCGAGCTCGAAGGGTGGCACTTTCACGTCTGAGTTTCGTGTCGCGTCGCCTTTAAATAGCCTAAATGCATTCAACAATGCACCGTGAAGTATGGCGACGACGAACAGCGAAGGAGATTCGACACAGAATCAACAGTGGTTTAATCCTTAAAATGGTATATAATTTGAATAACATTAGCGAACGTGGAAACGCAGACGTCGTCTGGAAAAACTCGAGCGAGGGGGGAACAATCCGTTAATAAATAAGCGTCCGCGATGTGGAGAAAAAAAATATAAATTTCGCTGAATCTTTAATGCTGTTGCGGAGGTTTTATTCGTTTCAGCGCTTTTCTTTATCATTAGATTGGTTTTCGTTGCGATTGAATTTTTCTTCAAAATCGAGTTTTTTATTTTTATTTTAAATACCCTTTGGTTTTTTTTTCAACGCTATAATCTTTAAATTTACATTTTTCAACGTGCTAGTGCCGTTACACAAAAGGAGAAAATATAACTCGAGCAGCGTATAAATATTGCGCAGGTTTTTGAAAATAATGGTGATTTTTTCCACCGAGTTGCGATTGAATTGATTGTCGAAGATGTAGAGAGGTTGTTTACCGAAATACCATTCATCGAATAAGTTTTAAATAAGCTGGCAATTTTTTTTTTTCACCTAAGAAAAATATTTCGTATTAAAAGCAGACGGTAATTTCGTATTTTCAAATAAACGTACGATCAGGTGCCTACTTGGGTTTGTTGGTTTAGAGCTCTGCTGGGGTTTCTATTCGTTTAAGTAAGGTTTTGTTGTTCTCCCCTTTCCAGTTTTTATTTTTCATAACACGCGTTAAATGGAACATGCTGAAGCGAGATAATTACAAGGCTGGTGTTTCTACTCGTACTTATGGTTTTCACGGTGGTTTTAATTTATTCGGCTTTTATGTATTTTCCATAATTACGGTGATTACATATCGCGTTTCCTCAAGCGAGCACGAATTAAGTACCTATTCTGACACACGGCCCGAGTACCACCTTAACAAGTTAGTGGTTCTTTTTCCCAGTCTTTGGGGTGTTTACAATCGATATTAGTTGAAAAACATATAAACCTTAATATTCGAAAATTTTAATGTATTTTTTTCTACCTGTATACAGACTGAAAAAACAAAAAAGAAAACTCGAATGAATTCACATTTGGAGAAACTTGGTTCTCAAATTGAAACCACAAAATTTTCACCATATGCAAAATTACCAGGTCATCTTGAAAGGTGTCTTTGGTGTCCATATGTCACATCCAACCAAAATCGTGATAATTTTCCACCGAAATGAGAAAATAATATGCGTAGGGAGGTACTGATAGGGCGATGGGAGGGGGCTCCCCCCCCCGCTACCTTATAACGAAGTCCTTATAACTTCGTTCTAGATCGAGCGTAAGCGGGTGGAAGACGCGGCATCATTTTTTTTCCAACAGTGTATTTTATCATTTATGTGTATTTTCGAACTTTCAAAGTTTCGATCATGAGGTCTTGCAATTTTTTTTACACTTTTTTTTTGAAATTTTGGGCCGGAGTTCAGGGTGGATTTGTAGTGAAAAAAGAGCATTGTGGAAGGGTAAAACAAGTCTTATTGATAAAGGCATCATATAGGTATTAGGTAGTTGGAAAGATTGAAAATCTGAGTTGAGATTTTCACAGATTTGAAAATCTAAGTTGAGGTATAACCGACCCCTTACCTCAAGGGGGGGGGGCCTCTGAAGAAAAAGTTGCATTTTTCCCCAGCGTAGCCCAGCTGCAGTGCAAAATTCAAAAAAACGTTGTAGAGCATTAAAATACAAACATTTTACTTTTTTTCTACGTGGTCTTGGAGGCGAGCTATTGCAAAAAGAAAAAAAGCAGCGCGGCGCTGGAAAATTTTTCATAAACTCAATAAGCTCTCCATTTGGGACACAATTTGAGTCCAGGGGTCAAAATTATTATAAAAATCGAGTTCAGTGCCCACGAAAACTCCAGAACTCCACTTGTTCGACCATTGGTTCGCTAGATTTTAAATTTACCCGGCTTTACACAAGCGTATTTTATTGAGGTGGTAAAAATTTTCGGAACGTCGATTTTTTTTTATTTTTGCAATGGCTCGTCTCTAAGACCATATATGTAGAAAAAAAAGTAAAAAAAGTAAAATGTTCGTCTTTTAATGCTCTACAGCGTTTGTTTGAACTAATTTTTCGAATTTTGCACTGCACCAGAGCTACGCTTGGGAGAAAATTCGACTTTTTCTTCGGAGAGTCCACCCCCTCCACTTTGAGATAAGGGGTCGGTTATACATTTTTCTCATTCTGCATAGTAATAGGATGTACTATGTAAAAGAATCGTTCCTAAAAGTCGATTAACCCGATTTTTGGTGATTTTTTCTGGTAATGGGAAATTTTCAAAATCGATTTTTTTCTGAAGACCCTAGCTCCCTTCCATGACGTCCTAGGAAAAAATTGTGAATCAATAAAATTGTTTGTTTTTTTATACTCTACAATTTTTGTTTCAACTTTGTTTTCGTAAATACATAATTTCAAAAGTTATAGCCGAAAAACGAAAATTTGAACCCCCTCACACCCCGAAAGGGGGGTTAAAATATTCACAGATTTTAGGGAAGTTCGGGAATATTAAAATACATACCTTACTGAGCTTATGTACGAAACTTCCCCTTCCTCCTAATTTTTTTTGGGTTAGGGTCTTCAGTCATACCTTTCAAAATTACCTGATTACAAAAAAAAAGTTGAATCAAAATTTGTAGAGCAATAAAAACAAACAATTTTATTTACAATTTTTCCTCAGGACGACGTCACGAGATGAAGCTACAGTCATTAAAAATTTTTTTTGCAATTTTCCCATTGACAGAAATTATCCCCGAAAATTGGGTTAATAGACTTTTAAGAGTGATTCTTATGCGTAGTACAATATATTACTATATGTATAGAATAAGAAAAATGTACAATCGAACCCATCGAAAGCGAAAGAAGAGCTCATGTTGAAGACACAGCAATAGAGGAACCTGAAGATGACCAAGCTAATGATATCTACTGAATCTACTTTTTTTCAGTTGTAAACACTTCAACTTTTTCATTTTTGTAATAATCAATATTAATTTTTGCTGCTTTTTTAAAACTTGAGCCTTTTTATTAATTTGCACAATGATGTCAAGGTTTTGAAATCTTGAGTGGATCAAATATAAACTTAAGGCATAAAATGGGTGAAGTGGAGGGGGTTGGATGTGAAAATTGATGTGAAATTCGTGTTCAGCGACCCAAAAAACGTATATTTTGATATGTCACACTCTAATTTTGGAACAAAATCACAAATTTTGGATTTTAACACCCTTAGTATCCCTTGGGGGGGGGTCAGATGTGAAAATTGAGGTGAAAATCGTGTTCAGCGACCCAAAAAACATGAAGTGACGTCTTAAAAACAATCGCAGCGTTGAATTTACTAAAATTACCATTAAAATTGTTTTTTTTTTTAAATCAACTTTGAATTCAAAATTTAAATTTATTCCACCTCCAATAAGTAAAGATTTACTGATTCAAGCTACCTATTTTAAATTGATATTAATTAATAAAATTACCATTAAAATTGTTTTTTTTTCTAAATTAACTATGAATTCAAAATTTAAATTTATTTTTATGGTTATAGGTATTTATACAGGGTGATCCAGTTACGGTGCGAAATATTCAAACCACATATTCTACACATAATTTGGAGTAAAAAATGTTATTATACATGATGGGTCATAAACGCTTCATTACTACATTATTCGCCTTTAAATGGACTATGGATTTTACCTAAGATTGGCTATTTTCGCTCTTGTAGTGAAAATTTTCAGGGGATAGGTGATGGAAAAAATGAAATGAGGTTCATAGAAAGGTATAAAAAAAATGTTTGTTCATACTCAAGGCAAAAAAAGTGTTTTTGTGTGAGAAACCCCGGTTAAAAATGGACAAGAATTTGATTTTTCCAAATTTTATTCATTGCTACCCACTGATAATACTGCTTATTCAACACTTATCAAGCAAAGTTAATTTTTTTGGCCCATTGCATGTTGAGTCATCAATTTATCATATCAAAAAGTTCACCCAAGTTACGCATCCTTGTTTTAGTAAACAATTAAATTAGGCGAAAGCCAAAAATTTGTGTTGGTTTTAATGAAAAATTGTATTACCTATATGTAATTTACTCTCGTAAAATTTGCGAGGTTGCCACGATGAACGTCATAAATGAGATAAATTCGAGCCTATTTTATTTTTTTATCAAAAATGGATTTAAAAATGAAAAAGAAGAAGAAAAAATCCTACTCAATATTTCATTTACTGAAATTTTATAACATCGCCAAAATTAAATTTTTTTGCTTTGGTTTATTTTATTGCTTTCGGAGGAATCTGTTTTTTTACTGATCAATAAAAGATTTTCTTAAAGTTCGTTAAGAATGCACAATCTAAAAAAAAAAAATAACAATTTTCGAACCCAAAACTGTAAATAAGCTTCAAGGTCGAATATCTCTTAAAGGGTGAATTTTCCAAACTTTTTGCAAAGAAAATTTTTATTTCTTTTCACGAGTAGAATACGAGGTTTCAATATTATTTCACACCTGATTAACTGGATCACCCTGTATAATTATAATTTTTATTCAAGTTTGAAAAAATTATCAAACCCGATTCGTCATCGATGGCCACCGGCCAATAAAAAAACATGATTTTTTTCTTAAAACCCCAATTTTAAAAACCCAAGCTTTTACTGAATCCGGTAAAGCGATATCCTTTCAAATGGTAAGATAATTTTTTACCCCTCGTGAGATTCAGCGATTCAATCTAACAAAACAAACCGTTCAAAATGACCACCCTCGATTGGAATGGGACAATGATTTTTAGTAAGAGCATAGGTATTCTAAAAACCCTGTAGACAAAAATTCAGTCACCCTGGTTGGTAAGTATCTCGATTTCTCGCGAATTTATATTTAAAAATCTGCTTTTTCAGCAAACGTGATATTTTTGAAAAAAATCGCTTTTCCGCTAAACTTTCTGAAATTTAAATTTGTAACGAATATAAATTTCCTGAACGCAAATTTAACATTCTAACCATTCTGGAGCCCTCCAGCGAAATTTTGTCTTTTTCTAGTCTTTTAGAATTATTTTCTCGAAAAGGTATCCAAATCAGTATTTCCAGATGGACCACTAAAACTGTATTCTTGACCAGCTATTGAATTGGAAAAAATTCTAAATAGGTACCTACTACCTACCTAATTAAAAACTCTCAAATCGCTGAGTCATTGAATCATGTCGCCAGTAATGGATTTTATCAGTCTATCATCATTTCTTGAAACCAAATTTAACCATTCAGGAGTCTCTGGTCAATTATTTTGAATTTCCTCAATTCTGTAATTAGCAGGTCAAAAATACACATTTGAAATGTCCGACTGGAAATCGATCCCAAAAATGGATTTTCTCATTAAACTAGCCGAATCGACCAAGAACTTTATTCCCAGTTGCCTAAGTTGATCTGGACACCTTCTGGGGAAATGAAATTGCGTTGAAGGCACTAGAACGGATGGAAACGGTCAAATTAATATCCGGAGCGCGATAAGTATTGGTAACCTAGATTTCATCAAGTCGGATAAAAAAATATGTAGGTACGTACTTGATTTCGAAAATGCCAATCACATTTTTGCTGAAGACACTGGTCCTTTGGATGGATGAGATTCCAACTATAAGAGGGAGGCAAGGGAGGTTTAAAGACATGCTCTTTTCAAAAATCGAAGTTCCATTCCAATCGGATGCGAATACCTCTAAAGCAGCTTCTACAACCAAGATTCTTTTACATGACTAAATAAAAATACCTATAGTAGGGAGGTAAAGTTTTTTTTCATTTTCATTCACTGCGAAAAACCCAAGTTTTCTTCTAAGGATTCTTCAGAATTTCAGTGATTTTCGGTTTTATTTTGAAATAAAAGAATAAAATGATCGAATTTGTTCATTAAAAGAAAAAATTAATCAAATTTGTTCATTAAAAGTAAAAGATTGATTAAATTTTGTTCATTAATAGTGTTGCTTTTAAATATATGTCCTATACCGCGAGGACATTGAGGTAATAGTGCGACAGAAAGTTCTTTTTTACCTCCTTTTCCTAAAATCCTTCCGATATTTCAAGTCTTTATACCAATTTTGAACCCCCTCCCCACCAAAAAAAAAATTCACACGCAAATGTATATAAAAATATATATCAGAAACACCGAATATGTAACACTAACCGTCTAAGTCTAAAAACTGTATATGAGAAAAGGATCTATACATACATTATCGATCAAAATTATATTGTGTCATTCAGTTACTTATTTGATTGAAGATGTAGATAGAGAAGAATTGGGTTCACCCATAGTTTAAAGGGTAATCATCGTAAACTAGTTGTCAAAAATCATTTAGTCTCATTAAAGAATTCAATGATTTTTCACAATTCATATCCCAAAATTTCCACACATCTTTCTCAAAAATAAAAAAAAAATCGTATACCATAAAAAACGTAAAAAAACAATTCAAGGATTTCTGTGTCCTCAGCAGGTGCCAAACTTTTAGGACTTGAGGATTTTCGTCTATTTTGCACCTGACAACAATAATAGGAAGTAATGTATTCTTTTCTTTCTTAGAATGGGTTCGACGTTCATGGATCAGATTATTCGGCTTTTTGCATTAATTAGGAAATATTTTCTATTCCCTTTCCCTTGTTTTCAATTTTAAATGTCGAATTTCGCAAAGGTGTGGCTGTAGAATCGAATTTACAATTGACTTTGAAAATATTTTTTCTCGTTTCTTGAATTAACGTAAGATCAAAGATGCCAAAACAAAGGTATCAAAAGGTCTATCGACTGGAAAGCCTTATAAGCATAAATCAGATTGAAAAAGAGGAGGGGTGATGAAAAAATATCTACAAATTATTTTTAAAGAAAGAGGGGAGTGCAAAATTTATGCATTTTCTCTCGTTGAGTCTGAGAAGAACACCATACTTGAAAAAAATGAACAAGAGGAAAATTGGAAATTGAAAGAGCGAGGAATGGTTTTAAAATTGAGTCTACTTCCTTCAAAAGCACCAATTTCAAGTTTGGGGCAAAATAACGTTATAAATGGAATCACGGGCTTTGAATTAGTCCGGTAGGTAACAATAGGTACCTTGCACCCCCTCCCGATCCTCTGGAACCTGTTTTTTCTTGAAGGGGACATCCTAAGGTACATTTTAATCATGATTACCAAAAAAAAAATTAGCCCTAGATACAAAATGGCGGCCATTTTGATCAACAGGTTTGCTCAAATTTCATATTTTGCTCTGTAACTCGAAAACTAAGGCACTTGCGATAAAATTTATAAGGACCAAAAATGTTCAGCACAAAATTTACTACATTTTTAGTCCCTGCGTCAATGCGCGAAACTGTCGCGTTCGCGATTGCGTTTAAAATCATCGCAAGCAGTGAAGGAAACCTATTTTTTATGATATTCTTTTACAGTACCAGTGCTCTTGGTGACTTTCATGTAGGTCACGCACCCCTCTCCCGTCATGTAACACCATTTTTGAATTGATGGTATAGTGGAGGAGCCAAACCATACAAAAATTGGTCAGAATAATTTCGATGTTTTTAAGCGTAATACTTGGTGTTGGAGCAAATTTTACAAAATCACCCTCCTTTAGGACTCTCCATCTGCTTACCACATCATCATACGAAAAAAAATTATTCTCACAAAAGTTGTAAGAAATTGGGTCTAGAATAAAAAAAGTGGTAAGCTACTTTTGCTTTAAATCAACCCCTGAAAAGTTATTTGAGAAAAATCATTTTTGAGTGGAGTAACACCCTTCATAAAAATTTAGCACAAGGTCTGGGGGTGCCGACTTTTTTAGAGGTTAGTCAGGGGACCACCCTCGACACTTTTTTGCAATAAAAGCTTTGCTAGCTAAGAATGTTTCATCATTTCCTTATTTGCCTACCTATACAATAAGTAATATTATTTGTTAAAGATGACTTCGCGCATCTTCACGCGCGTGTATCTCGCGAACGCGACAGTTTCGCGCATTGACGCAGGGACCAAAAATGTAGTAAATTTTGTGCTGAACATTTTTGGTCCTTATAAATTTTATCGCAAGTGTCTTAGTTTTCGAGTTACAGAGCAAAATATGAAATTTGAGCAAACCTGTTGATCAAAATGGCCGCCATTTTGTATCTAGGGCTAATTTTTTTTTGGTAACCCATGATTAAAATGTTCCTTAGGATATCCCCTTCAAGAAAAAACAGGTCCCAGAGGATCGGCAGGGGGTGCAAGGTATCCTATTGTCACCTGCCACACTGTGAATTGGAAAGTCCGCTAAAAAGAAGTCGAAGTGTCACATTCTGTCGTAAGTTTTTTATGCAGAGAATTTGTTTCGTTTTAAAGAAACTTTCATTTCGTTGATTACCAAACATTATTTTTTAATGTGGTTTCTTCACCAAGATTCTTTTGTAGACTTGTTAGACTTGGAAGTCTCCGTAACAATTCTCGCCAAATTTCATGACAAAATTTTCAAAGAATTGTTAATTTTCACAGTACCTAACTATTTTTTTAGAACTTCTCGGAAAGCAAAATTAATTTGAGCCTCTTCAAATTTTAGAACTAGGTACACAAAAAAATATCAAAACAAAATTTGATCAGCACTAAATACGAATGATAGAATTTTTTAATATTTTAATTCCTTTCAATAATATAAATATTTTATAGGATTTTTGGGAACATTAATTTGAATTTATACAATCAATATTTGTTTGGATGGCATTCATTTGCAGTTCTTTCAATTTTATAACCAGACAAATTTATCAAAACGAAATTTAATCAGTTTTAAAATCACAACAAAATTCTATTTCCCTTTTTCAATTTCTATAAAAAGCGAGAAATCATCAGAACTGAATTTTGTTAACGAAATTTAGGTATCTGCTCCTTAAATTTCAACCCATTCATGAGATTTTTTCTCCCCATTTACGATCCCTTGAAACCTCATCAAATCGAAATCTCGTTTTTGACATCCATACCCGTATCAAGGTACCTATATCCACAATCGATAGTTGAAAAACGTTCATAAACCTTTCCTCGCCGCGACCGGATTTCGAATTATACCCGCCTCGTGACAACCATAAATTCGACTCTTTTTTACACGTTTTTCATTCCAACGAAACGCGGCCAAACAACAAATTTTTATTCACGTCGGACGCATATGCAAGGTTACAAAAATGTCGGGCAGAGAGAAAAAAACCCATACGACACGACAGGAGTCGGGGATCTGGTGGAAAAAAATATTTATATATAAAAGCTACCCGATGTAGAGGCAAAGACGAGGGCGCGGTAGTGACGAAATGAAAAGCTACTAAAGACCGAATGAAGGGAGGTGTCAGGAGTAGTCGTAAATTTTAACTTTTTCGTCCTCGCTATCTTCATGAGTCTCATTTACCGGGTAAAATATCAACCCTTATAACTCGCGTCCATAATCCTGTTTAGTCAGGCATCAGAGCGTAATAAATTACGAGCCGAAATTTGCAAACGACCGTAAGTTTACTCGTCTCATACCCGTCGCGCATATTATCTATCACATTTCGGAGAAGTTGAAGTAGTTTAAAAATATTTTTGCGGATTTTATTTTTTCCCTCGTGCCGGCGGAACGCGACAGCGCATCGTGTACGGTTCTCGATACGTGCCAACTTCGCATGTGCATATACCGACGAGCGAAAGTCGAAAAAAAAACGTACTAGGTACGTACTAAAAATTACGCTTTTTTCCACCTCGTCGTCGGTTTTTTATTTTTATTTTTCATGCATCACCTAAAGTACGTCATCATGGTACGTTTCAACGCTTTAACACCTTCGCGTGGAGAACATTTTCCGCGAGATTTGCACCGTATAAAAGAATTTATTACTTTTCGATTGCCGTTATCGCGAGGATTATTCGTCCAAAGTACCCGAACCCATTGTCCTACCCGGTCTACGAGCTTTTCGGGGGGTACTTATTCTTTCGGTCTCGTAAAATAACTCGTTGTAGGGGGTTTTCATCCTGCATCTGATACTCTCTCGTATATGTAATGTACATTCCGCGAAAATTTCACGCGATGGGGGTTCGCGCTCGTCTGGGACTGCGCGATCATGAATGTGCGATGAGATCGTAAAATACCGTAGCGTTTGCGGCTGTATGCTCGAATCTGTACGTGAGCGGATGGCGGGATGGAAATCCTAACAAGTGGTTCAACGTTCGCGTCAAAAACTTTACAAACTTTCCAGTCCAGAATTAATTAATCGTCTTGCAGGTTTCAGATAATGGTTTATAAGCGAGTTTAGTCCGCCCATAAACACCTTGAAATCTGTGTTTCGATATGTGGATCAAAATTCGAGTGCTCTTGTTTATTGAAAAAAAAAAAAATCTTCCAGTACCACAAACTTACAGAACCTCGGTCAAAAAATCAGTAAATAAGTAAAGTTTTTTCAATGAGAAATTTATTTCAACAGCGGAGGAAGTGTTGCTAAAAATGAACAAAATTTACCATTTTACTTGGTGAAAAAAGATGAGAGAAAAAACATATTTTAATTCATCGCTAGTTATGGTGGTAAGAATCAAAAAACTGCACAAGCAGCAGAATATACTCAATCTGTGTATCAAGAGAAGAGTTGAGGGCGAACAGATAAGTAAGAAGAAAACCACAGTGTATTACAGGTAAAAATTTACCACCTAATTAAGGTGGCGTGATTTTAGAGGGTAATGGAGCTGATTATCAAATTTTTAATAAAACTCATCTCATTGGTTGGGGGAGGAGACAGTGAAAAGAACTGATTGAAATTTAAGGGAATAAATACTAGTGAATACATATATTAAAACCATATGTACGTTTTTTTATACTTAAACTTGACTTTAAGGTCGTCGTCGTAGTTGCGTCTCCTTAGCAGGAGATTACGTTAGGGTGACAGCGAAAATGGACTTTTTCTTTTTTGAAAATGCGTACCCGCCAAAAATATTAGTTATGATGAAAAACAAATATTCCCAAAATTCCACCCCTCTGAGTTGAAATTAACCCGTGCCGCAAGACACTCAAAGTTGAGAAAGGGAGGCCCGAGCGCGAACGCAGTGGTCCCGCCACTACATGCCTTGGTGATAATTTCAGCGTTCGCGCTACGTTACGAAAACCCCCTCACCACATTCTGGGTGGCAATGGAGGGGGTGGGTGTTAAAATTACTCAATAAGGAATTGCTTTAGGATGTCCGGAATATATCTATTCGGTTTTGAATTTTTTTATCAAGATTTTATGACCCTTAAAAAAACTTCTAAATGCAGTAATTTCTTAACACCATTTTCGATGCTTATAGCACAAAAATTTGCTATCATTTATATTTCTCCAAGGATTTGCACCTTCAGTATTGTAAATGGAGGGGTAATAGAGGGGATTATCAAGAAAATATTGCAAAAATTTTGGGTATTCAATTTTTGAAGGCTTATTTAGAACAAAAAGCATCAAAAATAGTGGTAAAAACTCACTATGTTTACAAGTTTTTCTAAGGGTCATAAAATCTTGAAAAAAAAATTCAAAACCGAATAGATATATTCCGGACATCCTAAACCAATTCCTTATTGAGTAATTTTAACACCCATCCCCTCCATTGCCACCCAGAATGAGGTGAGGGGGTTTTCGTAACGTAGCGCGAACGCTGAAATTATCACCAAGGCATGTAGTGGCAGGACCACTGCGTTCGCGCTCGGGCCTCCCTTCCTCAACTTTGAGTGCCTTGCGGCACGGGTTAATTTCAACTCAGAGGGGTGAAATTTTGGGAATATTTTTTTTTCATCATAATCAATATTTTTGGCGGGTACGCATTTTCAAAAAAGAAAAAGTCCATTTTCGCTGTCACCCTAGATTACGTGCATCTATATCTTCACCTATATTTGGCGGCTCCTTGCACATTTGATGGTATCTCTCAGGGTCTTACAAGGTGAGTTGGCTGGTGAGTTTGTTGTTAGTAGCTCTGACCGCCTTCTTACTCTCGTTGTTTTCCCTTGTATTTTTCCCTGTACAGCTAACATGGAGATATCATTCTCTCAAAGGGTATGGACGGATAAGGGGTGAATTTGGCCCCAGAGCTTTTGGGCTCCTAAACACCTCAAGTCGTGTATATTGACTAGAAATAATTTTTCACAAAATTTTGGGCCCCTACCCCCCTCTCTTTCGGAGCTATGTCCATTCTATTGCATCATTTTCAAGAATTTTTAATTTTAACGGAAGTGAAGGAAATTTTCTGTTCTTTGGCACAAAGTTACATCTGGTAAAGGTGTATTCATGATAATTTTTTCAACAATTTTGGTGCACTCCTTCACGTTTTTTCGGTCATTTGAAGTTTTCAATCGTAAAAAATACCATATAAGCGAAGAGCGACCACCCTGGAAAAACTCCTAAAAAAATACGTTTTTTTATGTAGAATTTTACTATGTATTTGGTTTTGGCGATTTCTTTGAACTAAGGGCTGAAAATCGCGAAAACCCGTACAGAAATGTTGTAATTTTAGCAGATTTTTCAAATTTTGAGCGCTTTATACAGAAAGAAATGACCAAATAAGAAAACCAATTTCATATTCGTGTTCAGCAGGTCAAAATACCCCGGTAAACATCCTTTTCGTAATAGTTTTGATTAAAATTTCAAAATTCACCTTTTTCACTAATTTTTAATGAAAAAAAAGTGAATTTCGAGACGTGAGTAAAACGATCGCGAAAAACGTATTTTTCGGGGTATTTTGACTTGCTGAACACGAATATGGATTTGGTTTTTTCATTTCGTTCGTTTTCCGTAAAACTTCCTCATTTTCAAGTTTGAATCGGGTCTCTCGAGCAAGAAAATTATTATACACAATAATTAATGTCATATTCGTGTTCTACGACCAAAAATTAGTCGGAAACCAAAATCTTTCCATTTCAAAATTTTTGAGTCACATTTCAGCAACAGAAACCGTCCAAGAGGAGTGATGGCGAATTTATTTTCCCCTTATCCGTCATGTCTTTGACATTGAATCGTGCAAATGAGTTACAATATTGCGCGCCCATATCTCGAACAATAATTTTTTGAAATTTTTCTACAAGAATCAACATAGCAATTCGAGATTGAAAAAAGTTTCACGAAAACAGGAGCGGGGCATCGAAGATGCTTGATTTTTTTTCAAATATTCCTAATTGTCATTTTGGCATCTCGTTTGTACAAAATTAATTCATTATTGATTTTCTAAGGGGGGGAGGGAGGTGTGGGAGGGAAGCATTGTGGAGCATTGTTTGTCAAAAACACAAGAACACCTTTTTTCCGAAAATAAACCCGTATTTAAGACCAATAACATCACTATTAATAGTATTAGGAAGTTGGAAATTTAAATGGGAGGATTTCAACTCTAAGACTACCATAAAATCAACGTATTAAAATGTGGCAAAAATGAAACCCTATTTGAAAAACTCTCAACTCTAATACGGCTTAGCAGATGGATTTCGGCGAAGACGTTGAAATATACATAAATTAGAGGGAAAAGGTGTGAATGGGGGTTTGGGGATGAAGAAAGAGGTAGTACACATGAGAAAATGACGACATGAAAAAAACAAATCCACATTCGTGTTCAGCAGGTCAAAATACCCCAAAAAATACGTTTTTCGCGATCGTTTTACTCACGTCTAGAAATTCACTTTTTTTTCATTAAAAATCAGTGAAAAAGGTGAATTTTGAAATTTTAATCAAAACTATTACGAAAAGGGTGTTTACCGGGGTATTTTGACCTGCTGAACACGAATATGAAATTGGTTTCTTTATGTGGTCATTTCTTTCTGTATAAAGCGCTCAAAATTTGAAAAATCTGCTAAAATTACAACATTTCTGTACGGTTTTTCGCGATTTTCAGCCCTTAGCACAAAGAAATCGCCAAAACCAAATACATAGTAAAATTCTACATAAAAAAACGTATTTTTTATAGGAGTTTTTCCATGGTAGTCGCTCTTCGCTTATATGGTATTTTTTACGATTGAAAACTTCAAATGACCGAAAAAACGTGAAGGAGTGCACCAAAATTGTTGAAAAAATTATCATGAATACACCTCTACCAGATGTAACTTTGTGCCAAAGAACAGAAAATTTCCTTCACTTCCGTTAAAATTAAAAATTCTTGAAAATGATGCAATAAAATGGCCATAGCTCCGAAAGAGGGGGGGGGTAGGGGTCCAAAATTTTGTGAAAAATTATTTCTAGCCAATATACACCACTTGAGGTGTTTAGGAGCCCAAAAGCGCCGGGGGCCAAATTCACCCCTTATCCGTCCATTCCTTTTTGTGCGCTATGTATTTCATCTTCCTGTTCTTGATATCTTCTAATAGGACTTTCCGTTCTTCTCCTATTCTTGCTAAAACTACTTGGTTGGTTACATAGTCTTTCCATGAGATTTTTCGTAGTCTTCGATAACACCACACTTCAAAGGCGGAAATCTTCTTTTCGCATTCCGCACTCATGGTTCAGGTTTTGCAAGAATATTTCAGGATCGTCCATACCAGAGCTGTAAGCGAGGCGGGGAGTGACCGCGGTCAGACCGTCGACCGCCTCGCTAAAATGCGGTGACGGTCCTAAGGCGGTATGCTCGCATTGAAAAAAGCGGTCAGGCGATCATGACCGCATATCGCTTTTTTAGCAAACGCTGATACTAGTATATCGCCTTATTACTTGTCAGAATTGAGGCGATTACTCAAGTCTGCAGCAATATTGAACTCTCATTTTTAGCTCATTTTAAAGAGGATGAAATTTGACACAATCGCCTCACTTACACCCCCCACTCAGGATTTTGAGTTTTTGAGATATTTTAATGTGAAGTTCAATCAACTTCACATTAAAATATCTCAAAAACTCAAAATCCTGAGTGGGGGGTGTAAGTGAGGCGATTGTGTCAAATTTCATCCTCTTTAAAATGACACTTCACTCAAACGCGTATCTTGAGTCGTACTTCCAGTGGTAAGCATTTAAGTGAGGAAGGAAACAGAAATTGTTCCTGTTCATTACTCACTCATGTTATTCTTCGTTACGTTCCTGTATGATGAGTCATAATCAAGGCTGTTTATCAGCTTATCGTGTGATTACAATACAACGAAAATCCTATAAGTATAAGCTTCAGAATATAAGAGGGTTCCTGTTAGATTTCGCAGGGTTCCCGATACATTTCGCAGCTCATGACGTCACCAACCGAAGATATCTTTCTCACACTTTTGTGCTGTGACCGTCGATTTCGTTTTTATGATTTTGTCTGTGCTCTCTGTACCGTTTTTCATGTTCGTTGAATAAGTCATTATTGAATTTATGTTTTTCTATTCGTGAATATACGATTTCGCTACGGTTTTATTTCTTTTCTTCTAACGAGGTAGCAGACGCGCGAGAATACATTCCACTGGCACCATGTTGATTCCAGTGTCTAATGTGAGTACTGAACCGTTACCCGGCACCTCGAGGCCACCCACGAACACGTGTAATCCGGCGACTCAATCGACGCAGAGCACAACTTTCGCTCAAATCCCACCTATGCCGCCCCTATACTACATGGGCATCCAGCGAGTACCGATCACGGCCACCATGCCGATCACCGTAACTACAACGAATATTGCTCGGACCAACACCACGCGGACGACAGTCGGAAATACTAGCCAAACGACTACAGCAAATGTTATACCTCCCGTCCAGAATACTGCCCAAGTGACTACGGCCGCTAACATGAACGCTACAAGTGCGCCAAATAATACCAGTACAACATTCACCACACGGAATCAAGGAATTCCGAGAATGACAGCGCCTAGATTTATGGTTCCACCGAATTCCATCTATGTGCAAGTTCCGCACGGTTATGGACCACCGCCACCACCACCGATTCAACTTCGGAGCTCCAACATCACGACGATACCTATTTTCGTCCTTACTGAAGATGCTCAGTTCACGTCATGGCGTACAGTAATAGAAAATGAATTATACGCCGCAAACCTTTCTCACATGCTTGACGCCAAATCGCATACGATTCCGGAACACCTAAAAACAGACCAATATCAAAGAGAACTCTCGTACGTTAAGGCCTTTATTATTACAAGGGTCTCGGATAAATTAAAAATTGCCATCGCCGCTGAACCGGATCCCGCAGCCATGGTAGCCAAGTTAACTGAAAAGTGCCAACCGGTAAATTTAGCGAAGAGGTTCGCGATCAGACGCACCTTCAACCTTATAACCATGGGAGCGACGGAACGTGCCGAGAACTTTATCGCGAGATTTGAGAAGGAAGAAGTCGCACGATGTTACGATAGTCATCTCACCGAAAAGGACGTTGTGGATAACTTTATCGCCGCTATCGCGCCTACATATCCGGAAGCTGTCACTGCATATAACCAGGACGCCAACAAAACCATCAAGACCGCCAAGGAAGCACTTCGGTCCGCTGAGATCCAAAAACGTGAAATCACGGCCAGATCCGGTGTAAACCAGACGATATCTTCCGCCAACTTTACTAATACGTTGTATCGCGGAAACTCTAATCGAAGAAACCTAAGAAGACGCTTTCCCGGCAATACCAACTCGAATCTTGGTAATTCCAACAGACCACAGTATTTTTCAACTGCGCCACAATCGGCTCCAAGTAACTCGTCCAACAACAATAACTCTGTCAGCACGCACTGTACACACTGTGGCCGAACAAACCATCTTTGGAAGGATTGCCGCTCGCCTACTTGGAAGTGCTATCGCTGCAAGCGTCAAACGACAGAGCACTAATCTTCAAATTGCCCGTATGCGGATTCTAACTACAACTACACTTTCGTTCAAACGAACCGGAATAGTGACGCTATACGAAGAAACCCGTCAAGACGACCTGTAAACCAATCCGGCAGAAGAAATTTTTCGACAAACGGTACTCCGTCCACTTCGACGAACGCGAAAAGTGAAGGAAAGACCGCCTCTGCTCATTCAGCACAAATCGATAAAACCGAAGCTGATGGTCTCGATAATTCTGGTATGTCGAATAATAATATATATCGCTCAAACACTTTCACTAACACCTGTTATAAATTTCTTGCTAACTCCGGTGCCGATGAGCACTTTGTGACCGATATCGCTTGTCTAACAAACGTTAAAAACGTAAAATCGCTTTCTGTACTTGGTGCAGATAAAAGAACTCGCTTAGAAATAACACACATAGGTGATTTAGTCACCAAACGTGATTCAGGTAAAACGATAACAATTCGTAATGTATATTATTCGCCAAACTTGGCCAAATGCTTATTATTGTTTCACCATTTCGCTAACGCTGGTGCTAAAATAGAATTAGATCAAAACGGTATTAACATATTCGATAATAAAGGAGAAATAATTCGCTCAGGAACTTTCGATGGCCAATTTTGGTGGCTAACGTTCCCATTCGATAACAAACTTACTAATACGTTCGCTACAGAAACTAAAAACAGGGGGAGTTCAACCTCTAAAAACGATAATGAAAAAGAAGTACATACAGATACCGCTACTAACGATAATATCGATACTGACGTTAACGATAATACAGACGCTACCAATAATCCTACCGATCACAGTTATGCAAAACCGCTTGTCTTTAATCATAAAGATATAAAATCTACCGAAGCTTTAGCGATATACATCGATGTCGAAGCTGAAATGTAAATGGACGATATTAAAACAATCGCTAAAGAAAACGTTTCACAGCTCAGAAAGTCAATAGGTTATTTATGGCATTTAAGACTTGGACACGTATCGAAAACTTATCTAGAACAAGCAGCTAAAGTTATTCCGCAGCTCAAAAACATAACATTCTCCAACGATATATTAAACTGTCCAGACTACAAATTGGCAAAATCAACATCGCTACCCAATAACACTACTCGTGAACGATGCACAGAGCCGTTACACAGTATACATTCCGATTTAATGGGTCCAATAAATCCGCCAACCTATAAACATAATGCCAAATATATAGTTTCCTTTGTTGACGACGCTACCCGCTTCGCAATATCCATACCGCTCACCGATAAAACTCTCGTCCACTTAGCTTTCGAAAATTACCTGAAACAGGTAAGACGCATTCGAGGTCCCAACGCTAAAATAGGATTGATACGCCGAGATAACGGTACTGAATATTCCACAGCTGGTATGAAAACCGTTGTCGATAGAGAAAGAATCGAAATCCAAACGTCACCACCGTTTTCTTCAAACCTAAACGGAACAGCTGAGAAGTACAACAGAGATATCATGAATATCACACGCGTACTAATTATTAGCTCGGGTTTTCCCGATACACCTTGGGCTTACGCATTAAGTTTCGCTGTAGACATCTACAATAGAACGCCTCGAAAAGCTATCAAATTTAAGACGCCGTACGAACTCTTCCATAATCGACAAAACTCAGTCAAGTATATAAAACACTTCGGATGCCTCGCATTCGCTCATTTAGCTCCTACGGCAGGACAAAAAGTAGCTGAACGAGCTGTTCGCGGTTTTCTCATCCATTGCGCCGACACCCACTACGTCATCATCCGCCCTGCAACCGGAAAAATATTACGATCACAGAACGTAGCATTCGTTGAATCCAAGGTATACGGAGATTTCTACCCGAAGAACGCAAACAATGCACTCACTACTGGATCCTTCACGCCGCAGTCGCCAGAAGAAGAATGGTCCGTCGATAACAACTCCGAAGATATCGTAAACAATAGGGATGCTACTACCCAAGTCGCTAACGCTAATCTATGCTTTATTTCCATCGCCGTAGAAGAAATTCCGTCCGAAGACAAATCGCTGTCGATTAACTTTATCGCTTCTCAGATCGTACTCGAAAACGATTACATCGACTCACTTACGCTACAAAACACGAAAACAAATACAGATAATATTATTCGTGAAACCTTTGAACGCAACATCAATGCAAATTTAACTACTCTAGATCACGAACCAACTCTTTTTCACACTTTTCATATAGCTAACAATCAACCGATCGAAAAGTCCAAATTATCACTTATAGAACCTCAGTCGTATAAAGAAGCAATGAAATCAGTCCATCATGCAGACTGGCAAATCGCTTTAAATTCCGAACTAAAGTCTCAGGACAAAAATCAAATTTGGGCTCTCGTTGACAGAAAATCATTACCAAAAGACACCCCGATTTTAAATTCTCGCTGGTTATTTAAATATAAGACCGAACCCGGTGACTATATCAAATTCAAAGCTCGCTTAGTTGCAAAAGGTTATGCTGACACAAATTATTACGATTTAACAGAAATTAATTCACCGGTAGCTAGAATCAGCGATATTCGATTTTTCTTATCCGTCGTAAACAAATTTAACCTCGAACTCCATCAGCTTGATGTTACCACAGCTTTTCTTCACGGGAATCTAGAAAAGGTAATTTATATGAATCTCCCTGAAGGCTACCCCGATCGAGACAAGCTAGTAAAAACTAAAGTATGTCGAGTAGACAAGGCACTTTACGGTTTGCCGGTAAGCTCAAAGCGATGGTATGACAGATTCCGCAAAGAAATGATGCAAGTTAAATTTGTAGTTTATCCGTTCTAACCTTGCATTTTTGTTTGGAGAAACTCCATTGGATTCGTTATTTTAATGATTTATGTCGATGATATGCTTATTGCTGGCAATTGCCCAGATAAAATTTATGAATTAAAAAAACACCTTGCCAAGGTATTCGACATCAAAGATCTTGTTAACCCTTCGCTCTTTCTTGGCCTAGAAATAACTAGGAACGTTGATCAAAAGATCATGACTATCAGTCAAAAACATTTTATTACAAATATATTAGATCGCTTCGGTATGAACGAATGTTACCCGATAGATACACAGTGTATCACTAACGACGCCGCTAAGAAAACACTGGTTAAAGGAGAAAATTCGATTGAAGCATTTGAAGCTCAAATGCCATACAAACAAGTAATAGGATCTTTACAGTATCTTACCGATGGAACGAGACCAGATATAGCCTACGCAGTTAACCGTGTTAGTCGTAAACAAGCTAACTATACGTTACTAGACTATCACGCTATTGTACGAATTTTACGCTACCTCAAAGGCACAATAACTTGGGGTCTCCGATTTACTGGATCTGATGATACTCTAATTTGTTACGCTGACGCTTCGCTCGGAACTAATGACATTAACAGAAAATCAACCACTGGATACATAATTAAATCGTTCGGAGATGTTATCCACTGGCGCACAAAGAAACAATCGCACGTTACCCTCTCATCTCCAGAGGCAGAATTTATCGCTCTTTCTCTCGCTTGTAGGGAAACTGTCGCTGTAAAAGAGATGATCAAACCCTTACTTCATATAGATCTTATTCCGATATTATACGAAGACAATACCTCAGCCATTAGAATGGCAAAATCTGATAACTCACAATCGTTAAAACATATCGTCAAACTTTGCTATCTCTATATTCGATTCGAAGCCACTAAACGTAACATCGAAATTCAGTGGGTTCCAACTAAACAACAACTTGCTGACAGCTTTACGAAAGCTCTACCTAAAGAACCGTTTTATTCTTTCCGTGATAATATAATCGCTAAACTTGCTTAATGCTTATTAATCGCTTTATTCCTACGCTAATACTAACCTCTCTTAAAACTATCGCTGACGATCAAACAATCATAATTAACCGATATCGTTTCTGTTCAATATTTGTTACAGATTTCTTTACATAAAATATACCACTTCGTTCGATGGTTCCTAAGAATAAGGCGATCATAATTTCCGAAGCTATGTTTATTTACCGATAATAATTATATTTTTTATACTCGCAAATAATTCGTTTGAAACCCAGTTTCACCTTTTTCGTTTTGAATTGACTTATGTTTATGTTTGATGTTATTTTTACTTAATCGTTTCTAGATCTCGTTAATTGATCTCCTATCCGATATGTTTATTATTATTAAGTTATAATTATCAATATTCGTTTGTTTGTATTCGCTGCCAAATGGGGGGAGCTTCAGAATATAAGAGGGTTCCTGTTAGATTTCGCAGGGTTCCCGATACATTTCGCAGCTCATGACGTCACCAACCGAAGATATCTTTCTCACACTTTTGTGCTGTGACCGTCGATTTCGTTTCTATGATTTTGTCTGTGCTCTCTGTACCATTTTTCATGTTCGTTGAATAAGTCATTATTGAATTTATGTTTTTCTATTCGTGAATATACAATTTCGCTACGGTTTTATTTCTTTTCTTCTAACGATAAGGCGGTCAGGCGGTCAGACCGCGGTCAACACCGCTACCCGCCTTTAAAAACACAATAGAAGCGGTCAGGCGGGTACGAATGTACGCGGTCGCGGTCATATGACCGCCCCGCTTTTAAGCGAGGCGGTCAGGCGGGTAGAAATGACTGCCTCGCTTACAGCTCTGGTCCATACATAGCACCTCATTATAATTTTTCAAAAGTGCTGAATATCTGGTGAATTTTTGTGCAAACGATTATTAATTCCATAATAATCAAAGATATTATTCCCCTTGTTCATAAAGTTCATAGTAATATGTGGAAAAAACATTATAAAACATCCTTCTCCAATCAACAATCTCTATTCCTCATAATTGAACCGGAGATTCCAAGGCTTCCTTGGTTCAGGAAAATGAAGGATCTTTCTCGTTATGTTTCAACTTCGATTATGAGACTTAGGACCGTCATTCTTCCCTTCCTAATCACCTCTTTAGAATTGGCGTACTAGACTCCCCTTTATGTCCTCTTTGTTCTGTTCCCAAAGTCTGCTGTGATCTAAATCATATTTTGTTCGAGTGTCCTCCTCTTCGTAAATTAAGAACTGAACTTTATAAAAATATATTGGCTATAGGCATTCCGGCTCCTTTCTCTGCCTTGTCCCTCATAGTTATCCAAGTGTTGAATTATACCAGTTAACAGGCGATTTTTTACAGAGGGTCACAGTCCTCACTGACAATGTAATTCGTTTCTGATTATCTACTAATTCATGATGTGTTGTTATAGGGCTTCGCTAATGGACCATGTAGTCTGAAGCCATTAAAACGAAAAAAAAAAAAATTGAAAATTTCCCGAGAGTGATATCTAAATTTCTATAATTTTTTCCTCATTGATATTGGCTATTGCATTAAAATCCTCATGTAAAAAATACCTATTCAGTGTTGATCAAAAGATCAAGTAAGCAATAAATTGTATTTTCTTTTTTATTTTCAGCTGAAATCGAAGGCTTGCGACTGACCGACGTACACATACCAAGACACATGGATCTCCACCAACCGGCTGTGCTATCCTGTAACTTCGACTTAGGAACCGGAAAATTATACTCAGTAAAATGGTACAAAGACGAATTCGAATTTTTTCGATACATGCCAGACAATAGCCCGCAAATTCAAACGTTTCCACAAAGCGGAATAAATCTAGATGTAAGTACAAAATGATTTTTTTCAATAGAATATGGTAATTCGCGGTATAGCATCTTGAAAGCATCTCCATCTATTGAATACAACATACATCTACATGCACGAGCTCACCCAACGTTCACTTTCGAATTAGCTCTCATCAATTTTCACCGCGAATGGTGGATTTCTTCGACAACTCGGCGGTTTTGAAAATTTCTCGCATAACTACTCTACATACTTCATTTGGTAACGAGATTTCGCGTATAAATCAATTGAAGAAAAACGGCGAGCAGCTTTTAGGATTCGGGTACAAGGCGCCGCATTTAGTTAGCCGCTGTTTGCTAAAAACTTCACGTAGCTGTGAGCTTTCTAATTCGATTTTTCTCTTTGTATTCGTCGGAATAAGAAGCGGTGTGCCATTTGTACCTGTGTCAATGTAACTTTTTTTTAAAACGAGGGTGCGCGCGGCTGGTATATTTAGTTAGTACAACTACAAGCGATGGTGGTCTCTCTCGCACTCGCGTTTTTCCACAGGAAAACACTTTTACACACTCGACAAGTAGAAAATTGCTTAGATCGAGGGCACGTTGTTGTTGCGGTTGGTAAAATACGCGTTCGGTATTCGGTGCGTAAATTTTGGACTTGGTCTACCCCCCTCTTCTTCAGAAGCATAGGAAAGTCTGGAAAATCACGTACGAGTAATTTTTAATACGGTTGCGACCGATGGTAACGATAGGTGCGATTTTTCGCGCGCGGTCTTTGATGACAGATTGTATTTAGGTCTGGTAAAGCTTCTTTGGTGGGTACATAATACACATATACGTAGGTATAGTGAAAAGTTGACGTGACATTTTTCACTTTTTTTTCATATACAAGTTCATCTCGTTGCGTTTCGAGTTTTATATTTGGACGTGGGTAGGTACGTGTGTTACATTAAATGTGTTGGATGAGATTTTTAGAATGTGCCCTGACGTTTTTCTACAGTTTTGGTTGTATAAGTACATTCCAAGATTGTATTTTTTTTTCTTTTCGGAATAAGCCTCGTGGACTTTATATTAGGTTCCATGAAGAAATTATGCGAAATATTCACACAATTTGGCGAAGATTTCGGAATTTTAATTCGGGAACATGATGGTTGAAAAACCCAAGGTCTTCAATTTTGATTCAATTTTTTCATATGTACGTGATTTCTACTTTTTTGGGGCTGAGGCTCACTCAAATTTCCTCCAGGAATTTCCAAGGGAAGTATCACAACTGGCAGTAAACTTTTGGCTAAAACAAAAATAGGTATATCGAAAGTACATAATATATCATAAAAGAACCTCATATCCAAAATTTGTAGTGCTTAAATCCATTTCTCGAATATTGTTGAATTTTTGAAAATTTAAAATCACCTATCATAGTTTTGCAAAATATGAAAATTTTATCTAATCAACGAAAAAAGCTGAAATTTGCTACATACCCCATTTTCGACCTCCCAAATCAATTGAAAGTAGTTTCGAGACGTTTCAGAGCCTCCAGAAAATTTTGGGAATTTCCAGTACTGAAGAAAAGCCCATAAAACTGGCCCACACGAACTTTAGCACTTGGAAACTCGGATAACCCATATTGGCGATCTTCTTGATCGATTAAAGCACAGTTTTCCAAAATTCGTAACTCCCGGTTCGAAATCATATTTTTTAGCAGAAAGGGTTTCCGGGAAAAATTGTTCAATTTCAGCCAAAAAAAAGCTTGCCAAAAAATATGGATTGAAGCAGCAGTCACGAATTTTGAAAAAATGCGCTCCAATCGGTCGAATAGGTCACCAATATGAGTGATCCGAGTTCTTAGGTGCTAAAAATCATATGGACTATTTTCATAAATTTTTCATCAATGCTGGAATATCCCAAAAAATTTTGGAGGTTCCAAATCGGCTTGAAATTGCTTTCAATCAATTTTGGAGGATCGATAATAGGGTACAGAGGTACCAACTTTTAGCATTTTTCGTCGATTAGATCAAATTTTTATACTTTGCAGGACAATAATAATTTTAAAATTTCGAAAATTCGCCATAATTCGAGAAATGAAGTTTGGTACTTGGAATTTTGGATATGAAGTTCTTTTATAATGTACTTACTTTCGATATAATATTTGTTTCGTCTTAAAATTTTTCTGCCAGGTAGAATGCCTTTCTTGCCAGGTTCCTAGGAGATGAGCTATGGATCCTCATTTTAGGGTCATTCTGAAATTATTTACTTTTTTTTTGATCATTTTCTTTCTTTCACCGTTTAAAGAACATCTCGAATCAGATTAAAATTTCAAATTTCAAATTTTTCATTGATCTATGGAATTGAATTCTCAACTCGAGATATTTTTCAGCCTTTCAAAACTTTGGTGAAAATAACTAAATCACTGTTTTTAAGCAATCTGAAGCAGTTTTGACAGTTGTTTGTAAAAATAAAACCTTATTTGAGAAATGTCTAATTATATAGTGTTTGCGTGGGAGTGAATTTTAAATCTGATGCATTAATTAGGTACTTTTTTGGTCATTTTCATTTTCACAAAGGAAACCTTCGTAACCTATAATAAATATCGTCAAACATGACTGAAGATTCAGTAAATGCTTGTAAAAATAGTTGAAATGGCGTTAAAAAAGCTTTCTGAACTGCTCCTGGCGCAAAATCCGCCACCTGTTTCAACAATCACACGACTCACTACCCAAAGATTAGGTAAATGCCTGAAAAAAAAGGTTGAATTGAAGTCGAAAAAGCTTTCCAAATTCCTCCTGGCGCAGAACCCGTCACCCGTATTAACAATCACACGACTATGAAAGGTTACGGATTCTGCGCCAGGGGAAATTTTGGAACTTGTAACCCAAATATTTGGTAAATGCCTGAAAAAAATGGTTGAATTGGAGTCGAAAAAGCTTTCCAAATTCCTCCTGGCGCAGAACCCGTCACCCGTATCAACAATCACACGACTATGAAAGGTTACGGATTCTGCGCCAGGAGAAATTTTGGAACTCGTGACCCAAATATTTGGTAAACGCCTGAAAAAAATGGTTGAATTGGAGTCGAAAAAGCTTTCCAAATTCCTCCTGGCGCAGAACCCGTCACCCGTATTAACAATCACACGACTATGAAGGTGACGGATTCTGTGCCAGGAGAAATTTTGAAAACTCATGACGCAATTTCGACGTTGTTTAATCATTTCAAGATATTTTCAATCAATTTTACTTCATTTTTGATATGTCATACTATTTTTACTATTTTTTCAAATCATATGAATGACAAGAAGAAGAGAGGATACTCATGGGAGGGGGGAAAGGGAGAAAAAATGGAAAACGGTTATAACCGTATGTACACGATTATTGTAATCGAATATCTACACAATAATAAGTACATATGTATAACATAGTACACATTATTCGTTGGTCGGGAGGTAAACGGTTTTTGATTTTTAGTCGAGGAGTCATCTTAAACGGCGGTATTTCAAGTGTTATACTCGGAGTACGTCGAGCAATCCGGGTTTTCATCATCGGGTTCGAATTTCGAGTTTTAACTCGGTTCAAGTTTAGAGTTGCTGTGACCGCGTACTCCTTGCAGTTGCCGCAGCGGCGAACAAGTTCTTGCGAATAAATTTTACAAATAAACCAGTCAATTTGAATGTTTCCTGTGGTAGTCATTTTACTTGTCGAAAGCATATGCCAATCACACCTCAGAACCGAATTTTGAGGAGTCTGAAATTATTACAGCGCTTTCTGGAATGATTCCAATGCAATGGAGAAAAATCAATTTTTGCTAGAGCCTCAAGATCATCTGGAAAACAATCACAATCGATACGAGGGTGGGATTGACTTTAGATCCGAGTAAGTGAAGCTTCAAAGCAAGCTCGTTGCTGCTGAAAAGCTCAATTATGGAATTTACTTATTCGTGGAATATCCAACGGTGAAAAAAAACACTTTTAAAACTTTCGTCTCTGATTCGAAGTTCACATGTGATTCGATTCAGAATGTCGAACTTACAAACGACCACATTTTCACCAGCCCGGGTTGATTAATAGCGCCTCCTGGAGCTTGTCCAGTACACGTAGAAAATCCAACTTTTTTTGGAGGCTCTAGATTGACTTGGAAATGATTGCAATCCACTCAAAAAGTCAGTTTTTAGAAAATTAATTTCAAGACTTTCATCTCACAATTCATTACTCTTACGAAAAATCAACATATCAATAATTGACCATTTGAACCATTTTCAAAATTTGCTAAAAATTGAAAAATCAACTTAGACAGTTCAAACTTTGGTACTGAGGTGTGGATGGTACACTCTTTCAATGAGCCAAATCTCAAATCAATCATCGAGGAGGGGTTTCAAAGGTTTCTTCATTAGCAAAAAATTCTCAGAAGGAAAAATAGAACAACTCGGAAAATTTCCTTTCCCCAAAATAAAGGTGCATAAAAATTAAACCTTGCTGTAGCCAGCCAATTGTTTTCACTACAAAATTTACAAATAAACAGTTTTTTATCAATAGCATTATTTTCATGCAATTGACCTTCATAAACGGTCAACTTATTATCAAAACATGGTAGAAAATTTTTTTTTTAGATTATGTCTGTTAAGTAAGTATTCTTTAATCATTCTCCAAAAATCTCTCATATCTTCATCGATCGACTTTCGACACCGCACCCTGCCAAAATAATCCTCCCCAAAATTCCAACAATACCGTCAAACCGATGAGAAAACATCGAACTTGGAGAATCAGCCGGCACAGCGCATTAACTAAAAAGAGTATAATTTTTTTGACAGAAGAAACATGCCAACAAGAACTTCCTGTTTACTCGCGATAGTCGGCTCGAAAAGAAAAGGCGAAGGCAATACTCCGTCTATCTCATCTCCCACGTAGTGCTAGAAATCTGACTGCAGAGAGATATAAACCGAGCATATGTCTCAACAAATATGAAACTTTTGTATGAAAACAGTAAAATGATCCGGCTCCACGGTTCCGTTTGGTTTTGCACTGTGTGCAGCGTACTATACCGTTGTTGTTTTCGTCTTTCTTCTTCTTTTTTTTTTCGGGCAACTTGTACGTAATTTTCAATAAAACACGACGACGAAGAGCATACACAACCGTGTGCGTAGCTATACGATGCGAACAACGAACGTTCATCCGTTAAAAGTTATTTAAAACGTAACGTAGCGTTTAATTTCGTAACGAAATCCAACAACGCAAGTTAGACGTCACATAAAAGGTCTGGAATTCGTCACCGAGTCAGGTCTTAAAGTCTGAAAGTTTGGTATGTGAAGTATATTGCGGTGTACTTTGGTGGTTGAGTCGGTTACACCGCAATGCGTTTACTGCTCTTATGTCTATTTACACTTCACAGCTTTTAAAGAAACTTCGGGAATTCTCGATTTGAAATAAATTCTAATGAACGTAAACTTTGATGTTGCGGGTGTGTACATGTAGAAGAAAGGCGAAAAATTCGATTAACCTTGCATACCGTAGATGTAAGAAAAAGGGTAAGGTGTAGTGGAACGGTTTTCAAATATGCCATGCCATTTCATTTCCAACAATTTTTCATCAAAATTTGATCAATTTTACGCAAATTTTTTCATTTCTATTATATTTTAGCGTACCTGAGGCTAATCAGAACTTCTCCAATTTGAATTCTCAGTACAATTTCGACTTGAAATTGAGCCGGATTTTATCATTGAAATGAATACCTATGGCATAATTTAAGATCACATAAAAGCTACTTTGACGAAAGATTTTAAGACCTAAAAATGATCTTTTGAAATCGTAAAAGAGGAAATTTTTGAAGAAGGTAAAGATGTACCTAATAGTCGAAAAAAACAATATAGAAGGGTTCAAAATTTTGGACCCAAGTTTCGAACACTTTTATTTTAGATACATTTTCAATGCAATTGAAATTGGGTAAACTGAAACCACAAACTAAATACTGTCAGAACTGCAACCTTATTTTACCTATTGTAAGTTGGTAGCGCTACCTAATCGTTCAATAATTCACCAAAAATCGAAAAATCAACAGAGGTAGCTGAAATTTTTTCGAACGGTTGAAAGATCTTTTCAAAAAAAAAAAACTAGTTCAAATCGGCAGCGATCTCTGATAAATACTTAAACAGGTGTTGCAGAAGTGGAAAAATGTAGGAAAATTGAAATTTTCTCAATGACCTGTGTCCAAACATTTTTCATTTTTTTCATTCTCTGAATTAGGATTAAAAAAGGAAAGTTCAAAATTGAGTGGGAAATAGCTTTTTTTGGAAGAGCTATTAAACATATAATCACTGACTGTATCTTCTTAGCTTTAATTTACTTATTTTTCTTCAAAGAAAAAAATAGAATCATATTTCTGCACCTCACAAATGTCAATTGTGTGTATCTGGTGTATCTATAAATAGATAGATACTAATTTAAAAAATAATCTTAATTTACATTCAGGGAGTCTACAACATTTTCTGGAAAATTTTCTTCGACTCCTCCAGGCTTTCCAGACTAATTTTTCCAAATTTTTTAGACCGTTCACCCGTGATATTTACGAAACATAGATGAAGAAGGAAATTTTAAATTCTGTCACGTGATCACGGTCAAAAGCATCCGCCCGTTTTCAAAAAAAAATATTTTAAATTAATTTTCAAATGTCTATAATTTTAAAACTAAAACTTCTATTTGAAGTGATTAAAGAATTTAGATTTCGAAGAGAAGGGAGGGAGGTGGTGAAATTATTCATGTGAATTTTTTGAATTTTCTGAATGGTTTTCGTGATGAAGAATCTAAAATTGTCCCTCATACACCGAAAAGAAGTCCCTACCTACTACCTCCATCAGGTGGGCAGGGAAACTAAAATTTTGATTTTTCATCTGTAACACCGCGCAAAAAATTAAATCGACTTTAATACCTTCCGATCACGCAAAAAGCCTTCAATTCTTTAAAAATTGTCAAAAATAAAATGTTTTTGAAAATTTTAAAAAATTTCAAAATTGATTAAAATCAACTTTAGAGCTTATTTAGCAACTGTCTGAACCAAAAAGTATAATTTTCTTTGAAAACATCGATGTTTTATAGCTTTTTTAATTTCTCCTACTAGCACTAAACTTCATATCTAAAAGAAAATTTTAAATGTTCTATAACACCGATTTTCTCAAAAAATTGCCCGGTATGCAAAGAATTGGAAAATCGCTAGCGATTTGTGAGAAAAAACGCTGCTTTATAGCGACAAAACCGGTTTGGCTTGAACGCACCAAGCGACAAACGCTAAATCCATTAAGGGGATCGCTAAATCCATTAAGGAGATCATTAAAAACGTGATTCTTGTCAGCGATTCGGTGAGAAAAAACGCTAGCGTTTGTCGCTAGCGATTTGCCAATTCTTTGCATACCGGGTGTGCTTTTTGGTCTAGATAGTCACTAACTGAGCCCTAAAATTAATTTCAATCAATTTTGATTTTTTAAAACTTTTTGAAAACAAGAATAACATTTTTGACAATTTTTAAAGAATTGAAATCTCTTGAGCGATCGGAAAATATTGATAGATTTTAAATATTTCTTTTAATTATGTTTCCAGTCTCTCCGTAGGGTGGGCCGAAAAACCAGACATTTTGATTTTTGAAAAGTTACCCCCTGAAAAAGTTGTTGGCAGAACAGACTGGAAAAATAAAATAAAAGATTTCAAAATCGATTCATATCTTCCGATCGCGCAAGAGCCTTCAATTGTTCGGAAATTGTCAAAAATTCAACATTTTCAAAAATTTGAAAATAATTTTTAAAAAAATCAAAATTAATTAAAATTAATTTTAGAGCTTATTTAAATACTATTTAAAGCAAAAAGCACAACTTTTTTGAAAAAATCCATGTTTTATTGTTATTTTTAATTTCTCATATTTCTTCACCTGTGAAGAAAAAGTGAAAAAAGTTATAAAACATTGATTTTTTCAAAAAAAAAAAGTTTTTTGATCTAGATAGTCACTAAATTAGCTCTAAACTTAATTTTTGAGTTGGGTGAAATAGAGTTGATAATTCGGTAAGATACGGTGATTTCGTCGAAGATAGGTGGAGGTTTCGGGTCCTCGACTCAATAACTCGATATCCTGTATCTCACTCAACGCATGTCCATGTACCTGACACTCTGCTTGAACTTGATTCGTATTGAATAAAACACCAATTCGCGATCATATACGTGTAATTAATCTTTGATTACACACACGAAAAAGTACAAGTACAAAAAGCTCATACGAGCACACGAAAAAAGCACAGAGTGCGAAACGAATAAACTCGTACACGTGAGTAACAAAAACGATGCGATAAACTTTCGCTCGCAATAAAACGTATTAGCTAGCGAAAGTTCCTAAGAATACTAGGCCGAGCTTACGAAGTTCGAGTGCCTCGTACTTCGTAAGCACCGGTTGCAAGATGGGAAGGGATGAGCTTTGGTAGGTCTGTCATTGGTCAAAGTCGATGGTGAGAGGAGAAAGTCGAATCGTATTCGTCAGAAATGACGGCATACGAGATGAGGCTTTCTCCTTAACCGAAAGTTCGAAAGTTGTAAACAACTCGCCGACAAAGCAAGTTGTTCACGATAACCAGTTTAGATAGGCATCTCAACGTAGCCGAAGCTACGTTGGGCCTATTGTACCATACGTCGCCAACGCGATAAACGGTACCTTAATTTGAAAATATCCATCGACTAATACAATGGACACAGAAATAATATTCGTATACGTATACGAATAGGTACCTATTTGTCGTTGCCGACAAAAGGGTACGTATTCTTCTACGCAAATACGATGTCCAATGGCGCAATTTAGGTAGGTATTAAAGCTACCGCTTCATTTTAATCAATTTTATTTTTTTTCGAAATGTTTGGAATTTTGAATTTTTGGCAATTCTTGAAGAATTGAAGGCTCTTGCGCGATCGGAAGATATAAATCGATTTTGAAATTTTTTTATTTTATTTTTCTAGTCTATCCAGCCAACAACTTTTACAGGGGATAACTTTTCAAAAATCAAAATTTTGGATTTTCGGCCCACCCTACTCTCCAGCCCCTTTTGCGCTTTATTACAAACTAATAAATCAAAATTTTCAGTTTTACGGTCCACCTTGACCTTCATTTACTCAGGCCTCAAAGGATGAACATAGTTATACTTGCATTCTTTCAGTAGATATCTATTAGAGGGACAAAATATGTTTTTTTGAATTTTCTAAAATCAATATTCATAAATCAAGTATCGAAATTGAAAATCGTAATCCCTGGATGATCTTGTTCTCTGACCAAGCATAGAAACTTTTTTCAAAACTGATTTTTGTGTGTTTCCTACAAGTTAGGTGAAAATTGGTTCTCCCGAAGAGACTTCAATTAGTACACTTGCCCCATGGGGGGGGAGTACTAAACTGCTAATAAGTTTTTTCAAATAAATATGTGATTACTGGTCTTAAATGAAATAAAAAAGTACATTTTTAATTATTGTGTCATCTAAAATCAATATTATAGCTCCATTTTCAAGTCACAATCAAATAACGCTTCAGGTGTCATAGATTTGAAACAGTTTTCATGCCATCAAACTTTGAATAAGTTACACTGTAGATCTGACCAATTAAAGTTCAACTCTGAGGAAATTGATAAGCTTGGATTAAAAAATCAACTGGTTCATAATAAAAAAGACGAAGAAAATTTTGGTAAGTGAAAAAGAAACTAAAGTGACGGGCAATGAGAATGAGGTGGCGAACCAATTAAACAGATATTGTGTTAGAATGGAGCCAGAAACTGGTAGAAAAGTTAACTACTTTTCTGGGGATTGCCCTAAAAGTAAAACACTGACCAATACCATTGCATTACATATACAAAATTTCCTAAACTGAGGTAAAAAATGCAATCCGAGAACTTCCAAATAAATCCAGCTATGGAAATGATGGTATCTCTACCAAAGTACCTAGTGAAGGATAACATTGACACACTGGCTTACCCACTGATCAAGCCATTTAACCTTTAGATTGAGTAAGAAAAATTTCCCTCTACCCTAAAAAAATCTAACGTGGTCGCAGTCTACAAAGTAGGTAAAAAAAATGTTATGAGTACCAATTATAGGCTAATCTCACTACTCTCGGTACTTTAAGGTTTTTGAAAAAATTATAAAAAAGAGGTTTATGCAATTCCTGCTGAAACTTAATGTATTGAGTAGTAGACAATTTGGTTTCATACAAAAAAAAAAAAAAAAAAAAACTAAGAAGATGTGCTAATGGAAAACGTTGTTGAGATTGCAAGGTGCTTAGACAGGCACGCAAAAACAGTGATGGTATACTTAGAATTGCAGAACGCCTTTGATATAGTAAATCACAAATTACTACTGGATAAACTCTTGAATATTGGACTGAGGGGTAAGGTAGGAAATTGGTTGAGATCCTGATCTTGATATACTTACATCAATGATTTATTAGCTTTGGGGTATGAGGGGACAATGTTTGCCTTTGCTGATGATACTGCCTTAGTTTATGGAGCAGTGACCCAAAATGAACTAGCAAAATCTTGAAGCTATTTATAATACTTACTGCACATCAACTACTAGCAAGTTATTAATTCATGATATCTCGGGGTTGTTCTAGACTCAAAACTCTCTTGGGCTTCCCATGCTTCCTACCTCAAAAATAAACTGAAAAGTTTGAATTTCTTACTATTTCACTTGAGTAAAAAGGTTATATAGTACCTACCATCTAAAAATGGGTATACTTGGCAATTTTTGAAACTGTTTTGAAATTTGGTATTATGACCTGGGGGAGAGCGGCTCAAATTCATCTCGATAAAATTTTTAAAAAATGCAAAATAAAGCAATTAGAAGAGTCCTGTCTGCACACCCTAGAAATAATGGAGATGAATTACTTTTCAGTTTAGGACTTCTCAATCTCAAAAAATTGTACTTTTATGCTGCGGCAACTTATGTTGCTAAAAATAAAAGTAAATTTGGTAGGGAGGGCTAAGATGTAATGGTGGCAAGAGCCAAAAATAAGTATGCCGAGAGGCAATCCTACTGGTCTGCTCCAATAGCCTTTGACGAACTCCCTCTATAACTGAAAGAAATTTCCAGGAAACCCAACTTCAAACAGAAAATTCCTGTTAGAAACAAATGTCTCAGTTTAGAGGCCTACACCGATAACAGCTCCTTTGACGGCGGCCAAAGTGTCTACAGTGTTGGCGGCTGGCGGCACACCGATATTATAGGCGACGGCTGCTAAAATACCTGACGGCAACAGCACTGGTGTTCCTAGACGAAAAAAATTCTGGAAAATTTTTGACCCCCCCCCCACCCTTCCATTTCGAAGCTATGGCCATTTTATTGCACTATTCTCAAGAGTTTTTAATTTCTAAGGAAGTGAAGGAAATTTTCTATTATTTTGGCACAAAGCTCCACTTCGTAGAAAAAATATGATGGTGGAAGGGGGAGGGGTCAAAAATGTTTCCAGAATTTTTTTCATCGAGAGGCACAATCGGGGGCGGGAGAAATCAAAAATTGGAGCGGGGCCAAATTCGACCCTGCGAAATTGAAAAAAAAATTAAGTTAATTTTTGCCTTTTGGTTGGTAACACTGATTTGAGAGAAGAAATGAAAAAATGAAAAAAATATGATGACTGAAATAGAGCTACTCGTATTATTTTATTTGCTGAAAAAATTATATTTTTCCCAAGAAAGTAAACTGCATCATTCTTGATCGATTGACTTTGACATTGGGTATCATTTCTTACTATGGAGAGAAGGGGGTAAAAAATTGCTAACTGTAAAAATGAAGATTTTTTTGATTTTTTCCATATTTAAATTTGTTTTTTAACCGTTAAAAACAAATTTTGATGAAATTATTTTTTTCTAAATTTATCACAGTGCTGCCACTAGAATTGTGAATTTTGCAATTCTAGTATGTTGATTACCTATGTATGATTTTTCATCATTGGCATCTCCACCGTAACCAATTGATAATCCTTAATTTATTTTTTTGCCCCAAAATCATTTTTGTCTGTTTGTCAGATAATTTAATGGAGATCCGGACCGCGCGAATCATTTCAGTCGTTCAGCGTTCAACTCTTTTTTACGTCTTATCACCAACTGAAAGAGGGAAACTGGAGAATGATGAAATAAACAATTTCGAATTTCGTTGTCGGTTGTATTCTAAACGGTCGAATTTGCACATGATTATGAATAATATTCAATAATTTGAGCAAATTCAACCGTGTAGAATACAACCGACAGCGAAATTCGAAATTGTTTATTTCATCACTCTCCAGTTTCCCTCTTTCAGTTGGTGATAAGACGTAAAAAAGAGTTGAACGCTGAACGACTGAAATGATTCGCGCGGTCCGGATTGGAGAACATGGATATCATAAAAATTTTATCTCGCTAACTCGACAATTATTTCCATTTAGTTGCCCCCTGAAATATAACTACTTACCTAAATATGTTCAAAGAATTCTGAAAAAAATTTACTGAAATATTTTTGGTTAAAATTTTTTAAAAATTCGTTGAATTTGAACATACTGACAACTAGGAATAATTTTCGAGTCAAAAAATTAGGAATAAAATTTCCATAAATTTTTATAATATTCATGTTCTCCATTAAAAATGACCTGAAAAATAGACCAAAATAATTTTAGGGCATAAAAATAAACTGAAGATAATCAAATTTTTATAGCGGAACTGCTAAGGATGAAAATTCATACAAATACTATTAATAGTCTACAGTCCAACTGGCAAAAAGTGTTCATTGAGTGTGCTTTTTTGGGGCGCAAAAAAATCAGTTAGCTTATTGTGGGTATGGGTCCCATAGTATGAAAAAAGTGTATTTTGGATTTTAGCTCTTGCACAATAGGGAGCTGGAGCCTAAAAACCCCTCTTTTTCCCATTTTTTCAACTTGGCCGAGCGCAAAAAAATTTTTCACAGTGTGATAGCAGACACTCCCCCGACTCCAAATATATGTCACAACTCTTGGGCCACTTGCACAATGGGGCGCTACGCCCCCCCAAGTGCGATTTTCCGCCAAATTTGACCATTATTGGCACAATATGCCTCTGTACGCGACGTGTGGTCTGGGGCGCAAAAAAAAATTGAACGAAGTGTATACTCACATTTACTCCGCATCCGATGAGCCAAAGTTTAGGGAAAATGGTTTGCACAATACGCCGTGGTGGAATTTCAAAGTTGAAAAGATGTGTGATTTTCACCCCTTTTCATCATAAATTAAGTTATCAAAAAAATTCTGAAATTTAGGTTGCGACCTATCAAAATGGGTTAAAATTTTACAAGCAGAACGAAATTATTAGTGAAAATTGAATTTAAGCAATGTTGACCCTTTTTGAGCCTCAAATTGAGCCCCATTTTTGAGTATTTCCCAAAAATTGGCATGTGACCTATGAAAGAAGGCTAGAATCGCGTCAAAAATTCAAAAATGTCATCCAAAACTATTTTTGAGCAAAATTTGAGAATTTTGAGCCTCAAATAGGATCAAATTTTGAGTATTTTCCAAAAATTGGCATGTGACATATGAAAGTCGTATAGAATTTCGTCAAAACTTCAAAAATGTTATCCAAAACCATTTTTGAGCAATTTTCAAAAATTTTGAGTCTCAAATTGAGCAAATTTATTACTATTTTCAAAAATTTGGAAGGTCACATGCCAAGTTTTCGAAAATAATCAGAAAATGATCATATGTGACCTTCCAGGAAGAAACCGACCTTCGGTCCGAAAAAAAATTAAAAAAAAAAGTTTCTCAATCAATCCAAAACAAATAATAATCATTGTTTTGGATTGATTGAGAAACTTTTATTTTGAATTTTTTTTCGAACCGAAGGTCGGTTTCTTCCTGGAAGGTCACATATTTTGGACTCAAAATTCTCAAAAGTCGCTCAAAAATGGTTTGGATAACATTTTTGAAATTTTGAAGAAATTTTATCCCATTTCAATAGGTCACATACCAATTTTTGGAAAATACTCAGAACTTGATCCTATTTTGGGCTCAAAATTCTCAAAAGTTGTTCAAAAATGGTTTTGGATAACATTTTAGAAGTTTTAACGAAATTCTATACAACTTTCATATGTCACATGCCAATTTTTGGAAAATACTCAAAATTTGATCCTGTTTGAGGCTCAAAATTCACACAATTTGCTCAAAAATAGTTTTGGATGACATTTTTGAATTTTTGACAAAATTCTAGCCCTCTTTCATAGGTCACACGCCAATTTTTGGGAAATACTCAAAAATGGGGCTCAATTTGAGGCTTAAAAAGTGTCAAAATTGCTTTAATTCAATTTTCACTAATAATTTCGTTTTGCTTGTAAAATTTTAACCCATTTTGATAGGTCGCAACCCAAATTTCAGCATTTTTTTGATAACTTAATTTATGATGAAAAGGAGTGAAAATCACACATCTTCTCAACTTTGAAATTCCACCACGGCGTATTGTGCAAACCATTTTCCTTACACTTTGGCTCATCGGATGCGGAATGAATGTGAGTATACACTTCGTTTAATTTTTTTTTGCGCCCCAGACCACATGTCGCGTACAGAGGCATTATTGTGCCAAAAATGGTCAAATTTGGCGAAAAATCACACTTTGGGGGGCCTAGCGCCCTATTGTGTAAGTGGCCGAAGAGTTGTGACATTTATTTGGAGTCGGGGGAGTGTCTGCTATCACACTGTGAAATTTTTTTTTGCGCCCGGACAAGTTGAAAAAATGGGAAAAAAGAGGGGTTTTTAGGCCCCAGCTCCCTATTGTGCAAGAGCAAAAATCCAAAATACACTTTTTTCATACTATGGGACCCATACCCACAATAAGCCAACTGATTTTTTTGCGCCCCTAAAAAGCACGCTGATTTCGATTTCTAGAGCACTTTTTGCCACTTGGACTGTAGACTATAATCTATAATTGCAAAATTCAGTTCTAGTGACAGCACTGTGATGAAATTTTGATAATTTTATAGAAATTTGTTTTCAACGCGGCCAAAAAACTATCGGTTTAATTAATTCTGAGGGATAAAGTGAAAAATATTAAAAATCGAAAATTCTTCATTGTTACAGTTCGCAATTTTTCACCCCCTTCTCTCCACGGTAAGAAATTATACTCAATTTCAAAGTCAATCGATCAAGAATGATCCAGCTTACTTTTTTGAGAAAAATAAAATTTTTTCAGCGAATAAAATAAAAACTCTATAAACATTACGCGCGCGTGTGTGTGTGTTGTGTACATGTTGCCCGACGACCATGACTCTCCGCCGCGTACCGTGGACTTGAAACGTGGCGTACGGGCTTCATAGTGTGTAGGAACTTCAAGGGCGGTGAAGCACTGGTTAATATTCATGAATCGGGCTGAAATTTTTTTTAAGTGATATTGGGATATATTCGAATAAATTTAGGCCCGTGCCCGATTGATTGGCGAAAATAAATTTTTACCAATGTTAATAAGGACCACCCTAATGAACACCTATAATTTTTATAAAAATATCAATACACCTCAATGTAACCGATGCTTTTATATTTCGTATGTTGCAGCTTTCCAAGTCAAACATGACAGCCATAACCTTATATCCTTTAAACTTCAACAGCAGCGGATCGTATCGCTGCGAAGTATCGACTGACGGACCGAATTTCGAGATAGTGCAGAAAAATGGAAACATGACCGTCATGGGTAAGTTTTGCACCGTCCACAATACTCGTACAATGCCACGATAAGGTACCTTCTCGCAAACGTCCAACCATACGATATTCCTCGACCACACAGACAATTGCCCAGCCAGACCAGCGGTCTGCTTCGTCACATATGTAAACTTCAAACGGTTATACCTCACGCCACGACGTAGGTACGACGTACACAAACAAGAAATTAACAATACTGGCCTAGGTACCTGCGTTATCTAAACAAGGTGGTTTATCGAATGAGATATTTAAACAGATTTCGCAAACGGCTGCGACTCTCTAGTTAATTAACGGTAACAAGTTACGGATAACCTGGAACCTTATTATTACCGAGTGCAATGAATAGTTGTCGACGGAGCCAGATCCAATTAGCGAGTAGTTTTCGTGTAGCGTTTAGTATAACAGTAGGTCTTCGCCTTGCTATTACGGCTTGCGCAACTTTTGTTACATCCCGCGGATAGCATCAAAAACAGGATAACCTCAAACGCCAACGCGATAAACTTTAACCTTTTGATCATTTTGCGAGCAAGGTAATTATTGGCGTTCGAGGCGCGGAAAGACGTAAGCGAATTAGAAAGGTTTGAAATGCTTTTCAAAAGCTGTTTCTCTATAAACCAAACGTTAAATATTTCCAACTAAAATTATCCCGTTTGCCCCTGCCCCGCCTGCCACTACAAGGCACCGGCCTGCCCTTTGTTCGTCTATTAGAATTAGTTGTCTCGTTACTTTGTCGGTCTCGGTACACATAGAAAGGCCCATGCTATCGAAAATTTCATACTTTGGAGCAACAAAGCCTTCGTTCGCCACCATCAAGTATAGAGAGCTTTCATATATGCCCCGAATTCCTCACCATCGTCTTTCGCTATCTCAAACATATTCGCTGCGTATATCGTACTCACGTTATCAAAAAAAAAAAACCACTCCCTATACACGTATAATTACATCAAGCCTTGAGAAATTTTCACATGGTATGAAAAATAAAAAAATTACTCGGCGAAATTTTTAATTCGCAGATACAAGTTTACTCTAGGGCGAGCTAATGGAAAATGTAATTTTTTTAATCACCTTTGAGATGAAAAAAAAAACAACAAAGAAGTATTCAATATGTCTGTACGCGTTCAAATCCCTTGAAAATTTTTATACGCGTTAAGCCGCCCGAGAAACTTTTTTCCCATTGCCACTGCCATGCCACACAACTTACTTAGCCTGGATAACTTTTGCTTTTAGCGAGAATTTTTTTGGCGCTTGTTTTAGGTATATACGAATAGAAGAAAAAAAAAGTAATACAGAAACCCATTTTTAAATTAATTTTCCATTATCGCGTTCCCCTTCATTATTATTACATAAATTATAATAATATCGTCATAAACGGAACGTTGGTTTTTTTCCTCGCTTTCCCTTTTTTTTCTCGATTCAACGACTGTGTGCTGGTTGGGTTGAGATGACGGAGGAGAAATATGTATCCGAAGTTTGGCTCGGTGAATTAAAAAGATGGAAAGTATTCGATTTGGTGATAAAAGCGTATCGGAGTAATTTGAACGCTTACAGGAATTCGATGTGGTTGATTTTAGGCTAATTCAAAAAACTAGAAAACAGACCAAAATGATGCAAATTTACCTAATGAAATTTCAAAACATTCTTAAGTAAGTTAATAATTTATTCATCTTTTATAATCTGCATATCAATAAAAAATCAATCAGTTCAATAAAAAGTAAACTGGTAAATAATTTATAAAAAGAGAGATAAAAAGCCACATATCTAGTACGTTGAAATATCACATTTTTATAGCGCTTAAAAATGATGATGAAGTGAAGAATATACACCATAATCTGACGTGACGTGTCTGTAAAAGGCAACCAAAATTTTCATTTTCAAGTAAAAACTTCGAATATCACAAAAAAATTTTACACATTACACTCAACAAAAGTTATAAAATGATGAAAAATTAAATTAAATACAAAAAAATATTGAAGAATACTTTAAAGTTGACCTTTCAGTAAAAAATCTATCAAAAAATTCACAAATGAAACACCAAAATTTCATAGGCGGAGATGGGGGGGCTTGAGCCCCCCATGTTGAATAGCCCCCCCCCCCCCAATGTTGAATTAGCCCCCTCAATCATTTTCGTGCATATGTTTCACTCAAAAAAAAAATTCGCAAATACCTAATTTTCAAGGGATAAACTATCAATATTTGACGAATTTCCTGTTTTTTTTTTCAAGTTACTAAATTTATATCCACGTTAGATGACTGGTGACACCGAATGATATCAAACCATCTAAGTTTTCTAATACGAGACACCATCAATGAAAAGCAATGATTTTAGTGATTTGGAGATCATGAATATAGGTCTATGGCAACCAAATTTGGAAAAATTTACTCTCTCAAATTTTGGAAAACAATCCAGGAGGTTTTTCGGCACATTTTTTCAAAGTTATTTGTAGGTAGAGTAAGTAGAGAGTAAAAAACGATGGGGTATTTTGTTTTTGTGTCGAAAAATTGTCTCATTTTCGAGAAAATTTTATTATAAATAGGCAAATTTGCTGACTTTTCAAGAATTTTGTTCAAAAAGTCTGTAAATCTTGTAAGTCGCTTAAAATGGTACATTTTGTATAGGAAAATTTCTAAAAACGAGCCAATTTACAACGAAATTTGACAACTTTTTGAAAAAATTTTCTGCAAACTTGAACAAAAATGCACGAATTTTTACCATATACCTACCAAAACTAAATTTCGTATCGAAATTTCTACATCAAAGAAATGGAAAGTTTTTTTTTCTGAAAATCAACAATTTTTCAAATCTTAGCCCTCGCTTCGCTCGGGCATATGAAGGTTTACATGAGTACCTATATTTATTAAGAATGAAGGGTTGAGGATTTCGGCTCCATTTCGACAGTAAACTCCGAATACACGAGTGGTAGGGTCGGTGCGTTTTCACCATACACGCTGGACATCACTAGCTCGTAAATAATTGTGATGCAAATGGTATTTCGACGATCCAAGTCCAAATTTATTCCAAGTTTGAAAATTTATCCTATAAGTTCAAATTTTTTCAGTTTATTTAATTCTGAATTATTTTAAAAATCATTTCCAGTGTTAAAATTTTCTCAAAATTTGTCTAATTTTGATATTTTTCCAACAATAATTTCTTCAATTTTTCATTAAAAAAAAGTTTAACTCTAAAACTGTTTCGAATAATTTGAAAATTTTTCTTCATTTTTTTTAAACTATATGAAATTTTTCCAATTGAAAATTTATTGAAATTTTTTTCCGACTGGTCATTTTTCAACATTTTTTCCAATTCAATAAGTATTTACTTGGAAAAAAGTACCTAGTAAATATATGAAATACATGGAAACAATTTAAAAAATCAAAGTTGGATAAATTTTGAGAAAATATAAATTGAAAAAATTTACTGATGAAAAAATTTTAAAATTAGATACAGCACGTAGAAAAAAATTGAAAACATCAAAAAGCTTGAACAAATTTAAATTTGGATAATCGAAATCTCATTTGTGTTAAACTGATTCAGGAGCTAGTCAAGGCATCATATGAAACATTTTGACTCAAAAAATGTCCACTTCCTCGCGAAATGTCATTTTAAGGTCACCTGTGTAACGAGGTAATTCTTTGCTGAAAAAAACACGATCTGTATATACTTTCTGATATGCCCTGCCGGGGTGGGGGGGAGAGGGTAAACAACCCGAACGAAAAAGTTGAAAGGCTCGGATTCGTCAACTCAAAATGTATACAGAAATACCAAATTTTTCAAAATAGAAAATTCTGGGGCTTTTTATAATCAAAACACTCGTTTTTTGTCATTTTAGCCGAAAAGTCCAAATTTTGGAAGCGATGACTCCGCCCCCTGAGGTGGAGGGGGGCTGAAATTTTTTTGGGTGTACTTACTTCTAAATCTGCATAACCATCCATGAGGATTTGAGCGAAATCGGTGCAAAACAATTTTCTCCTCCATAAGGGGTCCACCCCCTCCCCCTCCTCAAAATGCAATAGTGACTGGGAAGGTGCGACCCGTGCGACTTCATTACAGACTCTGGACATCACATAGAGAAGCTTTTTCAGCAATATGTAAAATTGCAATTGATATATCTGTATTTTTTCAAAGTGCATTTTTCCCTGGCCCGTTAAATAGCATATCGTATAGGTATTTCTAATTTCCACCTTCGTTTTCAAAAATAATTTCTCCAGCCCCTTCAAATTATTCGATATGCAGGACCGCCATTATCGCCCGAACGCTGAAAATCATCCCACGACGCGACGTTACGCGAGAGTTCGAACAAGCCGGTCACATTCGAACTCCCGCGTAACGTCGTGGAGCGAGTTACAGCGTTCGGGCGATTTAAAGGAGTCCCCCCACAAACTTTTCCTCATAACTTTGGAGGGGGTGAAGCACAAACGACCGGACTTGGAAGCACAAACAAGCACTAACGAAGCACAAACGAACGACCCCATTTTCGACTCGATCGGCGGTGGTGGGGGTGCTTCCATTTCCCCAGCACCCCCACAAACTTTCCCCCATAACTTTGGAGGGGGTGAAGCACAAACGACCGGACTTGAAGCACAAACAAGCACTAACGAAGTACAAACGAATGACCCTATATTTGACCCCTAAGGGGGTGGTGGGGGTGCTGGCGAAATGTACCTCATTCAGTCGGTATGCAGTTAAGACCAGGGGGCGATAGTACACTGAGAGAACAGTATGGCAATATTGACAACAAATTGTGGAAAAACTTATCCAGTCCGAGAAGGTGATGTTCTTTACCACAGTTGTGGTACTTTTTTTGCCACAACTGTGGTACTTTTCACCGCAAATGTGATAGGTACTTACTTTTCACTTTCACCACAGTTGTGGCAAAAAAAGTACCAAAACTGTGGTAAAAAGCATCACAAACTCGGACTGGATAAGTTTTTCCACAATTTGTAGTCAATATCGCCACAATATTTTCTCTTAGTGTAGGATAAATTCCGGTCACAATGGCGCAAACCAGAGGTCGTTTGGTGGAAATCTTGATTTTTTATGAATTTTTGAAAACTGATAAACTGAAAAGTTGAAAAATCAAAATTTCGAGAAAAACGCATTTTAAAGTTTCAGAAATGTTTTTTGCTGATAAAACCATTTTTGGGGGGTTTAATGAAATTTTTTGACTGATCGCTATGTAAAGTGGTCCAGAGAAGGTGTCCAGCAGAAAAATTCACCAAAGTGCATTCATTGAGTGCATCTATGAATGCAAGACAAAATGGACCCTTTTACCAAAATCGCTGAATTATGCAAAGACAATTGAATTTGACTCTAGAAAAAAAGTTTAATGACATTAATTATGTTCTTCTGACGAAAGTAAGCTCAGGTACCGCTGTCTGTCGGAGCTATCACGAAATTGAAACGAAGATTTTTATTTTTATTAATGCAGTGAAATAGGTGAACCGACAATTAAGTGAGACCTTTCAATTGTCACGGATTTCAGTCGTACGTAGGAAAAAGCGTTGAAAACTTGGTATCGACAAAGTGGACCCTTTCTCATCCGCGATATCTCGCCTAAAAACCGTGAAATCGAAAAATTTTCAAAACCAGCTGATAGAGCAGGTCTCCAGGTATACAAAACGAGAAATTTTTTGGCATTTTTGAGCATTTATCATGAAAACGGCTGTATCTCCGTTTCTTGGATCGACCAAATGGGTCCTTTCGATACGGAGGTACACAAAGCTCAGTAAGGTATGTATTTTAATATTCCCGAACTTCCCTAAAATTGGTGAATATCTTGACCCCCTTTTGGGAAGTGAGGGGGTTCAAATTTTCATTTTTCGACTATAACTTTTCAAACTTACGTATTTACGAAAAAAAAGTTGAAACAAAAATTATAGAGCACAAAAAACCGAACAATTTTGTTATTTACAATTTTTTCCAGGATGTCATGGGAGGGAGCCAGGGTCTTCGAAGAAAATCAATTCTGAAAATTTTCCATTACCAGAAAAAAAATCACCAAAAATCGGGTTAATCGACTTTTAGGAGCGGTTCTTTTGCATAGTACATCCTATTACTACCTATGCAGAATAAGAAAAATGTATAACCGACCCCATCTCAAAGAGGGGCGGTGGGCCCTCCGAAGAAAAAAGTCGCGTTTTCCCCAAGCGTAGCTCAGCTGCAGTGCAAAATTCGAAAAATTGGTCCAAACAAAAATGTTGTCGAGCATTAGAAGGAGAACATTTTACTTTTTTTACTTTTTTCCTGCGTGGTTTTGGGGGCGAGCTATTGCAAAAAAAATCGACGTTCGAAAAATTTTCATTACTTCAATAGGGAAAAAAACGACTTTTTCCTTCGGAGGGTCCACCGCCCCACTTTGAGATAGGAGTCGGTTAGACATTTTTCTTATTTTACATAGTAATAGGATGTACTATGCAAAAGAACCGCTCCTAAAAGTCGATTAACCCGATTTTTGGAGATTTTTTTCGGGTAATGGGAAATTTTCAAAATTGATTTTTTTTCGAAGTCCCTAGCTTCCTTCCATGACGTCGTAGAAAAAATTGTAAGTAACAAAATTGTTCGTTTTTTTTTGCTCTACAATTTTTTGTTTCAACTTTTTTTTCGTAAATACGTAAGTTTGAAAAGTTATAGTCGAAAAACGAAAATTTGAACCCCCTCACTCACCCCCTTACCCGGGGTCAAAATATTCACCGATTTCAGGAAAGTTCGGGAATATTAAAATACATACCTTACTAAGTTTTTGCGAAACTTCCCCTTCCTGTTAATTTTTTTGGGGTAGGGCTTTGTTTTAGCTAAAATGTCCGTACTTAATCGAGTTTTCTCTTCCTTTCGACGTTGTACGAGAAAATATTATTTTGGTTAGATTTCCAGGCAAACACCTCCAAAAGAATTGGAAACAATTGAAAGTGCATGCCTCAAAATTGAGCCGAAAGTGGATTCTTTGGTTAAACTGGTTAAAAATATGTGAAAATTTAATTAATAGCCGCCCGAGTTGATTCGAATGTTCTCTGGTGAAATCTAGAAATACCGGAGAAAATTAAATTTTGCTGCAGGCTTCTGAATGGCTGGAAATGGTAAAATTTAAATTCGAGAATTCGGTAATTAGTAAAGATCTAAGTGTCATCAAGTTTGGCGAAGGAATACTTTTCTTCAAAAATATCACGTTTTTGCTAGAAAACAACGATTTTTAAATGTTCAAAAATTCACTAAAAATCGTGATATAAATCCGGGAAGTTGGAATTTAGGTTAATAAGATTTTAGGACACGTTCAATTTGAAAATCGAAGTTCCACTCTAATCGAAAGCGGAAACCTGAAGTGGCTTCCTGTTCCTTGTGAGAATTATTGAAATACCTAAGAAAAATACTTCATCGCAACTTTACATTGAAGCAAAAATTATTCATGAAACTTCGTTTTAAATCAAACACTTAGAACATCACCTTAAAATCTTATTTCTTATGAGAAATCGAAAAATCGTGAAAAATGAAAATTCAATAAGACCTTTGGGTTGTGATTTAGCCAAAAATGGAGATGATTATATAGAACAGATATTCCCTGTAGAATATTATACGAGTAGGTAAGCACATTTTTTTTGTTTAATTCTCCAGTAAACATGCAGGTGTGTCACAGACGTCTTGGAACCCATACTCTTTCTTCATTAACTACCCCCCCCCCCCAATATATTTGACACTTGCCATTCGATTTTCTTATTCAGCTCAATTTGTGGCACTTGATAGAGGAAAATCAATGTATTGAATTTTTTTAAAATTTTATTCCAGTTTTTCCGGTAGATCAACCCACGATCGAAGGAATAAAAGAACAGTACGCAGTTGGCGAATATATCATCGGTAATTGCACATCTTCACGGTCAAATCCAGCAGCTGAACTTTCGTGGTACATAAATAATGATAAGGTACGTAAATTTCATCATCCTATCACAAGTTTTAAGGTAATAGAGATTGAAATACCTATAGGAAAACGAAAATTAATTTTGGGCAAGAAATGATAAATGGAAAAGATCCACAGCTTGGTGGTTGTTCACTATCTAACACCTTGACGGGGACCAATTGATTTCTACTAATTCGAATGCGCCGAGTTGAAATATGTACTTAGTTTTTTTATCCGACCTCATTGTATCCCCTATCAAGCCCTTCAATAAAGCCTAAATTCAAAAAAATGAAAAATGACGTGTGACGGGTCGTTTGTTAGGTTTCTGAGGGGACCGAGTTTAAAAATTTGCTTATTTTTTAAAAATAAAACGACACGTCACACGTTATTTTTCATTTTTTTGAATTTCGACCTTATCATGTGAGCTAACAGGTGGTTCAAAGGGGTCAGAGGAAAAAACTGATTACATATTCGAATTAGTAGAAATCGGGGTGTTACTTTACTTTATTTTTTTTTTTAATTCGGTCAAATTTGAGAACCCCTGCGTCCCTTTTAGAAGTGTCAAGATCCCATTTTGAAAATTCGTTGGTTGAAAATAGTGTAAAATGGGTTCTTAATTGTAATAATCGGTCGATTAATCGATTTACTTAGATTTTTTTCAAGTACATACCTCGACATTTTTTTTAAAAAAAAGACATTCTAAGTTCAAAAATTCACGATCAAAAACCAAAAAACTGTTCCCCGCCACATTCATTGGATTTATACAAGTTGAAGAAATCATTCAATCGTGAATTTTTTTTTTCAAAATTTCCAACTTTGAAGATCCATTACATCCTTTATGATCTCTAAATCCCACCAAAAAGATATCACATAAAACCATTTTTAAACTTTAAACTCATAACTGGTAATCGATGAACCGGTAAAAATAATCAGAAAGATCGATAGTTTGTTTTTAATTGGTTCGAGGTGTACGGGAATCCACTTCATTTGTGTTTTGAATAAAATATTTATTTCATACCGTATTTGAACCAGTCCGTGTGACCCTGCATAAAAACCACCCTTAGGGGTCCAATTTTTGATTCTCTAAGGGTGGGTTTTTTCACAGGATCACATGGACTTATGGCGTTTTGCAAATGACTGCTTCATTTTCAAAACGTTTTCATTTCAATTTAATTACTTTTGCTTGGCCTAGCACTATACAAGAACATTATGAATACAGCCTTTGGGGGAGGAGGGTTAACTCCCACGCCCTTTGGGGGCCAGTACTCTTTGTGATGTTGTTTGATGTGGTGCCCTGAATCGATTAAACCAAAAAAAATTCTTGAATGGAAATTTTTCCTGTACCTACTCAATTTTCTATCTCTATTTTTCTTTTCGAGAGCCATGCGCAACTTCACGCGCATGTATCTCGCGAACGCGACCACTTCACGCGTTCAATATAATAACATAAAATATTCTAAATTTTATGCAGAATATTTTTTGTTATTATACATTTTGTCGTAGAACTCATAATTAATGAGTTCGACACGAAAATTTCGATTATGAGCAGATCTGTCAATCAAAATGACTGTCATTTTGTTAGTAGGGTCAACTTTTTTTTGAATACAACCGCTTGAAATATTGCTTAGCATTCCCCCTTCAAGAAAAATCATGTCAGAAGATGGACTAGGGGGTGCAATCTTTGTTCTATTCGGGCTCCCGAGCCAAACTTCAAAAATTAAAGCATGTTAGACCCAATATGGAAGATCCACTGTATGTAGGTAGTTTTTCCTTAAAAAAGCAAGAATATGAATATATGTACGTACATATTAGTCGATTCGGTGATCTGATTTATTATTAGGTTCAAATTGAACAAATTAACTTAATTTAGCTGCCGAGTATTTACATTAAAATATGATATAGACCAAAATCTCAAATATCAGCTTGTTGGGTCATTATCTTACACCTCGATGACAATAAAATTCGTGTCAGAAGGTAATAGTCTTAGCGTGTACCAATTTTGCACAAAATACTTAGTACTAATACCTAGGAAAAAATATCCACGTATAATTCAATTTTTTCTCACTTACCAAATCCAAAGTCAGATTTCTTGATACAGTCGGCAGCAGAGTACCAATTAATGACCTGAAAAAAATTGTCAAAATTAACTTCTGGAGAAGCAAAGGCGAAAAAAGTTTCAGGTTTTTATAAGACTTTTAAAAAATTTAATTTATATTTATATTTTTACGTAACCAGGGGAGACCAGTGACGGAGAACGTCGCGTCGTGTCATGCATGTCGCAAGTGTTGGAATTTTTTTGCAACATGCCAAAAATTTGTCAAAAAATTGTTTTTTTTCAAAATTTTTCATTTGCATCGCAATTAAATAAAAAATGAGCAGGGTCGCAGGTGACCTGGTAATAGGGTTCCCGAAATTTTGATTTCTAGTGTTGTTGAAAAATAATGAAAGTTCTCGGTATCAAATACTTGAATCAACCAAAAGTTTTTTTCCTTAAATACCGTTTAACTGCGTTTTAATTTATTTTAGTATGTAATGATTTATATTAAGAACGGTAAATTTGGTCAAAAAAATAAAGAGAAAACTAAATTCCGGAAGGGAAATTAAGTCGCTGAGACAAACATTGAAAAATTTTGTTTTTGCATTGCAACATACTGCATGCAAAATAGGAAAAACAAGAGAACAATTTTAGTTTCGTGTGGAGCACTTTTTTTTCATTACAAATGATAAAAATGTCAAAAAAATCTAAAAAGGGAAAAGTTGAAGTCAGTACATATAATTCAAATAAATAAATTTAATAAATTTCTTTAAATTTTTTTTCAAGTTCTCAAATTTTCTTAATTTGTTTAAAGATTTTCAAGTTGAAATTTTCTCCAAGTAAATTTTTTCAAAATCACTTATAAGAGGGTACATAATTTTTCCAAGTTATTTTAGCTCAAAATGAAAAGATGCTCACATCGTCTCCTCATTTCGAGTTAAAAAAGCCTGGAAAAAATAATATGCAGGCATGGCATAATTTTGAAAAAATTTAAATTGCTGATTAAAGTTCCAGGAAATTGAACTTCGCGAACTTACACAAAAATGAGAAAAAAATTTGAACAGAAATGCTCAAACAGAAACCAATTTATAATAAATACTTGTAATAACATTCGCTATTGTTGATAATGTTGATTAGATGTATAAGTTGAATATATTAGTGTGTTTAAAATGGCGTTACTTCATTTTCTTTACGTTTACCTACAATTTTTCAACAGGTCGAAAAAAATTAAATTAAACTGATCAGACCTTCCAAATTGTGTGAAAAAATATACCTAAAAATCGAAAAATTCCAGGTTTTGCTAAATTTTTGCTCATTTTGCGATACATGGGGGGGGGGGGGTTACTCACCCGGCGAACATTGGTAATAAATTTTTTGACTTGTCGAAATAATCTACTTCTCCGCCCTTGGGGGAGACTGGGGAGGACTTGGAAATTACGATTTTGAAAAGCTTTTTGTGCTCCCAGATGGTGGTAATTGCGGTGGAGTATGGTAATCATACATTCAAAGTAAAATTTTGAGCTGAAACAAAAAAAAATCGAAAGTACATCATAACGGGACCCCGAATCCAAAATTTTAGGGGCTAAAGTTCATTTCTCGATTTTTGGCGAATTTTTGAAATTACAAAATAACCTCATCGTCCTAAAAAATATGAAAATTTGATCTAATTAACTAAAAAAACTCTCAAATTTGGTATATACCCTATTTTAGACCTCCCAAATCGATTGGAAGCAATTTCAAGACATTTCGGAGCCACCAGAAAATTTTGGAATTTTCCAGCCCTGGAGAAAAGCCCATAAAAATGGCCCATATGCACTTCAGCACCTATAATCGCGGATAATCCATATTTGTGATCTATTTGATCGATTAAAACACAATTTTTCAAAATTCGTAACTTTGAGTTAAAATTCGCATTTTTGGGTGAGAAATTTTTCTGGAAAAAATTGAAAATTTTTCTGATTGCTTCGAAACGTCTTGAAACCGCTTCCATTCGATTTGGGAAGTTGAAAATAGAGTATCCACCATGTTTCAACTTTTTACCTCGATGTATGCGCATTAGGTGAATTTTTCAATTTTTTCCAGGAAAATTTCTTACCCGAAAATGCGAATTTGAACTCAAAGTTACGAATTTTGGAAAATTGTGTTTAAATCGATCAAATAGGCCACCAATATGGATTATCCGCGATTATAGGTGCTGAAGTGCATATGGGCCATTTTTATGGGATTTTCTCCAGGGCTGGAAAATTCCAAAATTTTTTGGTGGCTCCGAAATGTCTTGAAATTGCTTCCAATCGATTTGGGGGTCAAAAATAGGGTACCCATATGCCAAATTTGAGTTGTTTTTTTTTGTTGTTAATTAGATCAAATTTTATTCAGCATCTGAAATTTTGTGTACGAGGTCCTGTTATGATGTACTTTCGATTTTTTTTTTTTTTTGATTGAGCTCAAAATTTTACTTTGAGTTGGGATACCTTCCTCGTTACGTCAGTTGTTTTCTGATAAAAATGATGTCACGGAGGGAATGTCCACATCTGCCAGGTGGTAACACTGGGCTAGATGATGATAAAAGTTCCTCTGAACGTAATGTTCAGAACTTCGATGTCTTTGTAGTTCCATGGCCTCGTAAGAGACATGTCATCTAAATGATTATGTGTTTTGTAATGTAATAAAGTGTGTTACAGAAGTGAAGTGTTTTTATGTACCCTTGAGGTAAACCTATATTTCATGTACCAAGGTAGTCTCACGACTCCTTGAGTAAACTTTCGTGTGCCTAGTAATAGGTAAAGGTTTTATTATCGTAAGAGCAGGTAGTGAGGGACATAAGCCCTCTACTGATCATAGAGGCCTCTCTCACCCTGTCATTGGCGCCCCTGTACGTGGTGAAGCTTGTTACCGGGTCGAGCTCAAAAGCTCAAGCTGCAGATGAAAATCTGAACATCAGGACGGATCAGGTAAAAGGGGTTTCACCTCGAACCACACGTTTTTGCACCTTTAGGTGAACTTGCATTAAAGAAAAAGCTTTTCAAAAATAACTTTTCGCTTGAATAATTTTTTTCCGAACCTAATTTACTTGTTTAATTAAAAAATTGTGTGTTTTTCGCGTATTCAAAAGATCGCGATTCTACCTACTTGTGTTACCTATCTAACCATTTTTCTCTGTTCTGTGCAACGTGATAACGTTGCTCAGCTCGTTGACGGCGCTACGCCTATTGTTGCTTATCGCTTATCTCCTTTTCACATTTCTAATTTTACCATCTCGCTCGTTTCGATTGCCGTAAGTGTATGTCAAAAGATTTATCACCTAATACACGGCCAGAACGCTTATCTCTAACCAAGCGGAAGAGATTGGAAAAAATCGAAAGATATTTTTCCTACAATCGCGAGTTAGGCAATTTATCTAACATGGCAGGTGATGATGACGTGAACATGACAAAAGATCAGAAAACTGAAGCCGAAAAATTAGAGGCTGCTAGATTGGCTCAAGAGGCCAAACAGCAGGCCACGGCGGATGAACAGGCTCGTATTCAAGCTGAAGAAGAGCAGGATCGGCTAGAAAATGAGCGACTCGAACGTGAAAAACTTGCGCGTGAGAAAGCTGAAAAAGCTGCGAAAGCTGCGCGCGAGAAGGCCGCTCGTGAGAAGGCCGAACGTGAGAAATTGGAGAAAGAGCGACAGGAGGAAGAGCGTAGACGAAAGATTGAGCAGAAAAAGAAACAGAAAGAGGAAAATGAACGAAAGGAAAACGAGAAGAGAGAACGTGAACGCGAAAAATTGCGAAAAGAGAATGAGGAAAAGGCGAGACGTGATGCTGAAAAAATAAAGGATCCATTTTCAGTAGCCACGAATAAATCGACCCTCCCACCCAACCCTACCAGTAAAGACAAACGATCAGGTACCCCTCACCCAAAAACCCAGATTGATCCATTATTGGATATGGCGGATAAATGGGGAGCGGAAATGCAGGATCGTAGATATGACGATGAACTTGATGATGATTTCGATGATGAAATTGTTTCAACTGCAACCGGTTTAAATACTCAACCGTTGGTGGCTCGTGGTTTTACCCACCCCCACCCAACTGGTGCTTATGCGAACCCAGTTTCAAAAGATACTAGACCGCCACTTCGCGTAAGAAGGCCAGACAGTATCAATCGAACTGGTTCCCAGCAAATTCCGAGATACCGTTTACCTGACACTAGTCAACCACCGCCTAATTTTAGTGCATTTCAACCTGTACAGTCAGCACCAGTAACGATACCAAATCCTCAACCTGTGCAAAAGATTTCTTCTATTCAACAACCTAGTCTGCAAACAATTCCTGAAAATATGGTAGCAGCTCCAGTTATAATTTCCGATGATGAAGGTCAAGGCCAGGATGAATACGAGGATGAGGTAGACGAAGCGTTACGTGATTTTGAAGAATTTCCGTTGACATACAAAACGGGTCCAGTATTACCAGCTCTGGAAATAGACGCACCTGAAAATATCGAAAGATGTAAAGTGCGAGAAACTGGTTATATTGTTCGTGGTATTAAATACAAACCTAACGAATATATTGAACCACCGTTACCGTATTCTCCGGAACCAGACATCCAACCAGGTACTCTTGAAGAAGATGAAAATCTAGGATTCGATGAGTTACCTGAATTGGAACCAGATCCAACGTCTGGAGTAACAGGTCCTTTTTTGAAAAAACAAGTACAAACGATACGTAATGCAACGACAAAGCAGATTAGGCGTGTCAGTAAACGAGTAGGTACGTTGGAAAATGAGCAAAAAGTAAATGAAGGAGAGTTTCGTCGTATGAGGAAACAACTCAATTCATTAGAGCGGTATAAAGAACGCTTTCGAGAAGGTATTAATCAGAATACCATTGCAATTGAAAATATTCGTCGAGAAAATTATGTTTTAGCGGATAATGTTCGTAAAAACCACGTAAATGTCCGAAATACGATGGACAAAATGAACGAAACGAACAGAGAAAACATGGAGTCAATGAATGAAAAAACAAATGACATCCATAAATACGTTCATGTTGAAATAGGAGCTATCAAAGAAACAAATTTGATGCTCTTAGATATGAACACCGCTCAAAACTCAAGAATCGATCGTTTAGAAGCACGTCCCACCGGTAGAGGTAATAATTCCAACAATTCCTCTCTCATGTTCAAACCAACGCAGTCAGTAACCCCTGACGCGTTAAAAAATTCCAAAATCGAATTCAATGATGCAGAGAGGTATCATCCTCACCATTTTATTGAAATTTATGAAAATTACGTTGACCCGATTGAAATTACACCAAACCACAAATGTAGTCTGTTCTGTCAAGTTATAACAGCAAAATTCGCCCAAACCTGGAAACAGGACAAAATAAACTGGTCAGATTTTACAAAACTGAAAGAGAGCTTTCTTGAGGAGGTCTGGGGCTTAGCACAGAAAAGAGCAGCTGTTGATGAGTTCAAGAATTGTGAGCTAGAAGCTGAAACGACGAGAAGTATTATCATAGATATCTCAAAATGGATAAATACTCTGAAAAAAGCAAATGATGTAATTCAGATAACTGAAATTTTGAGAATGGCCTACGAGAAGCTGCCTTACGACTTAAGCGTAAAGATGTCGAACAGCGATTTGACAACTGAAGAAAACTTCTTTGCCAAATTAGAAGAGCTCAAAAAATTATCGACAGACCTCGGTGTCAAGAAAGGAAAGGTGAATAAAAATCTGAACAATCCATCTGTTCAGTCAAAAGATAGAAAACCAGAACAGACTCATGTTCAACCGAAGCCGACATACGCGCAAACAACGCGTAACAACCCGAAACCAGACAACAAACCAAAAGATAGGTCTGGTACGAGAATACCCAATGTGCATCAGGTAAATGTACCTACAGCACCTGATGCCGAAGGTACCCCCGATTTAAGTCCAACACCCGATCAACCAGGTGATCCTTCACCCATGTGTGGGGATGCATCTGATGATTCGGTAAACTAAAAAATGACGAACATGGAAACATGGGATCTCAAAGTTTTATTCAAATTGACATTTCAACACTCAACGAGTATGTACTTATCGGTGATTCGTTAATTTATTATATCGAATCAATGCGTTTTGCAAATGATAAAGATTTTAAAATGCCCGAATATGTAAAAGAACAGTTTACACTCGAAAGACTATTGGAAGCTATAAAAGCAGCTACTTTTTCCAAAAAGAAAGCACTTATCTCGATGTGCTTATACGAGTTAAATTTTTCACGACTACATTATAACAGAATTTATGAACTAATGGAAGAAATCATAAATCATCTACTTCAAGTCCATAAATTTGAACAAGTTGTCCTAATGTTCCCAGCAGTAAAACCTCGAGTGCTTTATGAAAAAGCTGTTACAGCTGATCGATTATTTGCATATCGAAGAACTTTCGCTAGATTTACAGCTGATGATCGTGTAGGATTTATATTTAAACCAGCTCAAAAGTTGCTGAAGTGTACTTCCTATAACTCAAAATGGGGACTATTAGAAAAACCGAAAGTAGAAGGTAGTCGAATTTTTGTAGACGAATCAAGATTTTTCTATAATAATCACCTAAAACGATTTTTTGTTGCAACTTCAGCATATAGAACGATTATAGAACAAACTATAAAAGATCTAGACCATTGGAATATGGTAAGAGGAATTTATCCTCCAAAATGTAGCGGTACGTTACTAACGCTGAAGTACAAAAAAGAGCAACAAGAAATCAAACAAAAACCATCTGAGCCAACACCACCGGCTCAAGAAATTAAAATAGAACCTGAAAAGTCAGAACCACCGATAGTACCTACTCAGATTTTAACCCCGAATAATACTGAAAATGTCAATGTAACACCTATAGAGACCCACGTTAACACGAATGTCATACCCAATCTAAAAGATAAAATAATAATTTCTGATGCGAAAAACAAAACCGCAGCAGACTTCAAAAACTGTAAAATTATTCCTGAACCCGATGATGATCTAGAATTAACACAAACAGTTAATTATGCGCATGCATCTGAAAACACCTCTATGAAAGATTTTCTTGAAGATTTAGACGAAATGTCGAGAGCTCAAATTGTTACTGAGCAGTCTTCAGATTCCACCTGTGTTATCTTGTTAGACGTAGACGGTACTCCGTTAACCACGCAACTTGATACCGGTGCGTATCCAAATGTAATCTCGCTACGTGTCCTTCAGAAAGTCAGAAAAGGTAGACCGCATATGGTCCGATATTATCGTATACCAAAAGGTGTATTGCTCAAGTTAGCTGATAATACAGTTGTGCGCTCACAAGATCACATCGTTCAGATAAAAGTACGTTTCGGAAAACTCGAATTAAAATTTATGTTCTACATTGTTGATTGTGCCAATCCAATAACGATAGTTGGCCGTCTAGCAATGCAAGAATTAGAAATCCAACCGTATATTAAACAACGTCATGCAATTTGTTCATATAAGGGAGCACACGCTCGGCTTGACTTCTTGACAGAAGAAGAATACTACGGTCACCTAACGGTGATGAGTGTCAAACTCGTAAAAGAAGATGAGCATAGAGCAATCCATTACATGAAGAAATTCGTAACAAATTGGGAATTATTAGATCCCGAGGATCAAGATGACGGTCCCGAAGTATTCAAAAGATACTGGAAAAAGCAGTGCAAAGAAATCAGAAAGAAGAAATGGACTTCTAATAAAAGATTAGACCAAGTCAGAGAGTTATTCTTAACTTTTTCTGACTGTTTCAGCAAGTATCCAGGAGAATATCGCGGTACAATGTCAAAATTTCAATTTAAGGAAAATATTGATCCAAACATCTCGTGGCGAGGAGAAAAATATAAACCTCCCAGGAAAAAGATGCCTAGAATGAGAAAAGCATTAAACATCATGCTTGCTCTAAATCTAGTGAGTCGCAGTAAATCGAAGTATATCAATACATCCTGTCCGGTCGAGAAAAAAGATGGTAGTGTTCGCTGGTGTATTGCACCAGATGAATTGAACGCTATGCTCGATCCAAATTACATCGAACCACCTCCATTAGAGTATATAATCATGGATGGTGAGGACGACAAATTTTATTCGACATTAGACGTAGTGTGGGGTTTTATGAATAGACTTTTGCATCCGGATTCACGGAAATACACGGCTTTCCAATTCGAAGGGCAAGTCTATGAATTTAACAGAGTCCCTTACGGTACCAACGTCAGCGCAGCTGAGTTTATAGAAATGATTAACGAGATAATTCCGAATCAAAAAGGAATCTTAAAATACGTCGACGATATTCTCCTGCGTGCAAAAACTTTCGAAGAGATGGTCCAACTTCTTTTCTTTGTATTGACTAAAATCCGAGAATCGGGCCTGAAATTGAATCCTCATAAAACGAAATTGTTCGAAGACAAAACGGAACATCTTGGATTTACTTTGGCGAAGGAACAAATAGGTAAACAAAACAAAAAGATTGAAAAATTCGACGAATTTGTTCAGAAGCACACGTCAAAAGACGGAAAATTTTCTCTGAAAAATAAGAACGAAGTATTAGCTTTGGTTGGTTTGACCGGTTTGTATGCCAGGTTCATTCCTGAATACCAGCAAATACTAGCAGATATTTACCTATTAACCTCCGACAAAGTCCCTTTCGAGTGGGGTCCAAAACAAGACATTGCGTTCCAGAAATTAAGCGAAGCTTACCGAAAGGATTTCAAGCTGATGCCTCCAAAATCTGGATACGATCTCTACTTAGACACGATGCCTACTGACGATGCGATGAACGGTGTATTGTACCAAATGATAGACGAGAAACCGCGCATCGTCATGTATGCAAGCTTTAATTTTAAAGAAAACCAAAAAAGTTATACAATCTTTGACAAAGAAATGTATACCTTAGTCGCCATGTTTAAAAAGCTAGGAATCTGGATGCATGGAAGTAAAATCCATGTCAGGAAAGATCTTAAACCGTTCGTAAAAAAATGCGAATCTATAGCTACAACACATCGTAAACAAGCTGCTTGGGTCGTGTTATTAAATGGATTCGATATTGTTTATGATATTTCACCTCAACCGAGTTTATACAAACTACAAGCTCCTGAGTTGACTTATACCAAAAAACCAACGGTGTTACCAGTAAATGCAATGTTCACATCTTTTCCGATGCAAGTGCACTTTAATCAATTGATGAAAGACACATTGATGATGCATCTGGAAAATATCCATCAACACCAAGCGAACGATCCAATAATACAAAAAACCGTAGAACTGTTAGAACTCGATATACCAGCTACGAACAAAAAGATGAAAAACCGCCAAGCAGCTAAGGCTAAGAAGTTCTCTATTGTCAAAGATGACGAAGGTAACAAAATATTGTATCGAAAGTATGCAAATGATGAAATTCCTTGTATGCCGGAGATCTTGTTTTATGACATGATCGATTATCTTCATGACATTTATGGTCACCTTGGTGCCAATAAACTCGAAGCAGTATTTAAGCGAATCTACTTCTATCCCAACGCTTTAGAGTATATAAAAGACATTACAAACGCCTGTGTTGTATGTAAAGCGAACAAATTTTACGGCTATTCAAAAACATTAGAATATGCCCAAATTGAAGCTTACGCAATCGGCGATGTAATATCGGTAGATCTATTTGGTCCTGTAATTAATAAACAAAAACACCCTCAATATTTAGTCGTAGCGAAGGATGTATTTACATCCAAAATTTGGTTAAAACCAACGATAACAATCAAAAAAGAACCGGTTGCTGAAGCTATGACTGAAATAATTGAAGAAATTAAATCGAAAGATGTTAAGATAAAAAAAGTAATTACAGACAACGGTAAACAGTTTGTGAGTGAACTTTGGAAAATCCTCCTAAAAAAATATGGAATCGATGAAGGTCACACAACTGTTTATAACCCGTGCTCGAGTCTAATTGAACGATCTATGAAAATGATCGCAGAACGACTAAGAGTACGAGTAAATCCAAAATATGATCCAAAAAAGCGACACGAAGGTTGGGATGTATTTATAAAACAAATAGAAGTAGAATTAAATAATTCGCCAACTGCGTTCGGTTTTAAGCCCAACGAAGCCTGGAGTCTAGAAGATCCTCTAATTGAGTCATTACCGTCGAAATCCATAAAATTCGACTTTCGCTATAATCTTAAAAAGTTACGTGAAGAAGCCAAGGAGCTGGAATGTACTTCAACAACATCTGAAGAATTGTTGAAAAACAAGTTAGATGCTACTCAATTATCGTATGATGATGATGGAGCTGTAAGAGTAACAGCAGATGGAGCCTGTTCTGGTAATGGAACTCCAAAAGCCAAAGCCGGAATAGGTATCTGTTTTAATTTTGACCTAAAAAGCAAAATCCATGTATCTGAAGCAATAACACACCCAAATTATCAAACAACCAATAATTTGGCAGAATTAGTGGCGATAAAAACAGCCTTACAAATTCTATTGTTTAATGACGTTAAAAAAGTTCGAATTTACTCAGATTCTAATTACGCGGTAGAAGCTCTGCAACAAACCTATAAAATATGGGAACAGAAAGATTGGAAAACATCTTCCAAAAAAGTTGTACGTCATGCAGACTTGTTCATGGAAATTCTCAAATTAGCTAAAAGATTTGAAGAATTTGAGATTCTCCATGTTCGAGCCAGAAAAGGAAACATGATGAACACTATTGCAGACCAGCTAGCTAAGAAATCAGTTTACGATAATGAGTCAGCTAATAAAAAAATCGAAGAAATGACTGACAAACAAGTCATAGAACATTTCATTCGAGAAAAACGTCAAATGCAGAGAATACGTGATGAGTATGCATTTAACAAAAAGTTTGGTGATCCTACTCCTTTCAAAATCGGAGATTTGGTTCTACAAACAAGTCACAGACAATCTAAATACGATAAAGGCTTTACTCAAAAATTGCTCCAGAAACGCCTTGGCCCATTTATAATTAAAGAGAAAAGAGGAGAAAACTGTTACCTCTTAGTACCGACAGACAACCCTTCCCATAAGGGAAAACCTGTGAATATACGCCAAATTACCCTGTTTATGTCAAACGAGCAACAGGAGAAATTCAAGAAACACAAATGTCTCCAATCGTTGATTGAACATAAAACCGTAGAGGAAAAAATAAAAGAATTTCTGGAATTTGAATTAGAAGATGAAGATGAATTTGATGACATGGTATACAACAAAGTGGCTGATGAATTAATACGTCAAAAGCAAAAAGAAGACAGAGCTCAAAGAGCTGCAGCCCGAAATGCTCGCGATTCCGATGAAACTGCAGAAAATATTGAAAATTCTGCAATTTCACAGCCAGAAACATCGTCAGATAGGTTAATACCTACTGACTCAAACGAGCAGGTACCTACCATTGAAAATGAGGTAGAACCAGAACCTATACCATCAACATCTGGTTATGTACCAAATCAAAATCCAGCATCAAATTCAAATGATTCTATTCAAATACAACCAGAAATTCTAAATGATACATCGATACCTATTTCAGGAGATCAACTTGTTGATTCGATTGATCCTGTACCTCTACCTAAGCTAAAAAGACCGCGAGGTAGACCAAAAATTGTAAAACCCCCAAAACCTCCCCCTCTTCCTGGTGAAAAACGCGGTCGTGGTAGACCGAAGAAAAACACAGAAAGAACGGAGGAGAGAACGGCGGAATTAAATAATTTAGAGTTAGAAATCAAGAAACGAGTTGGAGACAAGTTTCAACAACTAAAAGATAAATCCCAAAAATACTTAAATAATAGAGCATCTTGGACTAATTTTGAAAAAGTCCAAGAAGCCAAACTAAAAGATATCCCTATTAAGTCTATACAAACGAATAGGAAGAAACATATTCCTATTCAGGTCATGATGTTAAGATTCATGCACGAATTTTCACCGACAAAAATAAACACCAATATACCTACTCTCCCACCTATGCAAAATAACGATTTCGTCTTAAATGAGAACTCCGCTACAAATGATTTATCAGCTATAAATACGCCTATTATAGATCCGCTTGCGGAGAATAATTATTACGAACTCGGTAAATTAAATACCAAGACGGAGTGCGATTTAAGTGAAATTGTTGTTAAGCCGAAAGATTATCCTATTAAAAATTTAACTCAACCACAAAACAATTTTATTCCAGATTGCACGGCAAGTCTGAATTATTACGAGCTAGGTAAAAATATTCCTGTAAAATATAATGAAAAAGGAATATTTAGCCTGAAAAACGAGTTAGATAGGATATTTCAAAAATAAATAGGTGAAATAGATAGGTATTTATCCGTGCGAAAAAGGAGACGAGTTTTCGTACAAAAGATTGCAACGAAAACGGTGCGCTACGTGTGTGTGTGCTTGTAGTGGTAAATGAGATAACGCGCTACCCTACTATGTTACATAACGCACGCAGTCGTTACCATTTGAATTGTGCTCGTCTAATAATACGTCTTAATTATTGCCGGTGATGAATTTTTGTGCATAAAAGTACATTATTTGTGCAATTTGCTAGTAACGAGTTATTAGATTTACTGTGTTTTGATCCAGCTGTCACGTTAGTCGAAAAAATATCGTCGAATTATAAAAATGTAAGTAAAATTCGTTGATTTACAATGTACAACTTGCAGAACTTTGCAAACATGCTTTCTAATAAAACATACGATCAAATATGTGAATTTTTGGTAAACTTTAAACAATCATACCATCACATAGAATATTATACGACATATTAATTACTATAATTCATTATTGAGTAATTTCAAGTGTTAAGAATTGAAAATCTACGAGTTAAGAAAAGAAAGCATGTTCGAGTTTGCATTGTGGAATTTTAAAATACGTAAGGTGTCTTAGATGACAATGTAATTCGACTAAATGATATTGTACGTGTTACAGATCGGAAATTGGTTCCTGATTTCGAAGTCGTAGCCTAGATTGTTGAATTACGTTGGCTGTATACGAATCGATAGGAATTAAAATTTCGGTGAGTAATATGAACACCGATTAATACCGTGAATTGATTGAATAATTAAATTGTTAAAACAATCAACAGTTGAATATTGTGTACGAAATTTTCACTACTTAAAATTAGATAACAAAGGTAAAAATAAATAGGAACTGAAATACGTTTATTAAAATAAAAGACTAGATTTTGACTAGAAAATGCATGGTAAAACCAGATATGCGTAATTTTTGAATAAATTTTTTACAAATTAAACGATTTGACCATTATTGATCGCGATTTAATTCGCATGGTCCGATAGTAGTGGAAATATTTGGACGCAATATTTCAAACTAGAATCTGACGTAAGCAATAAATCGCCTATCGTTCAGAGAATTAATTTGCCAATAATTAAGACGTGAAAATCTAATATATTATTGATAAAATGATTTCAGTCTTGTTTCGTGCGAAAATTTCATCTCGTGAGTTTCGGTTTGGTGCTGCGAATATTATATCGTTGAAAATTGGACGCTTTTCGCTAATGTCTACCAGTTTCGATACCGAGTACGATCCATTATCATCTCCGCCATCGGAAGAATTTGAATTTGTCACTGTCAGCGATATTTTAAAAAAGAATATGCAACCAGAAACGTATTCTCCGGTAAGCGTCTGAATATCGTTGATTAATTGTAAATTAAAAAATCAAACGAGTAAAAATGCCGAAACGACGCAGCTATAGCGACAGTGACTCGGATTACGAAGATTTTACGAGAGTTACAAGGTCAATGACCGCAAAAAGACGACGATTAGAAAAACGAAACGTTCAAAATAATGAAGCGTCAGAAATACCGTCCTTAGATCCTACAACTAAAAGATGTTTATTATTTTTGGATTTGCAGGGTGCTACGGTGCATTGGCCGACTGCTATATGCACATACTGCAAAGTGTCACTCGGAATGAATGGGACACATAACCCCGACAAGGAAAATCCCGAGAAAATCATATTCTGCTACGGTTGCACCCACCTATACCATGAGACGTGTGTTATCACGAGAATCCAAACATACGACAACGAAGACCATTCGTATGCAGATGGCATTTTGGAAGGTATCGACCCAAACCAATATGCTAAGTGCGCCGGCAAGAATTGTGAGTTTGGTATCCTGCACATACCGCATCAAACGGAAGTGAAATTTGAACGGATGAGGTATTCACTCATAGCCCAACTGGTACCATCATACGAAGACTTACAACTTCAAAAGAAAAATGTGGAACTAGAGGAACTAATCAACGAAAAAGACCGTAAGATCGGGAATTTAGAGAACCAAGTTGAAATCTTCTCGCGTCGAATTTCCTTCCTTGAAGACGACAACGATCGACAGAAACAAAAGATTGAAGAATTAGAAAGTCGATGTAATGCTCTTCAGTCGATGCGTTCAAAACGTTCCCCCCCTCCGTTGCAGAAAATTCAAGTTGTTAAAAACGAACCGATGGACCAGCAGGATACCGAAAACGATACGATAGAAATCCAAGAAAGCGACGAAGACGAGCCGAATAAAAAAATCTGTAAGAGAGAATCGAGAGAAACGGAACCATTACCGTCTACGTCGAAAACTCCAAACTTTGTGATTCCTAAATATGATGAATCCAAGAAATTCACGTTCTCGTTCTCAGATAAGACTTCGTCGACGAAAAAAGAACCCAAAGTTCGAATTGCACACCAATCTCCGTTAGCTACCATCAATCCGGCCCAAATTTCGTTTAAATCGGAGCCAAAAGTTGAAGAGCCGAAAGAAGAACCCAAAAGCGAAGCCGCTTGCGAGTCCGAGTTAATTAAAGAATCGGTAAAAATCGCTCCATTCAAGTACACCGACGATTTTGTCGGACCCTTTCGCATTGCTACGTATAAAAGCGAAAAGGCGTATATGCTAAATGATTTTCTCTTTCTCGGAAACGGATTTGGCGAACTTATAATAGATAATACGTTAGCGCTGGAAAAAAGAAATCGTTTGCGCGAATTGCTAAAAAATTCCATTTTAAATAACAAATCGGTTAATTTTTGGAATTTGAGAACAACGTGCGATAATTGGGTTTTCCCACGATCTGTGGTGTTATTCTTAGGAGATGAAGAAACGAAAAAATATAAATCGAATCCGCAACGAGCTATCGACGAAGTAGAAAAGACCTTAATTTGGCTGTACGAACGAAATGTCCGCCAATTACTCGTTTTTCCTCCAATAAAATACGATCCAAAGTTAAAAGGAGATCAACCTATCGATATGGCGTTCCAGAGATTTGTACATAAAAAACCTGGAGGCTATGAATGGGGTTTTAATTATTATAACCGAGAAATCGCAGACCTCCTAAATAAAGCACCGATTGTAGATATTCGAAAGATTGGCGATCGGTACGAATACTCGACTGCGTTAATGAATCGCATGTTTGTGATGATCGAGAAGAAGACGTATAAATGGAAAACGGCGAAACATGCGAAATCTGGATAAGAAAATATATCGCTTTTCGTTAAAAAACCAGAAGACTCGGTTTGAATTACATAATTGTTCATTTTTGTTTGTTTCTAACCGTTTAATGTTCGTCGAATCTATATAGAAGATGTTGTAATTCGTTAATTTTGTAGCGATTGTGTAATATGTTTTCCTTAAATAACACAATTCGATAAGGTATTCGAAGAAATACTTGTAGGAAATTTTTTTTTTATTATTCTCTCTTCTCATCGTTTACAAAAATTGGAGATTTTCTGAATGGTTTAATTCGCTGTTTCGATTAAATAATGTTCGAATATGTTGTTACATCGCGTTATATTTCAATTTCGATAAATAAACAAGCAGTTGTTGTTTATAAAATATATGAAGTTCAGTTACTTGAATTTTATTTCCCAAATATGTAAAATTGACATCTCGTTTCAGGTTAGGTAAAGAAATATCAGAACAAGAAATTTCAATTTGTATCTTAGTCAACATCAAAAGATTAATTTTTTTGGATTTACCGAACACAAATGATTACATCAAAATTGCAGAAAACTAAACTTTGATTGTTCTGTGCTTGACGCGACTTAGACCTACATGGATTTTGAGGGGCCACCGAGCGTTTGATGGGGCAAGCTAGCCTTCCCCCCAGACCGAGTGATTGCTTCGAAGGGATCTGTGGAGGTAACCTAGTCGGTACATCGTGCAGGTCAAAGTTTTTGTTAATTCGACTCTCAATTTTGATTGATCATGAAATTCGGTGATTTAAAGAAATTGAATAATTTCGAAAGCCTAAAAGATCAGATTTGGATTTCTCAAATTTGGAATATGTTGGAAACCAGTCGAAGTTTTGAGATCGCCGCCGAACACTCAGGAGATCACTGGTAATGGGATCGGTTCTTGCTCGGCACAGCCCCCCGAAGGTGCTTATTTCCTGAGGACCGTTATCCCTCTGCGTTGTCAGCGGATGACTAGGAAGTCGGTTTCAAAATTCGATACAAAAGATGGTTGAAAACAAGGACTGAGTTTCGAATTCTGGATCTTGATTGGGGCAAATATTTAACATCTATTTTGACATCGAGTTTGATTCAAAATGTCAAATTGAAAAATAAAGTGAAAACGAGTCTGACTATATTAAAAATAAATAACAGGTAAAAATTTTCAACAACAAAAAGATTGACTAGTTGAAATTTAAATGACTAGGTATAAATAAAAACGCTGCAAATGATAAATGGTAACTAATACGAATAAAAAGGAATTCAGAATGACCAAAATTGATACTAGTAATATTTCTGAATCATTGATTCGTTGAATGAAATGAATTGGTTTATTACTGAGTAACAATTTATACATTATGAATTTGGTAACTGAAAGCAAAGAATGCTTATTGTAACGAGAAAATTTTACATTTCTCATTTGTGTAAAAATATTCAGGAAATCAACTCACTTGGTTGTAGATTCCAATGATGACCATTTTCAACGAATTGGACGCGATGATTGACCACATCCAACGAGTTGTAAATGACCCATTTGAATATGATCAAAGTGGTAATTTCTGAAACTGGTTTGAAACAGCGTTATGTATTAGTACGTTACATGTTGGTAACGATGTTTTATATTCGATTCTGAGAATTGACCTGAATTTATTTAGTCGACTCTGTTGTATAAAAATGAAATTAAATCACGTTATAATCAGATTGAAATACTTGTGAAACAAATGATTACTCCAGTGATTTTCTTTAATCCATGAATCAACTTTTGAATTGATTCGAACGTGGAAACCTTCCTGAAATTAAGAGAATGTCAATTTATCCCAATCTTCGACAAGGTAGCTGAGACGAATGTGTCAGGAAACGTACGTAAGTATGGGTAGGTATGTACCTAGTAAGTTTCTGACTGTCGTATGTAGGTATCTAAAAGATCGTATTAAAACGAAAATACGATTTTGTACTAAAATTTCATTTCGACACAGCGAACTCAAGAAAGTCAGATGTCAGCGAAAGCCAATGTTCAGCTTTATTTGAGTATTATTGCGAGATGCCTACGTCAAACAGCTTACCTGATTAAATGATGTCACGGACTTATCTTTTGCGGATCTTCTGTAACGTTTATCGTTTGTTTATCTTGTGTAAAAATCCTTTGTAAAATTTTTTTTTTTTTATGTTCTAAATGTAATTGTAAATGCTTTTTCCTTCGCTGAAGGTTTTTTGCATCTTTTGTTTCTATTTACAATTGTTATTGCTATGTGTTTTTTTCTTTGTTACAGCTAGTGTTAAGTGTTTTTTTTATAGTAATTTAGTTAGCTGTTTGTTTGTTTTGTAAAAGTTCTGACGTTCGTTTAGTCGAACTTTTACCTGATAGCCCAGTCCTCTCCCCTAAAAAGGATGGGGGCAGGTTACCATCCTGTCTGATGTGTTCATTCAGCTCTGTGATGTGGTCATTTCACCCTTTTCAATGGATTGACCTTTGCTAAGGGTAGAAGGGGCATATGTCACGGAGGGAATGTCCACATCTGCCAGGTGGTAACACTGGGCTAGATGATGATAAAAGTTCCTCTGAACGTAATGTTCAGAACTTCGATGTCTTTGTAGTTCCATGGCCTCGTAAGAGACATGTCATCTAAATGATTATGTGTTTTGTAATGTAATAAAGTGTGTTACAGAAGTGAAGTGTTTTTATGTACCCTTGAGGTAAACCTATATTTCATGTACCAAGGTAGTCTCACGACTCCTTGAGTAAACTTTCGTGTGCCTAGTAATAGGTAAAGGTTTTATTATCGTAAGAGCAGGTAGTGAGGGACATAAGCCCTCTACTGATCATAGAGGCCTCTCTCACCCTGTCAATGATTTTCTTCTTCTTTTTTTATGACATTTTTGCGAATGTTTGCCAGCCTCCTGATTTTTTTTTCAAAATAACCTTACTTTTGTTTCCGTTAGATGAAAAAAGTAAACCAAATAATTACCTACTTACTTATATAAAACTATGTACTATTCTACGTTACATAAAATGATTGTGGTTACAACAAATAGATAAAAAATTATTCATGTTTTTTGTAAAAAATGAAGGAGTGGGAGCTTTTGGACAATTTTTGAAAAATAAATCCTTTCTATAGATTCAGAATGATCTGGGGTGAATTTTTCATGTTTATGGTGTAAAATAATGTACATATAATTTCACATAATTACCTACTTGGTTTTATTTGATACGTTCAACAAAAACCAAAAATGATTTGAAAAAAGAAATTATGACCTGGTGAGAATGAAAAAAATCGCGAGAATTTCCATCAAAACATACAAAAATCATTTTTATCAGTAGGCAAACAGCTGCACTTAAGTAATACTAGACTAATTATAGGTACGCTTTTTAATCACTTTTAATGTAGGTAATCAAATTAACAATGTTTTTTGACGAATTTACGGGTTTTCTTTCAAGTGCCCAAAATCTCCCATGGCGAACTTGGACAAAAAATCCAAAAAAATATCAAAATCGAATATTTTCAAGCCCATTCCAGTAAGAAATTCAAAAATTCAACCAAAATGTTGAAAAAATATAGAATTTTTAGAAAAACAACCTTGTCCAAATTTCCCAAGGAGGTGGGCCTCAGAGAATCAAAAAATGTGAAATTTCCTCCAAGTCCTCCTCACTCTCCCCTCCTTCATTCAGGTACATTCTGGGAAAATTCTTCTGAAAAGCTCGCCGAAAAAGGCGAAAACAAAACGCGACACCACTCGATACGATACCATTGATAAACATCTCGAATAATATTTTTCGCTGACAGTTGCCGCCTATGTTGATATTTACTTTGTCGTAGATTTTCGAGAAACTCGCTCGTATAATAGAGACCCAGAGACAGAGTTTCGACGCGAATCGCTATATAAAAGTTGATACAAAACGATATACGAATAGTATAAGAATAGGATACGTTCGTATAACAAATGGAGATGATTTAAACATACTATATTTGTCTTTATCTTAATACGCTCGCAATAGCGAACACGTACATTAACCGAAAATTCAACTCGGCTGGTAAAATCCAAAGGGGAGCATATTTCAATAAAATAAACTCGAACAGCACAGCCGAGCACGTAATTCGAGCAAGAAATTAATCGTATTATTCGATAATTCTAATCAATGCGAATCCAGTGGAAACTTTCACACCTGCTTTAGTTTATCAATAAACGTCTATAAAGAAGTTACATCTTGGTCGACGCCTCCATCCCGAGTTGCTTCGAGTTAACGCAAACTTCAAAAATCCTAATTTTCTCGCTCATTTAACCCACAAAATTGTTGGCAACTTTTACAGACAACTTTTTTTCACTCGGCTTTTCGCAATTTTGCCCACGAAAACTTGCTGCCGCGTGTTTGAAAACTACTGCACCCGTATCTCGTGTAGACCTTAAGACAAGTAAAAACCTCACCAAACCGTGCTCCGGCAAATTTACAACTCCTTTTTTTTTCTGCTTGTTTTTCAGCCGAGAAAATTTTCTCACAATATCAACTTTTTTTCACGCTTGATTTACTTATATAGACGTCCCCGTGGTCGATGAACCGTGAACTGCGAGGGTTTTTCACTTGCACAAATTAAGACTCGGCGAAAAGGGTAAAACGACGGCGAGAGTTTTAAATAGTCCTAATTACTTCTCCATTTTTTAAAGCGTTTTTTTCTCTTTTTTTTACGTTACTTCATGGGCGCGAAATTCCAACTCGATATTTTTTATTACCTAATGAAACCTTTGGCCCTTGGGCGAACGCTGCGCCGTGTTGGGAACTAATGGAAGTGATTCTTAGACTTTTTTTCCTTCCTCGATGTCGAAAAGTTTTCGTATTTTTGCCATTTACCAGGGTACTGAGAGATGGATATTCTGTAACACGAGGCATTTTTCGTTTGTTTTTACAGGCTGATACTTGGCTGATGGAAAGATATCCTTTGACCATTACCGAAGGAACTTTGTACTCGACGGCTTTGGGCTTAAAGTTCCAAGCCGAAGAACATTATTTTGCTACTAATAATAGATTAGAGTTACGATGCGAGGCCAAAATAGCCGATTTACCTTCGTGGGAAAAGAAAAAATTAATAAAACCGTTTTACCACAGCTACAGCAACCAGAGGCCGGCGCCGGATAGTTATAGGAATAATAATAACGGTGAGTTTTGCATTATTTATTATCGTAGATGAAAATTTAATCGAACGATCGATCGATGCTATCGCGAGTAAAATTTATACACGATTGCGAAGAATGAATACACTCCAAACAGCTTAGGGTATGGTCTACCTTGATATCAGTGAAAAATTTAGGATCGGGATATCTTAAGCATTATTGAATAAAATGGTCTGAAAATTTAATATGTGCTTCGGACTTCAATTTAAAAAAAAAATCAAAAATACCTAGGTAGGTACTTTGGATAAAAAATGTTGCTGTTGTTTGTTCAATTATTTCCGAACATTTTCTCTTTTTTTCAAAAATAGAGAAATTTTGATAATATCTCAAAGGTCCAGTACACATCACATTTTCGGAACATTTAATTCAATAATGCTTTAGATGTCCCGATCCTAAATTATTCCACTGATAACAAGCTGGAATGCTTTAAATATTTTGAGAGAAGAAAAGAAAATACCTACTTGCTCAATAAATTTCCCAAACGCGGTAAAATTAAAAGTAACACAAACTAGGAAATGAAAAAAAGTTCAAGAATGAAATTTATCATTCCAATGTAGAATTAATATTCTATCATATATTTTTTCATCAGGATGTAATCCGATGAAATGTCACTGATATTGTCCGTCCAACATAGCATGACACAAATTGTGTCAGTTTCATATTTCGAAAGCCAAAAATAAAATTACTGTAGTTAAATGAGGGGCAAAACTCACTTTTGCCATCAAGGTACATTTTGAGAAAACCACGAAAAACGATTACGGAGTGCGCGTTTTATGTTTCGATGCCAGTTATGGTCTAGATTGATGAAGTTGGTGTATATGAAGAGGCTTATGTAAAAAAAAAAAAAGGAATCCGCCATTGTGCTTTAAAGTTACAATTACCTATGGCAAAAGTGAGTTTTGATTCCAACTCATGATTTTTGCAAATTTTCATTACATTACGACGTTGAAAATTGATTTTCATAACCTAAGAACAAAGTTTGACCCTAGATGGATAGTGAAGGGTTCTGTAGAAAGGGACCCAGGGGGATTTTTTTTTTGTACTACAACACAGTCCAGTACCAAAACCGCAAAAATAAAAATTTAAAAAAATTCCCCCAGGTCCCTTTCTACAGAACCATCACTAAATCTTTGAATCTAAACGCAAACTCAACATAATACGCGCTTCTAAAATGGCTTTTCCTCTTCGTTGGCATCAAAACTCACTTTTGCCAGTGGCAAAAGTGAGTTTTGGAACTGAAGTCACTTTTCGTTCGCGGATTCTCGCGGAATCGAGACATTAACGTGAAAACGGAGATCGTAGGGTTGTAGAGCATGAAAAACTGAATCAGAATCCGCAAAAAAAACGAAATAGATTTTTTTGGCAAAAGTGAGTTTTGGAACCAAGCCCCTCAAATGGGAAAAGATCAAAATTTTGATTGCTTTTTGATCAGGAAACTGACATATAATTTGTGTCATACTATATTGGACGAACATTAAACAATCCATATTTTGTTGAAAATATTTTTAAAAATTCATTAATAAGTAGGTAATCATGATTCATGAATCATAAGGGTAAAGTGCCCTAACTTCGACCTCTTCATAATTTCGACCACCGGCCGAGTTCGGCGGCTATGGACGCAATCTACACGAAAAAAAATTTTCATGTTCCTTTTTCATGGATGAACAATTTGAGACCAAAATGACAACCCTACAACCAAAATTCAAGAAAATTGAAAAAAACGAAATCGCTTAAAAACAACAGATTACATAAGATTATAGGTATGGTCGTTAATGGGACACCATAAAAATGAACTTCGAGTGAATTTCTTTTTTACTCAAAGTTGTAATTATTAAAATGCGATGATTACACCAGAAACTTTGAACTTTCTCAATCACAAAAACACCAGTAACATTTAATTCAATAATTTTAAAAAGAATTCCAAGGCGTGCAAACAATTGCTAAAAAAAAGTTCCAAAATACAGAATTTATGCCAACTTTGAATTGATTACTTTTTCACTTGAAAATATTATGAATTTTTTTCACTCACTACTCTCTCATTCCGAATCAGTGAAAAATCACTGATAAACAGTCAGAATTGCAGCACAGGAAAAATCAGTGAAATTCACTGATTTTTCAATGATTATTCAAAGAATTTCACATATTTTTCAGTGAATTTCATAAATATCACTGAGTTTTCAGTGAATTTTCACTGATTTTCAGTGATTTTCTTTCACTGATTTGTTTTCAGTGAAAAAATTTTCACTGATTTTCTCCTGTGCTGCAATTATGACTGTTTCTCAGGGATTTTCGGTAATTTTCACTGATTTATAATTGAGAGAGTAGAAGTAAATTTCGGAAATTTTTCGGAAAATTTTGTATATCAGTGTAGCCAGTTGTAAATTCTACTGTATGGAATTTACGTTTATCTCGAATTAATTTTTTTATCGTTTGAAAAATTCACAGTATTATTTTTGTTTTTAATCAGATCAATAGAAGTATGTTTTGATTTTGAAGCCATTGTTGAGAAGCTAAGCTGGTAGGCTGCCAGCTCCATAAGAGAACGCTAGAAAATTGAAAAAAAAAACAGAACTGGTATATTCTCTCTCAGGCATAACAATAAATACAAGACAATTTTTTTGAAAATTTGAAGACAAATACGTTTTTGGCGAAATATTAATAAATACACAATCGATTCAACTTAAGTACATACCTCTCAACTTGTATGCGGAGAGGAACGCGAACAGAAAGATACCAAAGTTTAAAAAAAAAAAAATGATGAAAATCTTAAACGGAATAGTCCTTTTTTGTTTCGAATTTTTTCAAAAAGGTTTGGTTTTTCAATTTATTTACAATGAATCCTTCGAGTTCCTCTCCGCATACAAGTTGAGAGGTATGTACATATTTAAGTTGAAACGATTGTGTATTTATTAATATTTCGCCAAAAACGTATTTGTCTTCAAATTTTCAAAAAAATAGTCTTGTATTTATTGTTATGCCTGCGAGAGAATATACCAGTTCTGTTTTTTTTTTTTCAATTTTCTAGCGTTCACTTATGGAGCTGGCAGCCTACCAGCTTGGCTTCTCAACAATGGCTTCAAAATCAAAACATACTTCTATTGATCTGATTGAAAACAAAAATAATACTGTGAATTTTTCAAACGATAAAAAAATTAATTCGAGATAAACGTAAATTCCATAGAGTAGAATTTACAGCTGGCTACACTGATATATAAAATTAAATTTTCCTAAAAATTTCCGAAATTTACTTCTAGTGAGTGAAAAAAATTCATAATATTTTCAAGCGAAAAAGTAATCAATTCAAAGTTGCCATAAATTCTGTATTATGGAATTTTACGATTCGCTGTTGGCTGCACTGGTGCATAAAATTTTCATAATTTTTTTTTAAAAATTTACTTTCAGTGATCGAAAAATTTTTTTTGCCCAATTACTTGATGAAAAAAATCATTCCAGCTTAGTGAAAAATTCATGTTATTGAAATATTGCAATCTGCAACTTTTGGACCCCCTGGTAGCAGTCTGAATTTTGATCGGAGGAGGACGGCGATGGTTCAGGGAGTTGTAGAAACTCAAATCGCAACTTTTGAGTGCTGTGACGGCTTCTCGCACGATTTTGATTTTCTAAAAAACATAAAAAACTGCGTTTTTTTCAAAAGGAGGTGCACTTTGAGCACCCCCTGCTCCCCTCCTCTTGCACCTGAGGGGCTCAAATTTTTTTTGGGTAATCTCCCACACAAAGTAAACCACCCCAGCAAATTTGGTCAAAATCCAAGATATGTTTTTTTTTCACTCCAGTATATATGTGCCTCATTTTCTACTCTCACAACCATTTTAAACTGTTTTTCGACATCCCAATCACAAATAGAGTACTTTAAAGGTTCAAAAATTAATTTTAGAGAGATTATTCAAGTGAAAAATGACGTTTAAAGTTTGTGAAAAAATGTTTTTAAAGGATGGGGCATCCATAGATCAATTTCCAGTTTTAAAAAATCACTTTAAAAGTCATTCGATTGGTAGAAAAAATAAAAATTACACGATAACAGCCCCCCCCCCAAGTACCTGTGTTCATTACATAATTTCACGTTTGAAAAAAAGAAAATAGCAAAGAATTTATCGCGAAAATTATGTTTTGAAAGGATCTACCCACAGAGTTGGGACAAGTAAAGAAGTGCAATTATGCTCAAAAATCATATAGGGCATTTTTTAAATAAACGCTTGTTTTGAGCTTCTGACTTCGAAAAAATAGGAAAAATCGTACTCTGGGTCGAAAAAATCAGATTTTCTGTCTCCTCTCTCCAGTAAGTCAACTCTGGTTCTTTCCTGTTAAGTAATTACTCATCAAAATAATTTTCCCAACATTTTGATGCATGCAGGGTGGCACTGAATTAATCAAGTATTACACTGCGGTATTCTTTCTTCTCTAGAAACACCTCTAATAATTAAGGGTATCAAAAGAGGTAACTTTTTTAGTTATTCGAAAAAATAGAAAAAATATTCATCTTTTGTGCAATTTTTATCGAATATCAATTCGGTACACCTACCCTAGTTCACCTACAAAAATGATCAATCGCACAGAAAAATTCTAGAGAAAGCGGGCTATGCGTTTCCACAAAGCGCAACTTTCTGCCTATCCTTAGTCCTCTCGTAGCGGAGGATAAAGTGTTGAGTAAAATTTAAAAAAAAATTGAAGAGCATAACTCAGCCCTGTAGTTTAAAAGGTAAGCAAACATACATACTTGGACTCAGGATATGTTGCCTGCTCGCTAGTTGGAAGGAGGTTCGTCAGCTATGAAACTATATGAATTACAAAAATTGTATATTAGAAAAGGGACTTAGATGTAACCTTTTTTTTAATTTACGCTTAGGTTCCTTTTCTAATATACAATTTTTGTAATTGGCTGCTTTTTTCCCTGTACCCTTCATATACAGGGTGTTTCAGGGTAGAAGTAAGGGATTCCAGGCAGTGACTAAGCGACACATACTGAGTCTTTGTAGGTATGTTTGCCTAGCCTCCGAACCGCAGGGGCTGATTTGCAACAATTGAAAATAATTTTTTTTTCAATTTATAATTTTTTTTTTGAATGAGCATAGCTTGCAAACTAAAATAGGTAGAGATTTGGAATTTGTTCGAGAGAAAAGAGAATTTTATCTAGATCATGATGGTCTGGTTGTTTTTTGTCTTAACAGATCAGGGAAGCAAGCAGCTGATAAAATAAACAGAAAAACGCTTGAAAAATGTGTGTCAAACCCTTCAATTTCCATCATTTTTGTTGAATTATTCAAAAATTTGTTCTCTTGACCGATCGATTAAATTAATGTTTCTAGAAGAAAAATGTTTGCTCTTTTTAATGGCGCAATCCCCGCCTCTCCATCTTACTTAGATGAAAAGTTATGCGCATTTAAATTCTTGAAAATGATTATGGAATTTCAAAAAAATACTTCATTCTCATTATTTTTGAGAATTTAAATGGGCATAACTTTTCATCTAAGTAAGAAAGAGAGACGGAGTTTGCGGCGTTAAAAAGAGCGAGCATTTCTCTTTCAATGTTTCAATACTCTTTCGATTCTGCCACCACGCGTTCTTGGTTTCGCTGAATAGGTATTTCATCAACTGCTTATCATAAAAATCTACACATACCTATTAATTTTTTTTTAGAACTGATCTGAAATGAGAAATAATCGAGAAGGTCTGGAAGCAGCGACGCTCAATATTATCAGCCGAGCTTCTCTTTGTATCGAACTAAATGGTGGCCGATTCGAAGCTTTTCTTTAGTACCTAATTCAAATTTTTTCAATAAAATAATTTTTTGGAATTTTTACATTTTTGTTAAGTTATTCAAAAACTTGTTCTGATTGCCCATCAATGAAGTGGATATTATTGAAAAAGAAATGTATTCTCTTTTCAACGCCGCAAACCCCGTCTTTCTATCTTATTTAGATGAAAAGTTATGCCCATTTAAATTCTCAAAAATAATGAGAATGAAGTATTTTTTTGAAATTCCATAATCATTTTCAAGAATTTAAATGGGCATAACTTTTCATCTAAGTAAGATGGAGAGGCGGGGATTGCGCCATTAAAAAGAGCAAACATTTTTCTTCTAGAAACATTAATTTAATCGATCGGTCAAGAGAACAAATTTTTGAATAATTCAACAAAAATGATGGAAATTGAAGGGTTTGACACACATTTTTCAAGCGTTTTTCTGTTTATTTTATCAGCTGCTTGCTTCCCTGATCTGTTAAGACAAAAAACAACCAGACCATCATGATCTAGATAAAATTCTCTTTTCTCTCGAACAAATTCCAAATCTCTACCTATTTTAGTTTGCAAGCTATGCTCATTCAAAAAAAAAATTATAAATTGAAAAAAAATTTATTTTCAATTGTTGCAAATCAGCCCCTGCGGTTCGGAGGCTAGGCAAACATACCTACAAAGACTCAGTATGTGTCGCTTAGTCACTGCCTGGAATCCCTTACTTCTACCCTGAAACACCCTGTAGATAAAACAAAATAGAGGATAACACCTGAAGAACGAAAAAGGTAATGTGAATTTTTAAATTTCGAAAATTTCATTACCAATTTCTTTTTTTTTCCCCTTTTTGCATCCCTGGGTTTAGACATCAAGGTCTATCAGGCCATTTACAGTAGAACAATGGTTTACACTAGAATCGAATTGTAACATCGGAGTATGATGTAACCTGCTGTATGAAATTTCCTAGAGCTGAAAATATTACTTTATTAGGTGAACTTAGTAGTGAGAGAGCAGAGGAGAGGGGCCATTGCCTCTGGGTTGAGTAGAATTTCATGAGAAAGCGTAGTACATGACGGGGGCTGGGTATCAAATTGATGATACTTTTTTTTTGACATGGGCACGTCCATAAGCATATTCCATCCAGAAATTATGTAAGAGAGGGGCGGAGAATCGGAGAAAAAATGGAGGCAGTTAAAATTCAATGAACAAAAATGAGTAAACCTGAACCAGTCAAATTAGTAATATTCCACCTTTTTGAATCAGTGAAATAAATTTAACCGAAAATCAGTGATTTTTCACTGATCTCTCCGTCCACATAATTAATTTTTTCGGGCAAATTGGAATTGAATGAGAAATCAGCAATTTTTGACTGAAGAATCACATGAAAATTTCACTAATTCAAAAAGGCAAAAAAAATTTTATTGACTTATTCAGATTCGGGGAGTAATACTTTGTTTATTCAAGAAATAGATGGACTAAAATACTTTGAAAAATTATGTTTGAAAAGCGAAAAAGTGCTTCTTTTTGACATTTTTATGATGAGAAATCTCCTTTCCGAGCTTAAGGAGAGGGCTAGAGCTGAGTCCCCTCGGGTGCGCCTATAAGTATCAAATACATATGTTTTTGGGTTGGGAATCGTTCTGAAAATTTTTCTGGAACATGGTATCAACATTTTGATAATTTCTCTGAATTTATAAAACATTAAGAAAAATCAAATTTGACAGTTCCGTAATATTTTAACACTTTGTCAGATTTCAGAATAAAAAATTGATATGAGACAAAGGTCCAACAAGAAGTCATTACACCGATTCGTCAATATTTTTTCAAGTTTACAAAATGTCATTATGTCAGTGGTATCTGGTATCCAAAATTTGATCTTCAAAAAATTCGATTTCCACAATTTAACGTCGAATTTCATTGACTTCACCCCCTCATCCCGTTCCTTTTTAATGATATTCATGTTCTGTAAAAAAAAAAAATAATATCATGTGCATGTGGTGTAGTAAATAATTTTCTGACCTTTTTTTTCTTTTCAAATTCAGGCGAAGAAGTAACCTAAAAATCGTGGTTAGAACTCAAAACATTCCAGAGAAAATGTGACTCTTTCTGATGGTTGCATTCATTCATTATTTGTCTTGCCCTCTGATCGACCATCTTTGAAAAAAGAAATTTAGAATTTTTTCAAACAATTTTCAGTAACAATTACACTTGAACCAAAATATAATTTTTGAAGTAGAAGCACAGGAAAATTATTCATCTTTGCACTCATTTTAAAAATTCATTTTCTCGGTACTCCTCAAATTATTGATGTAAAAAAGAGGTATCAAAAAAGCTTTTTTTGTTCCTCAGAACAAATCAATGATTTCTAAAAATTGGGAAAATTGAAAAAATAAAATTTTTATTGAAAGGAAGGAAAACAAATAACACAAACGCTATTATTTGGTGCTGAAATATCCAGTTTCATTTGAAAAAGCTCAACAATTTTACATTTCATTTATTAAAATGAGCGTTCATTACTATAATTTTTTTTTAAATACCGAAAATAGGAAAATGACACTTTTAACATATAACTATAGGTAAGCAAAAAAAAAAAGGAGGATAAATGTGAAGAATCAGTGAAGATCTCCATATTGCAAATACATATTTTAATTGATAATTTTTTACACAACATCATAACCGCACCCAGAAATTAGGTAAGGGAGGGGCTGGGTCAAAATTCAATGAAAAATTGAGTACCTAATTTGTTATCAGGGTGTTTTCAGTACCGAGATTTATGATACGTGTGATTGTACATCACTTGAACAAGAAAAATTGAAAAATTCTGGAATATTTGGGTAAAATTCTGGTCTTTTCAAATCAATAAAATAACTCTAACAGATAATCAGCGATTTTTCTCTGATCTTTCAGCCAGAATTATTGATTTTTTTCAACCAATAGGAAATTAACTAAGAAATCGTTGGTGTTTGACATAAAAATCAGTGAAAAATTACTGATTTCCAATGAAATTAAGTTCACTGATTCAAAAAGGCAAAATTTCATCAAGTCTTGTTGATTCAGGTTTGAGAAGTAAGTGATGTTCATTTAACGAGGGCGAAATTTTTTCAAAGCGGTATGTTGAAAAAGCAAAAAAAATCACTTATTTGTGACATAGAAGTTTCAAAAATTAATATAGATGAAATAGAATTTGTGATAAAAAATCTAAAATCAAACAAATCTCCAGGCTCGGATAACATAAGTAATGAACACTTAAAATTGGGGGGGGGGAGTTATGGGAAAATATTCATATTCTTTTCAACAAAATTCTTTTTGAAAATAAAATCCCAAATTCTTGGAAGAAATCTGATATAATTTTGGTTTTCAAAAAAGGAAATAGACACAAAATTGAAAATTATAGGCAAGCAGGTTTTAGAAAAAATTGGTCCACAATAGATCATCTTCATGTAATTAACCAATTTATTGAAAAGGGCAACGAATATAAAAATGACATACAATTAGCGTTTATAGATTTCACAAAAGCCTTTGATTCATTAAAACATTGTTTCCTTCTGAAATCAGTTTTGAACCAGGGTGTACCAATAACCTACGTAAAAATCATTTTCAATTTGTATCAAAATCTATGGGCTAGAGTAATAACACAGAGGCCAGGATACTACTTCAAAATAAAAAAAAAGGTGTAAAACAGGGCGTCCCACTCTCCTCTTTTCTCTTCTTATGGGCCCTAGAGGAAATATTCAGGAACCTAAATTTTCGAAAATATGGGGTTAAAAATTAATGGCAAACAATTTAATGATCTCAGATTTGTAGACGATATTGTCCTAATTTCTGATAACTTACCCCAACTAAAAATTATGCTTACTGAGTTAGGTACATGAAAAAAGCAAGATGGCAAGCCTTTATATGAATTTTAATAAAACTAAAATAATTTCTAAATTACCCAATCAAAATAATATTCAAATTGAAAATACCCCAATTGAATTTTTCGAAAATATACATAATATACTTAGGGCAGTTAATAACATGGAATGACTGAATGGATAGAGAAATAAATAGAAGAATTACACTAGCTTGGAACAAATTCTGGTCTCTGAAGTTTATTTTTAAGGGTAACTTTAGCAGTAGGTAAGCATAAAAGCGAAATTTTCAACTATACTGTAATCCCAACCTTAGCTTATGGTTCCCAAACATAGGCACTGTCTAAAAAAGGAGAGAATAAAATAAAAGTAACCCAGAACGCAATGGAAAGATCGATGTTAAAAATTTAAAATCCCGACATACAAGATCAAAAAAATACAAAAACATAATTTAAATTCACTTTTTGTAGCTAAGAGGAAAAAATGGGACTGGGCTGGCCATGTTTCCAGAATGAGGGATAACCGTTGGACATATAATGTGACAAATTGGTTTCTACGAGAGGGTAGGTGTCTTGGAAGACAAAAAACATGATGGCAGGATGACATCATAAAGTTTATCTCGAACCCCCTTATACCACCAAATCGCTGATAACAGGTTAGGAAAGCTACGCTCGTAATTCGGGCATCGGTTAATTTAGTAATATTTTTAAACACCACAGTTGTTATTTATCGAATAAAGCTTATGAAATGAACTGAAATGATAAAAGATCACTTCGGCCAACTTCTGAGCACCTCTTGGACGAGCTTCTGCGCAACATTGAAACTTTTCAAGAATTTTTTAACCTCGGGAATGATCAAGGAGAAGTACTGAGATACTTAAATGTAAATGAATTTAATTAACCAGTTGAAATATGGATTTGAATGAGTAGGTAAACATTTTTTTCACAATGGCCGCATCTGAAGTAATTCCACTCTCTCAATTACACAAGTCAACAAAAAAAAAAGTTCTGTGTTTCAGTTCTCATGGCCAAATTCCGATTCTAGACATCAAAATACACCAATATGCTCATTCGTGGCTTCCAAAGTTTGCATGGGGGATGGAGGGGCCAAAAATGTGATTTTTCAAAAACAATACACACGAATTTGAGAAATAAAAAATTTGAAAAAAAAAAAACGTTTTTTGGTCCAACCTTATAGAAAATTTTACGCTGAATCGAATGCCACAAACCGCAGACCTCTATCTCTTTTAGAAAAAAAGTTACGGTTAAAACTTTCCTAAATTATGTGAAAAAGTCGAATTTGGACAAAAAAAATATTTTTCCCTTCATTAGATACATAAAAGCAACCCAAATTTCGCAATCGGAACCCAAACACAAAAATCGTGTTGACTTGTGTAATAAATCAGTAAAAATTATCGAAAATCACTAAAAAAAAAAACCAGTCCGAATTGCAGCACAGGAGAAAAGAGAAAATCAGTAAACATTTTTTTACTGAAAACAAATTAGTGAGAAAAATTAGTGAAAATTCACCGAAAAGTGAGTGAAATTCATGAAATTTGCTGAAAAATCAGTGAATTTCGCTGATTTTTCCTGTGCTGCAATTCCGACTATTTATCAGTGACTATTCACTAATTAAGAATGAGAGAGTACTCAGAGAAATTCAATTTTGATACATAATAAAAAATTCACCAACTTCATACAAAAAGTATCATAGACGCACGCAAGGAGAGGGCTCAGGGAGCTCGAGCACCCCCCCCCCCAGCTCGTCAAGGAAATTTTTCATCATGAAAATGTCAGAAACAAATGCATTTATTGCTTTCCAAACATGATTTTTCAAAAAAAAATTGAGAATCCGTTTCTCAAATGAACATATTATTCTCCGAATCTGAATCAAATTTTGTAAAAATTCGTGCCTTTTTGAATCAGTGAAATGAATTCTACTGAAAATCAGTAATTTTTCACCGATTTTTTAGTCAAATATGTATTATACTGATCTCAGTCAATTCTCAATTTATCAGAAAAAATCGATAATTTTTGGAGAAAATATCAATGAAAAATCATTGAATTTGAGTGGAATTTATTTCACTGATTAAAGAAGGCAGAATTTCATCTCAATTTGATTAATTCAAATTTAGAGAGTACCTCAGCGCATTGATCGTTTGTTTCAAAATTCTCAAAATTTTCAATTTTTTTCACACTAATACTTGTATTATCCGCATATTGAAAATGTTCTGAGTAAGATTACTGAATTTTTCAATCAATTTTGACCTTCCCCATTTTTATCCAAATCGGCCCTTCCTTTACATAATTTCTGGATACGCTTATGTTTTTTTACATTGTTAAAATTATTGTGAAATTGTGAAAAAGAATTAAAATTACTTACTCTGGAGTCAAAAGGCAATTATCACGATCATGGAAAATTCAAACGCAAATTTTTGAATAGAAAATTTTCCTTTTTTTATAGCATCATACGATACTACATACAATATGGGGAATATCGACTCCCTTTCAATCCATAAGTTCTAAAAAATGAATACCAGGCCTCATAAAAAATCAAAAATCGAGATACTATCAACTTATAATATCACGAAATCTCCACCCGGAGCAAACCCCACCAATCACCTTTTTCTTTCCAATTCCAAAATAAACCTCGAATAAACTGAATAAAAATAAACTCGGTCAATATCTTCTCTCAGCTCGCTATCGAAATAATTCACACAGACAATCAATTCACCTTTAAAACGTTATCTGGCCGGATTTACAGCACGATTAAAAACTTCCAACTTTTGTATTTTTAAAACGCAGGAAACACTTGGGCTGTAGCCATACCAGCGTATTTTACGAACGCCCGGTAAAATTTTAATTATGCATTGGCGTCCTTTATTGGACTCGGAAACGTGTAAACGCGCATATTTTATTTATTCGCAACCAATTTTACGTACTAAAAGGTGATAAATTTTTCAAAACGAAAATTCCAACTGTGACACAACCGAGTGAATTTTTCCGAGCACGTTTTTCCTTCATATATCTTCGGGCATCACCTCGGTCGAACCAGAGATACGGAGCGGAATCGACCGGAGTGATTTCGGATGAAAGACGATTTGTCAACATTGCGGTATGCGCGAATGTTTTAAAAATTTCATCAAATACGAATTTCCTTTCGCATCATTAATTGAGCACGTCACTTTGGTCATTATAGAAAAAGCACGTATGGTGCTGCATGTACACGCGTTGGCATGCCAGAAAAAGATTTTTCCGTTCACGGAGCCGTGAAAAAAACGCATTAAATTTTCGCATTCCGGTGTATAAGGCGAATACTTATATACGTTTAAGGGGGTGAAATATGTACCGTAAGAATATACCGAAACAGTAACAGTATTTCGTAACTGCGGTAAATTAAAACGAACCTCTTTCAATTTTTCAGGCGCCCGAAAAACTACCATTTTATTGTGGACTTTACTATTGACGTTATGTCTGACCTATTGGCCAACGTATTCGAGAATATAATACAGATGAGAATTTTATACGTGGACGCTGATCATATAATGATGTTTTCGGCACTATTTTTTCTGTTTATTTCGGTTTTTTTTTTCGTTGTTTTATCGTTTTGTATATTTTGCACAAATCACTGTTAATAAAAAACTTTTTCTCGTTCTTTTACCCTAATTTCAGTTTCTTGTGTAAATATTTATTTTAATAACACATTTGTCGGCACCAATTGAAACGCACGTTATAGAATGTATCTATATAATTTTCCTCTTTATCGGTGTTTTTTTTTTTTGTGAAATATATCTACCTACCTATTATGAAAAAAAAAAGTGTTACATAAACGAAACTATTTATTTTTAAGGATTATAAATTGTTTGTATATTTTTGGAATTTTAAATAAACGATTTAGATCGGAGTTGTGAAAACATCATTTTTTACCGTCTTTTAATTTTCAAGGTCAATTTTTGTTGAACAGCAGTGGAGTGTGTTAAGTAGGTGGATATGCCATTCAATCCAGGCAAATACGTTTCGAAAGTTCAAACCTTCTCATAACTAAAGAAAAAAGCAGGAAGAACTGCATAAGTAACGCAGAGTAGAAGAGAAAAAATATGGAGTTTTTTGGTTGAATATTTAAATTTTAAAATATTCTAGTGATGCATATCTTATAAATTATCGAAATATGGACTGAAGTTTGACCTCTTTTCCTTAGCTCTTCACCGCGATCATAATAAAATATTTTTTTAGGTATAAAAAGACACATGTTGGGTGTCTTAGTGTAGGCAGATTAGGCAAAAAACAACATTTCTGGCGAGCAAAGATTTTATTGCGGAAAACTGTCGACTGAGTAACCCCTAAGAGTTACCACCCTCAGACCCCTTGCTACTTTTTTTATGGGGATCCACCCCCAAAAAATAGTTTTTCGCGTCTATCTCCTTTGGATTTGATTTTGAGGTAAATATAGCTCAGTACTTTTTTTTTTACAGTCAATTTCCAATATTTTTTGTATGAAAATTTTTTTTGTACGACCATTAGCAGAGGAGATAGAGAGTCTTGAAAGAAAAGGTCTATGGGAAAAAATGTGATATGTATAAAATCGTTCTATACTGTGTGTTTCGGTCATGAAAATAGGATGGTATTATATAAATTTGTGGTATTAATACCCACTTGACCTCTCCCTTTCCTATGTGCCCACCCCACCTTACCCATTTGTTTTTTATTTAGCAGTGGCAATATGATAGAGGGGTGAGGTGGGGTGGATCGTAGGAGGGGGGAGAGGGTCGAGATACATTTTTAAACCTATTCCCCCTCATACTTATCTACCCCACCTCACCACTCCATCATATTGCCACTGCTAAATAAAAACAAATGGGTAAGGTGGGGCGGGCACATGGGAAGAGGAGGGGTCAAGTGAGTATAAATACCACAAATTTACGTAATACTATTTTCATGGTCGATACACACAGTTTAAAACGATTTTATACCTATCCTCGCGTTTTCAAATGATAGCATATTTTCCAAAAACCCCTTCCTTCAGGACTCTATCTCCTCCGCTGATGGTCGTACAAAAAAAATTTGTAAAAAACATATTGGAAATTGACTGTAGAATAAAGAAGTACTGAACTATTTTTTCCGAAAAATCAAATCCAAATAAGATAGAAGACGTATTCTATATCAACTCGTCCAGGTTTTGACCTTGGGTCTTCCGATTTCGCTCAAAATTTTTTTACGAGTTCTCCTCGATAGTCTAATGAAGGAATCACCGTCATTCCGATCCCAATCTTTCAGGGAGGCGGGGGTTGGCCCTTGTAATTTTCGTATTAATCTCTTCATGCGGTTTTGTAGAAAATTGAAAGGAGATTCAAAATTGATAATCACTTTTTGAAAAGTTCAAAGTTGAGCTTTTGTGATGGAAGCTCAACTTTCATGATAAGTACAAAAAATGAAGGGCTCATTAAAAAATCTGAAAAAATTACTATGAAGAGAACTTTTTATGTATTTTTCAACTAAATACTTTTCAAGATGGGATCTCAATACCCCTGGGAGACACAGGGGTCCTAAATTTTGGTAAAAATTCAAAAAAAGGGAAAACGTGAAGTAATATATCGATTTTTACTAATTCGAAGGCGCTGAATTCGAATATGTGCTTAGTTTTTTTATTCGACCCCTCCGACCCCCCCCCCCCCCCAATCAGCTTCCTAATGATGTCAAAATTCAAAAAAATGAAAAATAACGTATAACGTGTCGTTTGTTGGGTTTTGGAGGGCGCTGAGTTCGAATATTTGCTCATTTTTGGGATTCGACCCTGTAGTGCGCCCCTAGCCCCCGATTTTGAAAAAACACTTTGATTTTTTAAATTATTTAGTAATTTTGGAGTCAGTGTGAGGAACGAAGGAGGCGGATCGAGAAAGTAAGTTGATAATCGAGCTCAGCACCATCGAATTAGTAGAAATCGATATGACACGCTATTTCCATTTTTTTGCATGTGTTTTTTCAAAATTGGAGGCTAGGGGCGCACTAAAGGGTCGAATCCCAAAAATAAGCAAATATTCAAACTCAGCGCCCGCAAAAACCCAACAATCGACACGTCATACGTTATTTTTCATTTTTTTGAATTTTGACCTCATTAGGGGGCTGATAGGGGGGTTCAGAGGGGTCAAATGAAAAAACTAAGCACTTATTTGAATTCAGCGCTTTCGAATTAGTAGAAATCGATATATCACTTCACTTTGCCCATTTTTTTGAATTTTAACCAAAATTTAGGACCCCTTTGCTTCCAGAGGTATTGAGATCCCATCTTGAAAAGTAGTTTGTTGAAAAATACATAAATAGTTCTCTTCATAGTAATTATTTCAGATTTTGTAATGAGGCCCTTCATTTTTTGTACTTATCATGAAAGTTGAGCTTCCATCACAAAAGCTCAACTTTGAACTTTTCAAAAAGTGATTATCAATTTTGAATCTCCTTTCAATTCTCTACAAAACCGCATGAAGAGATTTATCTTAAACCCAGCTAATCTCGAGATATGCTCATTCAAAGTCGAGCCATTTCGCAAGAAATCCCAATTATACGAAAATTACAAGGGCCACCCCCCGCCTTCCTGAAAGATTAAGATCGGAATGACGGTGATTCCTTCATTAGACCATCGAGGAAAACTCGTAAAAAAAAAATTGAGCGAAATCGGAAGGCCCAAGGTCAAAACCTGGTCAAGTTGACATAGAATGAGCCAGAAGCGAAAAACTGTTTTTAGGGGGGGGGGGTGGAACCCCATAAAAAAATTAGCAACGGGGTTCTGGGGGTGGTAACTCTTAGGGGATACTCAGGGGACCTCTCTCGACAGTTTTCCGCAATGAAAACTTTGCTGGCCAGAAATGTTGCAACACCGCAAAATTTCTCAACTTACCCTCCCCCTCTACCCTCCCCAAATGAATAAGAAAATGAGATAGAATGCGCCATTAAACATATTCAGATCTCTTTTTTTATTTCTTATGGAAGCAAGAGCTAAATTTTTTCGGAATCAAAAAATAGTTGCAACAAAAGCATTTTTTTTTTTGAAAATTTTCAAATTTTTTTGAATAGGTACCTATTTCAAGTCTTAACAACTTTCAAAATCTTTAGAAACGAACTAAAATCTTGTAATCTGCTTTCTATCTGGAAAGACTTAAATAATTCATTTGTGGCTCTTTCCTTTCAAGAGAGAGACGACATAGAAAGGTAGCATATTTATGAAAAAAAAAAAAAAGCTCACCAATTATGAATACGCGTCCTGTAATCGATACTAGTGATTTGGAAGAACGTGATACTGATGGGCATCCGTTGATCGATGGAATTGGTAAAATTCCTCGTAGATTTGGATTACTCGAAGTTGATTTGGAAGAAGCTGCATGCACAAGATATTCATTTGTGGAGTTTGAAATGAGAAGTAGGTAAGTAAACTTTAATTTTCCTAAACTCATTATTACAAGGGAGGGAATAAAAACGTGAATTAGAGATCTGCATCACATTTAATTTGTGCTCGCTATGAATCAGGGTTGTGTCGAATACCGTTCTATTTGATTACAATCATTGAAATGGTTCGTGGTTCGTAATTTTGAAATTATTTTTTGAATCGTTTAATGATATTCGGACATTTTTCAAGTGAATTTTCGAATATTTCGTAAATAAATGTACTTATAAGCAGCACACAAAAAAACACTTTCGGTTCAGATACAAGGTTTTCACACACAATATTTTTCTCAACGAAAAATTTCAGTTTTCAAGACCAAAACTTAGCAATTTTTCATACAAATTTTCAAATTTCTGGTACTTTTTGTGTTTTAAAGTTTATTTTGGCGAAATATTCGAAAATTTACGCCAAAAAATGTGCGAATGTCGAAGAAACAAAAAATTTCAAAAAATTAAACGAATCGAAATTTTGAATCACGAATAACAAATCATTTCCTGTCAGAAGACTCGAATCATTTTTCGTATCATGAAACAAAGGACTCGAATTGTGGATCGAATCAAAAATATACGCACAAAACTGCTATAAATTCAAAGGAACGATTTCTCCTCTCAATTCGTGTAATTATTCGCAACAGTAGGTACTCAAAGATAGTTTCAAGAGAGACAACTATGAGACAACATAGAAAAGTAGGTAACATGTTTGTGAAAAAAAAGCTTACCAATAACACAGGACACAGGTCGACATGGAAAATGCTGTTTGAAGTATAATGGGCGATTTTGATAGTATTTTTCGCGCTGATCAAGAGAAAAATAGTTGAAAAATTTCATCACCCAAGGATTTTTCACAATTTAAATTTTTCATTCAACAGGTTTTCTACTTTTTTTGATAACTTTTGACACTTAAAGTGGATTTTCTGAGAAAAGGAAGGGTTCTACAAAAAAAAAATGAATGAAACATAAATTGTAGAGCGTCAAATTTCATATCTGTAAAGCTCAATTAATTTTTTCTTAGGAGGCTTAGCTTTCGAGATATTGTAGCTCAAAGTTCAAAGTTCAACTTTTTTAAAAAAAATTTCAAATATCTCAAAAACTAATCCTCTTAAGAAAAAACTAATTGGGCTCTACAGAAAGGAAATTTTACGCTTTACAATTTAGGTTCTATTCATTTTTTTTGTAGGACCCTTTCTTTCGCCAGAAAATAGACTTTAATGATCAAGATTTACATGAAAAAATGTAAAACAAATTTCCAAGAAAATATTCCAATTATAAAAAATCCTGAGACGATGGGGTTAAACTGAAATCATATTTGAACTCTGCACTAAAAAGTAGGTCAGAAACACCAATCAGAATCAGCGCAAATGGGAAATTGTGAAAATGCGGTTCATTACAAAAAATCGATTTTCTGACAAAAAAATGACGTAGAACATAAATTATAGAGCGTAAAATTTCCTATCTGTTGAGTCCAATTAGTTTTTTCTTAGAAGGCTTAGTTTTTGAGATATTTTTAATTTTTTTTTAAAAAAGTTAAACTTTGAACTTTGATCTAAAATATCTCGAAAGCTAAGCCTCCTAAGAAAAAATTAATTGGGCTTTACAGCTATGAAATTTGACGCTCTACAATTTATGTTTCATTCATTTTTTTTTTGTAGAATCCTTCCTTTTCTCAGAAAATCGACTTGTAGTGTCAATAGTTATCAAAAAAAGTAGAAACCCCGTGTAACGAAAAATTTAAATTGGGAAAAATCCTTGGGCGATGGAATTTTTTCACTGCCTTTTTCGTGATCAGCGTAAAATAGTATATTACAATATAGTCCAAGAGCCGAACCTGCTGAAAAGTGGCCCAAAGAACTGAAAGCTGGGACCGGTCCCAAAAGTTAGTGTATGTACCCCTATTTCGAAAATAATCGGTCTGCCGATCCGTAGCTGCTGCTTTAAAGCTCAGCGAAAGCTCAAAAGTTCACAATTTTCATGAACTTTTGGCCGGAAACACTGATGGTCAAAATTGGTGTCAAATTAAAGGATTTTTTGCACTGAATCCGAATATGTAGGTCTGCCGACCCTAAAGTGCTGCCCAAGGCTTGGCAGACCGGGTCAAAAGGGGAGAAAACTCGAAAAATACACGATTTTTTAATGAAATTCACATAAAATTCGGCTAATTGGCATTAAATAATTTTAATAAGTGCTTTTAAGTATTACTCAAGAACAATCATGACTTCCCAACTTCGAAATTTTACAAAATTTTCACATTTGAGGGGGTGGGGCATAGGGGTTCATCAACAAACTCATGTATATAGGCATGTGATATATCAAAATGTATGTTTTCAAGGTCGTAGAACTCGATTACGGCAATGTTTTTCACATTAGGGATGAATTGGCGATACCTGTTGCACCGATGTTTTTTCATGAGACAATGCAGATCTTGCATATTGCTTTTTAGGCAAGCGAACAAGTGGGTTAGGTATTACGACTTGGGAAAACAGATATGTAGGAAACAAATTCTTGCGTTCTTTTTCAAAGTGATTACCAACTAGCGAAGTCACAATTGCGTAAAACAACATTTTCAATAAAATCTATGTGCAGCTCGTGAAATTTTAATCCATTTTGATAGGTCGCCTTTTTTTTATATATATATATATAATTTAGTTTTGGCAAAAAAGGATAAAAATGATACGTTTTTCAACTTCAAAAATTCATCATATCCTACCCTAGCAGCACAGAAAGTCGTATAGATATCTATAGCAAGTCAACTTCATCTAATATATCTAAATCTGAAAATGATATCATTTAGATGTGGGTTTGGTGTATGAAATTCGATGAGTCTTTGAACATTAAAAACTATGTCTGATAGTCATCATATGAACATATGTTTTTTGATCTTTTTCCTGAGCTACTAATTGATGTCTACTAGATATTGAATTTAGATATCTTCTAGACAAATGTTAAAAATGTCGAAGTCACATCAGATAAATATCTATTTCAGTGTAAAGATAATGTAGTCTCCATGACAGCAGGTGGTAGATGTGCATTGTATGTTCAAAATCCATTAAATGAAGTTTAAAATAAGATTCTATACCATATGTACCACAAAGTCTAGTCCACATCTTACAGACATCCTTTTTTAGACCAACTTATTCATTTTTTCATAGTTGTCTTATTGATATCTGATATTCCACATCATATAAACATCTTGTTTTAGACCATCAACTTGTTCAATTTTTCATATCTTATTGATGTCTAATGGTCCACATCTTATAGACATCCTGTTTTAGACCATGAACTTATGTATTTTATTAAAAATCTGATTTGGTGCATTCATGAAGTTTTAGTCATTTGAAATTTTAAACAATAAAAAGGGGTTCAACAGCAAAATCCGGCTACTTTTTAAAAATATTCCTAAAATATTTTTTTTAAACGTATAGATTAACCTCACGTATTCACGTTTGGCGATTTCCTTGTACTAAGGACCGAAAATCTCGAAAACCTGTACAAAAATATTGCTTATTTGACAGAATTTTCAAATTTTGAATGTTTTATATGGAAGGAAATGACCAAATGAGAAAAACCAACGTCGAATTCGTGTTTGGCGGGCCAAAATACCCTGACAAACATCCTTTTCGTGATCGTTTTCCATAAAGTCTGAAAATTCATTGTTTCCATTGATTTTTCATGACAAAAAAAATGAATTTTCAGACTTTACAGAAAACGATCGCAAAAAGGGTGTTTATCAGGGTATCTTGGCCTGAAAAACACAAATTCGATATTAGATTTTTTATTTTGTCATTTTCTTTTATATAAAACGTTCAAAATTTGAAAAATCTATAAAATAAACAACATTTTTGTACAGGTTTTTAAGATTTTTTAGTCCTTAGTACAAGGAAATCGCTAAAAGTGAATACGTGAGGTGAGTGAATCTACATTTGAAATAATATTTCAGGGATATTTTTGAAGAGTAGAAAAATTTTGCTATTAAACCCCTTTTTACTGCGGAAAACTTGAAAAGCACAAAACCTCATGGAGTGCATAAAAAATTACGAAAAAAAAATTATCGGAAGCACACCTCTATAAAATGTATCTAACTTTGTACTTAAGAACAGAAAATTACATTACCTTCTGTTAAAATTAAAAATTTCTGAAAATAATGCAATAAAATGGCCATAAATCAAAAATGGTGGGGTGGGAGGTCGAAATATTTTCGGGGATTTTTTTTACATCAAGTGGCACCATCTAGGAGGGGGGAGGGGTGGATCGAAAAATCGGAGCTGGGGCTAAATTCACCTCTTACGTGGTTATATCCTTTGTATTACACCCTCAAAAACATGCATTTTGATATACCACTTTTAAAAAATTGTGCTTTAAAAACATTAATTTTGATTTTGTATTTTAAAAAACTCCAAAATTTTAATTTTTCTAGAATTTACTTCCCTTTTTTCAGAAATTGTGAATTTTGAGGATTTGGTCTTGAAGGGAGCAATATAAATTTGTTGAATGTGCTCTAAAATTTTTTTTACTGTAATATGTTACAAAAAAGTAAAGAATTTTCCCAATTTGATTAAAATTAAAAAAAAAAATTCTTCATGTTTAAGTATTACTTTTGGTAGTGAATCTTAAACCTGACATGGTGGCGTGCTCCTCTAAACCAAGGATAGAAAAGATAAGTGTAAAGTAAGTCTAAATACATATATCTAAGAGATGACAATAATTAGACATTGAATAGATATTTAACACAAGACACTTTAACTACATAACATTGAATAATTGTAAAATACCAAAATAGATGCCACATGGAGTGATGGATATCTCTCCATGTGGCTTTAATTTTTTATACCTGGGAATAAGGTTCAGTGAGAGATACCTATTTGATGTCTTGTCTAAGATGTCAATAAGACATCATCTAGAAAACATTATCAACCAGGTAAAATTTAGACCAACTTGATGTGCAGAAGATATCCATTTGACATGAAAAGTTAAATTACTCCCTTCTATTTGTGATCAATATCTGTCACTAGAGACTAAGTGCTGTGAAAGATGTCTATTTCATGTCTATAATATGTCAATTATATCGATCATGTCTTGTCTAAGATGTCTGTAAGACTTGCTACAGACCTGAAATAGATTTACTTTTCGCATTTCTGACATCCTATAGACTTCCATATCTAATTTTTGATATTTATAAGACATAGGTTCATCTAGAAATAAACATCTTACACATATCTAGATGACGTTCTGTGCTGCTAGGGTATTGTGCAAACTATTTTCCACAAATGAACCCATATACCTATGTGTTGAGTTGTCTGGTTTTTTTTTGACCCGCAGACCATATGACGCCTATGGAGCGATTATTGAGCCAAAAATGGCCAAATTTCACAAAAAATCGAACATTACGGGCGCGTACAAAAATTTTGGATATTTTTTGCTTGTTAGTTGTTATGTGCATTATACGTGTAAAATGAAATTTGTGAGATTTTGTTTTTCCAAGTACATTTCTCAAGCTACCATTTGTAATCCGCAAAAATCAGTGCCATCCTCTTACCCCAATGTGAAAAACATTGCCATAATCGAGTTCTACGACCTTGAAAATATACATTTTGATATATCGCATGCCTATATACATGAGTTTGTTGATGAACTCCTATGCCCCACCCCCCTCAAATGTGAAAATTTTGTAAAATTTCGAAGTTTGGAAGTCATGATTGTTCTTGAGTAATACTTAAAAGCACTTATTAAAATTATTTAATGCCAATTAGCCGAATTTTATGTGAATTTCATTAAAAAATCGTGTATTTTTCGAGTTTTCTCCCCCTTTGACCCGGTCTGCCAAGCCTTGGGCAGCACTTTAGGGTTGGCAGACCTACATATTCGGATTCAGTGCAAAAAATCCTTTAATTTGACACCAATTTTGACCATCAGTGTTTCCGGCCAAAAGTTCATGAAAATTGTGAACTTTTGAGCTTTGGCTGAGCTTTAAAGCAGCAGCTGCGGATCGGCAGACCGATTATTTTCGAAATAGGGGTACATACACTAACTTTTGGGACCGGTCCCAGCTTTCAGTTCTTTGGGCCACTTTTCAGCAGGTTTGGCTCTCGCACTAATACAAGCAACGGAAATTCTCACGACCGATGCTTGCATTGTAAGATATCGTTCACCAATGCAATAACGAAACGAAAACGAATGTGGAATGTACCAAATGAGTAAGGTAAGGTAAGGTAAGGTATATTTTCGAAAAGTATCATCTCCTATGCCATTAGGCGAACGGAGTAAGTAAGTAACCTTTAATTTTCTTAAACTCATTATTACAAATGAGAGCATTTAAATTTGGATTAAATCTCCGCTTCACATTGACTCTGTCCTCGCTATAAATCATCAAGGTTGTGCTGAATACCGTTCAATTTGATTAGAATCACGAATCGCGAATCTTTTTCAAGGAAAGGATTCAATATGGTTTCGATTCTCTAACATTCGGACGGTTTTAAACGTAAATTTTCGGATAGTCCTCTAATAAATGTATAACCACACAAAAAACACAGCTTTTTGGTTGAGAACAGATTTGTTACCGGTACACTGTCATCATTCACAAAAAAAATTTCAAAACAAAATTTCAGAATTCAAGGCAGAAATTTAGCAATTTTTTTCTAAAACAAATTTTTAAACTGGCATCTTTTGTGGTTTTAACTTGACTGCAACAAAATACCCGAAAATTTACGCCAAAAAATGGGCGAATGTCAAAGAAACAAAAAAAAAGATTTCAAAAAATTAAATGATATAAAATCACGAATCATTTCCTGTCAGAAGACTCGAATCATTTTTCGAATCATAGAATAAGTAATTTTCGAATTCAAAATTATTCGAAAACGTACAACCCTGCTATAAATTCAAAAGAACGATTTCTCCTCTCAATTCGCACAATTATTCGTAACACTATGCAATGACATTCCCATACCTAATTAAATTTCGCCACACAAGAGCCTATTCTCAGCCAGGGCCGGGAGGGGGGGATCGAAGAGAAAAAGGGTCTCTCACAATGGGAAGGAGCGGCTCAAAAATCCAAAATTTTCAATTTTTGAGTTCCAATACTGCGCAAAAGAAGGAGGCTGTGGATAAAAAAAATTAGTAGGTATTTTCGAACATAATTATTTTTTAAATTCCAAGAAAATTCAAAATTGATTAAATCGATTTCAGAGATTATTCAGTGACTGACACTGTGCAGATCAAAAAGCACAATTTTTTGCTAAAATCAATATTTCAGGTAAGTATAGTTTTTTTACTTTCTCCTAATTACAATTCACTTCATCTATGAAGAAAAAATAAAAACCGTTATAACATGGCGATTTTCTCGAAAAAATTGTGATTTTTGATCTACACAGTTGTTAAATAATCCTTGAAATTGGTTTTAATAACTTTTAAATTTTTGTTGAAAAAGTGAATTTTCGACAATTTTTAAAGAATCGATTTTGAATTTTTCAAATATAATTTTCTACTCGCCCTAGCCCTCGTTCTTTGCGCAGTACTGGAACTCAAATATCAAAAATATATCCAAAATTTTGGTTTTTCAGCCCACCTTATTACAGAACTAAACTTATAAAACAATTCAAACCAAATCTACGAGTGTACTCGTGTGACGTCTACGAGCTGAGCCAAATTTTTTGTTTGAGAGGGCCTCGCGTTCGCGGTAAATATAGCATGTTTTTTCAGAGTGTCTACCGATTTTTCAAAATCAAATTTCGCGACTTTTTCGCGACCTTTTTCTAAAGTATCTAGTATCTACCTTTCAATTTGACACCCCCTCCCCCCTCAAAAGAAAATCAAGGAGATCAAATTTATTGCAGAAAAAATTTCATACACGGAAGAAAATACGTCTTTAATTTCAAAAAAAGGGCGATTTTTCACAAAAAATTTCTAAAAGTGAATTATTTTATGGTAAAGAAGAGAAATAATTACTGCCCGAGTGAAGCGAGGGTGAAAATTTTTACGAAAAATCATGTTAGAACGGATCAAATTGTTAGATGATTATTGAGCATTTACCTAATAACGTATTTTAACACAATGGAAAGCTGGCATAACATGAGCTGATATAGATTTTGCAGAAATGAAGTTATTATTTGGTCCGAGCGAAGCGAGGGCGAAATTTTTTCGAAAAATTTATTTAAAAACAGCAAAAAAGAGACATATTTCCAAATTATTTCTCCTTCTGAATTTTTAAAACATTCCTTAGAAAATTCCTAAATTCTCCATTTTTTTTTAGATTTTCTAGAGAATAGACACATTGTTCCCTTTTGAAATTCCCAATCGTGATCGCTACTTAGTCTCCCACAAGAGCATATTTTTCCGCTTCAAAATATTCAATTGTTTGAAACAGGTAGAAGGGAAGAAGATTTTTAATTTAAGAATAGGGTTTTAAAATTTATGAGCCCGAGCGAAGCGAGGGCGAAGCAAGGGCGAAGCAAGGGCGAAGCAAGGGCGAAGCAAGGGCGAAAATTTTTAGAAAAAATATTCGAGATGGTTAAATTTCTTTACTTTTTCTGTTTTGTAAAAGGCGAAAAAAATTTAAGTAATTTTGGAAAAATTCGCGACTTTTGATGAATTTTGGGTCAATTTTGGGGCTTTTTCGCGACCGGTAGACACCCTGTTTTTAGTCATAAGGGGCCTTCGCCCGAGGCGGTTCGAACACAAATTTTTGGAGGGAATAAGGTTCATAAATGCAAAATTGCCGACTAAAAATTTAAAAATATCAATTCTACTCATGCCTGAAAATTTTTATCTCTGTAATTGCATTGTACGTAGTTGAAAAAACCTATGAATATTGTTTATTAGTTCAAGTTCCGAGCGAAGCGAGGGAAAATTTCAATAAAAATTACGATGTACCTACTTGATTAAAAAAATGATAGTTTGAATGTGAATATGAGAGGAAGTGAATTTGGCCCGAGCGAAGCGAGGCCGAAAAATTTTGAAGACCAAATTCAAGGTGCAATAAAACAATGTTTTACATTACCGAATAAACTTGAATAAAAAATCGGCCAACTTTCATTTTAAAATCATTAAGAGATAAAAATACGATCGGGCCGAGCGTAGCGAGGCCAAAACTTAAAAAAAAATTGATTTCCAAACCTCGAAAATGAGTTTTAAGGAGAAAAAAATTAATAAAATTAGTTGAAACAATTTTAAGGAAAAATACGAAAAAAATCACTTTTGTAGGAATTGGTTTATTTTAAAATTATGGAAGGAAAAATTCAATACGGCCGACCACAGCGAAGCCGAAGTTTTTGAAAAATTTTGATTTGAGGAATAAGTAAATCCATTAAAAATTACCGAAGGGCCACAATTTCCGTTCCATTCGTAATAAATTCATATTCTTTTTCATTTTTATCAATAAATAAAATTGAGTTATTTTTCATCACTTATGCTATAAAATTCCTAAACATTTTTTGAATTTGCCAAAATTTTCAAAATTTTGCCAAATTACCTGAAATTTCCGAAATTTTGCCGACAGGAAACCGGCTGGGGGGAATTACTCCCCCATTCACGCCGCCCCTGGCCTTCGCAGGCCTTTACGAGCTCCCAAAAAACTCGAGCCTGGGGAAAACACCCCTTTCCCCCCTCTCTGCACAGGCCTGTTCTGAGCACAATGAAACACTTTCCACAAAACTACACCCACCTCATCACAGTTCTCCTCATACGTGAAATATTCCAAACCGACGACACAGCGCTAACGCTCGAATCCACATCGAACCTGCATTCGTCATCGAATAAAAACTGATCGCCACAAAAATTCAATTAAAATGGGGGCGAACCCTGCCCACCTTCCTTCGCCATCGCAAACACTCAACTATGTCAAAAACAAACGGCAATGTCGAGCCGAAAAATTCTCCAGAGTTTTACATCGTCAATATCTCGATACGCCTATACCCACACGTGGTCCATAACTAAAAATATTTATCGACTCATCACACAACAAAGGGATATTTTTAAACGTCGCAGGACTCCGGGTGGTGAAAAAAATCACGTTTTTGAAAATTACACCGCGTATGGGTTAATTGTAATTCAAATCGACGTAATTTTCCGCGTCGATACATAGCGATACTTGTCGCATTAGGTGAACGTGCCCTTAACGCGAGTACTTGTTATCGAGCATTTCACATTTATAAATATACTATCAAACCCAATAAACATCAAACGCAGGCACCGTGGCAAAAGCACACCGTAGCACACGTATAAAGGAATCCGTCATGTGTTAAACTACCGCATATACAAATATTTACCCAAAATAAGATACATACGTGTACAATATAACGTGGAAAAAATTTTCCGCGAGGTTTTTCGCGCTGGTTGGCGAGCAAAACCCGACGTATATCTTGGAAACATATTCATATCGTCGAATAAAACGAAAACGAAAGGGATACGGGCGAGCTCTCGGTATAATTATTTTACGTGGGAGGCCACAAATATCAAATGTCAGGGTTCACTTAAGGGCTAAAGCTCGACGGACAAATTTTATGAATTTTGTCACCGCATCCCGACCTAGAGAGTTAACGATGTTTATGGATAATGGTGCGAGCCTGGGGCAGGAGGGGGGCGAATGCAGAGCAGCAGATTTTACGCAAGGACGCGGCCATCCGCAGACGAGCTAAATTTACATCAAAAATTAAACGTATACGCAATACGCGCGTTGTAATCTGGTAATGCTTAAAACTTTGACGTATGTGCATTTCTCATAAAATAATATTATATTTTAACGCGTAGAGAGACGACCTTCCGCATATACGTACATCGAGGTAATTACCGAGGCGCTAGGCGCGAAAAATAATTACCGTGAAAAGGGCCATCTTTTGTAATGGTGTATATTTATTATCTTGTAACATCCACTCTTTTAATGGATGCTATTTACTAGTCGATGTAAGAATTTTAATGGGTAACTTTACACGAGTATTCGTTTATGCGAATACATCACCCTATAATGAGAGACCAAAGAACGTGGTTTCGAATAAATGATAGAAAAGTAAACAATACCGTCGTTTGATAAAGGCCGTTTATGTATTCTTTTCGCGCTTTTTTTTTCTCACGGTGGATATTTTTTACTCTTTTTTTCGGATGCGAAAAAGTAACGGACGATGGGCGTAGTTTACCAAAGGGTATGGCCGGATAAGGGGTGAATTTGGCCCCCGGCGCTTTTGGGCTCCTAAACACCTCAAGTCGTGTATATTGACTAGAAATAATTGTTCACAAAATTTTGGACCCTACCCCCTCTGTTTCGGAGCTATGGCCATTTTATTGAATCATTTTCAAGAATTTTTAATTTCAACGGAAGTGAAGGAAATTTTCTGTTCTTTGGCACAAAGTTACATCTGGTAGAGGTGTATTCATGATAATTTTTTCAACAATTTTGGTGCACTCCTAAAAAATACCATATAAGCGAAGAGCGACCACCCTGGAAAAATTCCTAAAAAATACATTTTTTTATGTAGAATTTTACTATGTATTTGGTTTTGGCGATTTCTTCGAACTAAGCGCCGAAAATCGCGAAAAACCGTACAGAAATGTTGTGTCACGGTGGGAATGCCCAGGCCTCTCAGGTGGTAACACTGAGCCGGCCGCTGAGAGTTCGATCCTACTTGGTAGCTAGAACCTACCAAGTAACTTTGTAGTATCTTATCCATCATCGAGTTAAGTTCATACCATGAAATCAGTGTAGTGCATGTGTAGTATTTAAATATACAATGAAAGCCTGGGTTTGTGTTTAGTGTTTTATTAACGTAAACGTAAATTGCCGGGCTATCACGACCGATGTGATTGACTGAGTGCTTGCGCTGAGCTGGCCAGGGACCGGGACCCTTAAGCCCGAGAAACTGTATAGGTAGAACCTGTGATTTGTGAAGTGTAGAGGTAAGGGCAGCTAGTTCCCACTACGTGGGTCCCTAGTTTATCTCACCCTTCTCATTGGCGCCCACTTAGGTGGAGAATTTGTGTGGAACTCGGAAGAAAGGCCGACGACTCCAGGAGAGGTAAGTGGACTCCGTCCAAAACCCTTTCAAAAGATCATTTTTTTCTAATTTTTTTTTCGTGTTTAACCTGTTTTCCGTCTTCGGACTAATTTTTCGTGCATTCTATTTTATTTCATGTGTAATTTTTCCACCCAAAAAGTCGGTAAAACGTCTTTTTGGGTACATTTCTGTGTACTCCTAACTCGAAATACATCGCTAAAACCGATTTTCGAGTACGTTATCGTTTTTTGTACTCAGAAAATACGCTAAAAACGTATTTTCTAGGTAGGAAAATACGCTAAAACCGTATTTCCAAGTGAAAAAAACGTGTTCGGATAGAATACGTGTGCCAAATTTGACAACTTTCAGCACAAAAATTGTGTTGAAATTGGCCGGCGCTTAGCTATTGTTTAAAAGATAGCCAACGCCCAATTCCGAACACTAGGTCAACGTACGGTACCTAAAACGTATACGTACGTAACGCTGGTTGTTATCTCAACGCAGCGTGACTCCTTTCAAAAGAATTCGAATTCGTTGGATTCACAATACCTACCCATTCGCGTAGGTTACCTATTTCACTGGTAATCGAATAAAACCGAGATAACAGTGAAAGATAGGATAGAATTATTTACCTATCTAACGGTAATAATTCGCCTAACTTCGAAAATCAAGTTAACCTTGAACGAAGTGGTAATTTACGTGCGGTTCGTTTTCCATACGAAACAAATTCGATATGGCCGAAGCCAACGCCACCCCCCAATCCACCCAAGAAACTGAGCAGCAAAGGATGGATAGGGAAGCGAAAGAAAAGCAAGCAGAAATTCAAGCACTGCTAGCTAATCAAAAGAAAATAAAAGATGAGAAGGATGCTCTCCATTTTATAGGTCTCGAAGCAATGAAGAATCAAAAGAAAAAAATTCAAGATCACGCAAATGAGCTTCACGCGAGAGAATTAGAGATGAAAGAACTGAAAGATTTATTGGATCAAGAATTGAAAAAAGGAGAAGAGTTGAGGAAACGACTCCTCCCTCCCCCCACACCCGAACCTGGATCAATGGATAAGGATCCTTTTTGCCGCATTCAGAGTACCGATCACCGTGAATAGGATTCCGTACGATCTCACGAACGATCAGGATACTGCATCTGGAACAGAACAGAACAATGATTTAGCATCCGGCTCCAAAGTCAACTCAACGGAGACGAACCAACACGGACCTAAACTGTCATCTGCTCAGCTAGCTTCCACGATGCCGAAGATGCCGCTACCATCTGTAACGTATCCGCCTCCAGGTTATACAACATCGATTCCATCAACTTCAAATGATCAGTCAAATCTTGATGTTACCTCGCAAAGACCTACAAATGATCCTATTTCCTCCGCTGTTGCTAGGAACCAACCTACAACGTTGAACATACCTGCAACAAAAAACATAATGACGTGTCGTCAAATAAAACCGTTTTCATGGGTAACTAGAAAACCTAAACCTATTAAAAATGTAGAGGAAACATATGAACCCCCTGCATTTCAAGAGGTTTTAGCGACGCAAAGTTATATTCTACCAGGCGAAGTCTACCATCCCAGAGCATTCGTTGAAGAAAGAGAACAAATACCACCATTCGTACCTCCCGAGAGAAAGGAATTCAACAAATCGAAGAATACCGGAGTTGAACTCCTACCAAATTTGGAAGAACCTCTAAAGGACGAAGATTCGAAGACGTATTTCAAGAGAATGCACAAAGTTACTCGAGATTGCACGAATGAACAGCTCAAAAGAGCAACGACTAGACTTCAAACGGTAGAAAACCATGAACACTATGGCGAGAAATTGGTCGAGCATCTAATTAAACGATTCGATGCTTTAGATGCTCTTGCAGAAGAAAACCGAAAACATGTCAATTACGCGCTGTTAGATATAGACGCGATACGGAGAGAAAATTTCACGATTATGGATCATTTTCAGCAACAAAGGACTGCGATTATGGATGCTTATGAGGATATCAGCGAAGTAGTAGTCGAAAATGCTGAAAACATGAACTTCAAGGTAAACTTAGTTCAACAAGAAGGTTGGGAAAATGCCTGCCTACTTGCTCAGCAGAATCAAATGACTCGACAACTCGCGATTCAAGCATTCCAGAACTCGCAGGATAATCGTCAAATGATTACTTCGATATCTCGCAACCCCTCCATAACTTCGGGTCAAAACGATTCTTCACGCGAATTTCGTTTAGCTCAACGAAACGATGCTCAGGCCTTCCGTGAAACCGGTATTGTATTCAACGAAAAATCGAAGTATTACCCTGTGAGCTTCGTCGAACAATTTGAGAGATATGCGAAAAACGCGCAAATGAGCGAACCGCATAAATGTGCCATGTTCATCCAGCTGTTGGACTTACCCGACGCGAGAACGTGGAAATCATCGCACCAGAATTACGACGATTTTAAAAAGCTAAAAGAAGCTTTTTTCGCTGAATTTTGGACCGTATACAAGAACGGCAGACGATTGACCACTTCCGCCGAAGTCATATACACGCTGAGACGAATAGCATGTTCATAATCAAAATCTTGAAGTGGTTAAACACCCTCAAGGCCACAACGAATCCCAATATATGCGATATTATTGGCCAGCTTTGCGACAAGATGCCTACTGACTTACGTCAGCAGATATCTAAAGCCGACAGAACTGACGAAGCCAAATTTAGAGCACGTCTCGATGAACTTTCGAAAGATAACCGAGACCCAGGAATTACGTGTGGTACGATAGGTAAAGGAGGCAAAAGACAGGAATATAAAGAACAGAGAGCCATCTCGTGGCCTGGTTCTGATCCTGCTCCCTCCAACCTACCTGCTGCTCTCAGACCCACGGCGAAGTCTCCTCCCCCCAAAGGTGCTTCGAGTACCCAAAAACCTAAGTATCCATCGACTAAAAATCAGGATCCGAGACGGGTACCCGGAGTTAACCAAATATCTACTGAGGATGGAGCGAACTCCACCGAAATAGATGCCCCCTCCGATTTCCCAGACAACTCGGTAACAATCGAAGACGTTACCGAGACGTCGGGAAACTAAGTTCTGACAAATGCGATTCAGATTACGAAAATTTCGATCTGTACGCAGGCTACCCTACCTCGAATCAGATTGACACGTCTTTTCTCGACAATTACGAATTGATAGGTGATTCTTTAGCCCACATTTGCCAACAATATAGGAAGCGTAGTGATAGAAACTACCGTTTTCCTAGGTACCTGCGTGAGCAACAGTCCGCAGATGATTTACTCAGATTTCTCAAAATGTTTAAAATTGAGAAGAAAAAGGCCATATTAAACACAGGCCAATATGAGTTGAATTATGGCTCACTACCAACTGAGACCATTCAAAAGAAAATCGCTAGCATTTTGTCGTACCTACTAAACGACTTAGGAATGGAACAAGTGATTCTTTTATTTCCGATCGTCCGTCAATGGTCAAAAGGAGAGCGAGGAGTCGACGCAAACCGATATTACGTGATGCGGAGGATGTTCAGCCAATTTGCTCAAGACGATCGTGTCCATGTATCATTCAAACCAGCGCAATTATTACTGAAGTGTAATTCTATCGACCTATTCAGGACCAAGTTGAATAAACCAGTTCAATTACGCGGAAAAATGGTACCAGACACGGAGAAGTTTATCTATTCGAAACACACCGGAAAACATTACATCAACTACAATGTTTTCAAGCCCATTATTCAATGTATCGTGAACGAAGCGATAGGATGGAATTATCAAAAAATCATACATCCATCCAAGTGTACTGGGAACGTTCAGATTAGAAATACTTCGGTCAAGAGGAAATTGGACAATTTTCTAAGAGAGCAAGAAGCTCTGGAGCAATCAACGAGCCTCCCAAAGACTAGCGAAGGCGTGATAATACATGCAGATGTCCCAAAAGATTTCTCGGCGAATGGGGCAAATGAATCAGAATTAGAAAATTCTGAACAACCAAAAGATTCGAAAGAATCACCCTCTCTTTTCAGAAGGCGAGATTTCCCGTCTTTACAGAAACTTTTCCCCGATCTTGTCAAAAAACAAACCGAAAAAGACGGTCCTACTCATATGGTAGACACAACTTTAAACCTGCCTCTAAAAACAAAAGAGGAACCAGTTCTGAATCCAAAACACGACGTTTCGTATGCTGACAAAGTAAGGAAACCCCTATCTACGTCAGCATTTAAAGGTGCGTACGTCGTGGACGAAACTGGTAAAAGGGTTAAAAAGTGCCCAATTTCAGTAATACATGCCCTAGAGAACTCGAATTTGGCAAATATAAGACCCTTCGAAGATTTGGACGATTGTATTCGAGCGCAGATCGTATCCGAACACTCAGATGATGCAACTTGCGTTGTGCCACTGTATGTCGGCGATCAGCTGATGAATACTCAGCTAGACACTGGGGCATACCCCAACGTCATGTCTGATCAAATGTTCGAGAGATACTGGGAGTTAGAAAAGGATAAAATCCAATTCATACAATTACCTAGAGGCGTGCTACTGAGACTGGCAAATCACGATACAGTACGTACGTCATCGCTTATGCCGCTTTTTACCCTGAAATTTGATGTCCAAACTCTTAAGGTACCATTTTACTTGATCGAGTCTAGCAATCCGATCAGTATAATTGGTAGATTGTCTATGCAGGAATTAAAAATACAGCCACTTATTTTAGAAAAACTGGCTACCTGCACACTTACGACAGACAATCCCCCCGTCAAATTACCATTCTTGACGGCAGATGAATATTACGGGCGATTGACTGTACAGCGAATAGAGGCCCACGAAGATGAGCTTGGTCTAGTTGTACATTATATCAAACAGTTTACAAGACCAGTAAACTGGGACCTTTTAGAACCAGAGGACCGTGATAACGGACCGGAGATTTTCTCCCAAAAATGGATCAAAAGATGCAAAGAAATAGAACCTAAAAATTGGACCTCTTCTGAGCGTTTAGAGCAAGTCAAGAAGTTAATCCTCACGTTTTCGGACTGCTTCAGTATATACCCCGGAGCCTACAATGGTGCAATGTCCAAATTCGAATTCAAATCCGAAGAAGACAAGACGAAGAATTGGAGAGGAGAAAAATATAAACCACCTCGAAGCAAAATGGAGCGAATGCGCAAGGCAATCAACATCATGCTTGCGTTAGGCCTGATCCAATTCTCGAATTCACCATTTATCAACACCTCGTGTCCTGTTGAGAAGAAGGATGGAAGTATCCGATGGACCTTAGCTTCCGACGAATTGAATGCAAAACTGCAACCTAACTACGTCGAACCGCCACCCCTCGAGTACATTATCATGGATGGAGAAGACGACGAAATTTTTTCAACCCTGGATTTCGTGTGGGGTTTTCTACAAAAGATCTTACACCCAGAATCGAGAAAATACACCGCCTTCCAGTTCGAGGGGCAAGTATACGAATTCACCCGTGTACCGTATGGAACCAACGTATCGGCAGCAGAATTCATTCAAATGATAAATGAAGTAATACCAACTAGACCTGGTATTCTGAAATACGTCGACGATATACTTCTACGCTCGAAAACCTTTGAAGAAATGGTCCAATTGCTTGTGTTCGTTTTAATGCGAATCCGTTCGGCTGGATTAAAATTGAACCCCAGAAAAACTGAACTGTTTCAGACCCGTACTGACCACCTTGGCTTTGTCCTATCAAAAGAAGAAATAGGCAAACAAGGGAAGAAAATAGAGAAATTCGATCAATTTGTGGAAAAACATACCAAACAAGGAAAATTCAGTCTTAAGGACAAGAAAGAAGTACTTGCGTTGGTAGGTTTGACTGGTTTATACGCCAGATTTCATACCAGAGTACCAGCAAATTTTGAGCGATCTCTATATTCTGACGTCGGATAAAATACCTTTCGAATGGGGCCCTAAACAGGATAAAGCATTCGAAAAACTAAGCGAAGCGTACCATCAAGATTTCAAATTAATGCCTCCTAAAAAGGGACATGATTTATATCTTGATACAATGCCCACCGATGATGCCATGAACGGCGTGATTTATCAAAGGATCGATGGCCAACCGCGTATTGTAATGTATGCGAGTTACGCCTTCAAGCCCAATCAAAAGGACTATACCCTCCTCGACAAAGAAATGTATACGCTGGTTACGATGTTTAAAAACTAGGTATTTGGTTACACGGCAGCGTTGTACACGTACGAGCAGATTTGCAAGCGTACGTGCAAAAATGCAAAGCCCTGTCCACTACCCATCGTAAAATAGCGTCCTGGGTATCTTTATTACAAGGTTTCGATATAAAATACGATATCAAAGGTCAAAAAGCCTTATATAAACTACAGGCTCCAGAGCTGACGGTCGTTGACCACCCTACCCTTTTCAAGGAGAAAGAGGCCAACGCTACTTCATTACAAAAGTATGAAGTAAATTTCACCGCAGCAATGGTAGACGACCTGATGGAATATTTAGGAAATATCCATCTTTTCCAACCTGAAGACCCCATCATCCGACAGACCATTACGCTGCTGGAGATGGAGGTCCCAGAGAGTAATAAAAAATTACGAAACCGCCAGGCCGCAAAAGCACGCAAATTTGCTATTGTCGAGGACGAGGAAGGTCATAAAATTCTGGTACGTAAACACAAAGACAATACAACGGTACCATACCTACCGGATACTTTGTTTTACGATACCGTCGATTTCCTACACGATGCTTATGGCCATCTAGGAGCAAACAAACTTGAGATGATATTCAAAAGAATATACTTCTATCCGAATTCTCTCAAGTATATCAAAGAGATAACGACAGGCTGCCTGGTATGCAAATGCAACAAATTCTATGGGTATAATAAGAAATTAGAATACGCACAGATTGAAGCATACGCTATCGGCGATGTCCTCTCTATTGATTTGTTTGGCCCCGTAGTGAACAAAAAAGGTCTCCCCCGATACCTACTTGTGGCAAAAGATGTTTTTACGTCAAAGATATGGCTTAGGCCTACTACGACGATAAAAATGCAACCAGTAGTAAAGGCCATGGAGGATATAATCGCTGATATCCAGTCACATGGTATCAAGATTAAAAAATCGATAACTGACAACGGTAAACAGTTCGTCAGCGACGATTGGAAACTCTTAATGACCAAGTATCAAATAGATGACCGCCACACGAGTGTGTATAACCCCTCCTCTTCCCTCGTCGAACGCAGTATGAAAATTATTGCCGAGAGGATAAGGGTGAGGATTAACACAAAACAAAACCCGGATACGGTGCACTACGGATGGCATAAGTTTGTTAAACAGGTTGAAACCGAAATTAACAATACCCCTACTTCATTTGGATTTAAACCAAACGAAGCATGGGGCATCGAGGATAAAATCATCGACATAGTCCCCTCAAAAGCTCCCAAGTTTAACTTCAGATTCCACTTGAAGTTATTACTTGAGTATACCAGATCCCATGAGTTCGAATCAACGACAAGTCAAAACCTACTTGAGGAGAAACTTGACCCCGATATTTTTATAAAGGATGCGGATGGATATGTGAAAGTGACTGCTGACGGTGCCTGTGCCGGAAATGGTGGTAAAAAACCTAGATCAGGCATCGGAATAAGCATAAATTCCTCGACACCAAAAAATGTGTCTGAGCGAATAACTCATCCCCTTTATAAGCCAACAAATAATTTGGCCGAGTTGATGGCTATAAAAACAGCCCTGAAAATACTCCTTTTTAACGATATAAAAAAGGCTAGAGTATTCAGCGACTCGAAATATTGTGTGGACAATATCAACGTCCACTCAGAAACGTGGATCCTGAATAACTGGAAAAATGCCGACAAAAAACCTGTCGTGCATGCCCAGTTATTACAGGAGATCTTGGATCTTAAAAACCAATTCGAAAAATGCGCCATTGTACACATACCCTCCGCTCGGAATGAATACAATCATGTAGTAGCTGACATTTTAGCGAAAAGATCGGTCTATGACAAAATAGATACCGAAATGAAAATCGATGAAATGTCAGAGAAACAAGTAGTAGAAAATTTCATTCGCGAGAAGAGAAAGTTACAAAGGATGCATGACGAATACGCGTTTAATAAGAAACACCAAGATCCTAACCCCTTTGAGATAGGTGACTTGGTTCTGTTGACCGAACATCGACAGTCGAAGTATTACAAAGGAACTTCGCAAAAGTTTTATGCAAAACGGGCAGGACCCTATTACATCAAGGCTAAACTCGGACATAATTGTTACGAAGTTGAACCCTCAGATGTAATAGGAGGTCCCATAAAGACCCAAAACATAAGACAACTTACCCTGTTCATGTCTAAAAAACAACAGGCTGACTTCTTAAATGAACCTTGTCTCCAATCTAAACTCAACAGAAAATCTCTTGAAGAAAGAATCAGAGAATTTGTCCAAGTTGAAGTTGATGGCGATCTTGACGATATCGATGAAAGCTTTTATACAAAAGCTTCAATCACCATGTCTATGCAAGAACAAAAGGCTGCAAGACTGGAAAGATTACGAAAACGTCAAGAAAGACAAGAATTGGGAATCGAAGAAATAAATTCTGATTCCGATTTCGACTTCGACGATACAGATTCCGAATGTTTTGAAGACAGTTCGGATGACGATGGACCCCCCCCCCCCGACCACCTAGGATCCCGACTTTCGATGCACATGGTGAACCACTTCCATCAACGTCTGGCGTAGTACCAACACGACGAACTATATCGACGAGTTCGCCTGAGTCTTCAGAGAATACCACCAGCGGTACTTCGAACGACCAAATTACCGCAGATAGTGGGTTCGAAGAAAAACCAAGAAACTGATGATTCAATTCCGGATTCTGCTCAAGATTCGGTCATCGACCCACCTCAAGACTCAGCAGACGTACCGAGAAGAGGAAGAGGACGTCCCCGAAAAACATCCCAAGGAGACGCCGGATCCCAATGCACCGAAACGACCTCGTGGAAGACCTCGAAAACGGGATCCCCCTGATCTACAAAAGATCGAACTAAAAATTCGCGAAAAAGTTGGAGAAAGGTTCCCCGAATTAGAAGTTCGTGCAAAAGATTTCCTCCTAAAACGAGGAAAACGAACTAATATGTTCGAATACAAGAATGCAATTTCGTCTGATTACCCAATTAGAGAAATTCATTCAAATAAAAAAGAAGAAAATGCCTATACAAGTTGCAATGTTGCGATTTGTGCATGAATATTCCCCTTCAAAAGAAAGAACTAGCAAAAGATTAAACACGCCAGTTCACTATTACCGAAATAGACGAATTAAACCGATACCTACCAAGTCAAAAATTTTGGAAGCGTATGAAAATGCTATCAAGTCTAGACAAGTAGGTAAACCAAAAGATACCTATAATGGTATAAACTACCAAGAACTAGGCAAAATAGCAGAAAACATACGTACGCGACTTTGCAATCATCATATATTCCTCAATGGATAGGGTGATTAGAAATCATACCTACCAAATACGAGAGATAAGGAATGATGCAACGCGTTTGGTACGTATCCTTACGTTACAATGAACGACGACGAGATAATTTCCAAGAATTCCAAAACACTGCCGAATATGACAATTCGCATTTGTGTGTGTGTGTCGATTTTTATCGATAAGATAAACCCGATACCGAACTTGGAAATAATAAATCCTCGTCCAGTTTTAACGTATTCGCAGAGGATGAAGTAAGACGTACTTGCAAAAGATCTCTTGAACTTCAAACGATAAAATTATTACGTGCGAATATTCAAAATGTTGCCGAAAATCTCCGTGTTCTTCAAGTAAGTAAAATAATATTCACTTTTCAAGATAAATTATACGTTAGATTGATAGTTTTAATATTTACAGAATTTTGAGAGTCACTATGACGAAGAATTGCGTAAAGCCAAAAGAAACGACTACAATTGAACGAAAGGTGACTCGATTCGCACTGGGATTTGAAATAAGTAAATGGAGGCTTATTTCAAAAGAATAACCCGCTCAAATGATATAGGTATAAGTTTTTTTCGATTCAAAAGATACATTTTATTCGTTAAATTTTGATTTTTATACAGAAGAATATAATAAATGTAAATATTTCGTTTAAAAGGTATACTTTATTTGAAAAATAAAATGTATTTACCTTCAAAAGGTACGAATCAGGTAAAGAATCTGGACATTTAATATACGACTAGAATGGATAATCATGGGGTAAGTAAAATTCTTCGTCTAGGAAGCCTGCGAAATAAAAGGTAAGTATTAATCATGGTGATATCGAAATAAAATCAAGTAAGTACCTATACGTACTAATTTTTCGACAGCTGTAATAGATGGACAGATTCGTTTCAAAAGATGTCGACGAGTCTAACGATCGAATATTTCTCCATGGAGCCGGTCCAGTTGTCTGGATACGTTGAGCCTGGAAAAATTCGATAACGATTAAATTCGTCCATCTCAGGAATTATTTTTGAAAATCTAATTACGCTAACGTACCAAAAGAAGCATAAGACGGTTCGTCTGATTCGATAAAAGTCGCTAATTATGGCCACCGAGAATCATATCGGGCTCGCTTGTCGTCCTGTTTGATCGAGTGATTGACATAAACCGCGAATAACTTTTAAGAGTCAAAAGATGATGTAGTCTGAAACTCAAGGTACAAGAAAAAATCCAAAAATCGTCGATAAGACAGGTCAAAAGATAACACCGATCGAATTTGGAACCAGAGCAGTTTTATACTTACTCTTTTTCAACTTGATATGAACGCTGTATAATGCTGGAACGAGAATTTGCGACTGTAGTTCCCGGTTTGCGCCGACCAGACCAAATTTGAAGACAACCGGCGGCATATGGATTCATCTGGAAGGAAATTGGTACGTACGCTGCCAAATGGTTTGGTAATTTGCTGTAAAAAGCAAACATTCGAGTATTGTAACGTAGCATAGTCCGTGTGGAAGCTACCTATTCAATTTTGAATTTCGAATACGACCTGGATTTACCTTTTCGACTTCAACACGTCTTTCGAATGAAATATTTTCCATCATATCACCAGAATACTTCGTTCAAAGGATCTGAAACAAATCAAAAGAAACGAATTGATTAATTACCTATTCGCAAGCTAAATATTCAAATGATATCCGACGATGACATATTTATCTGAAGAACTTGAGATTGGGTTCTAAAACAGCCAATTCTGATCCAGCCCAGAATCCTGAAATCAAGAGCATGGAATCAGGAACAAGTCGTATATTTTTTATTTGTTATCTAATTTATAAGTACGATAATCGTCAGCACCTGACAATGCAATGCACTAAAGTCTTTTCTTTTGAGCACAGCGAAGAAGATCATCGATTTTGGAAGCCGAGGTGAGGCTGGGCCCCTCGAGGTATTGCATCAATCCACAGTTATTTTCGAGACGGTGTCTCCATGCCACGGTTGGAACTGCGGATGTCCGGATCGCTTTCGTTTTATCTTTTGTTTTTGTTATTTATTTTCTAATTTTTTGCCCTGCACCTTTTTGTCTTTTGTAAAGTTTTTTGTGCAGGTGCGTAAATTTCTTTTGTGTTTTTCTGTTTTTTCAGCTAATTTTAAGACAGTTTTTTGTACAAAAGATACTGATCGAAAGCTCTCTCGTTCGTTGGCTTGGATTACCTATACCCACTCAAAAAAGTGTGGGGGCATAGGGTACACTCCTGAGTGACCTGAACATTCAACTGTGAGCTGGTACGTTCCTTCACCACTTTTCAGTGAGTAGGTTTTTGCCTAACTCCCTGATAAGGTGTGGGGGCATATGTCACGGTGGGAATGCCCAGGCCTCTCAGGTTTCTCGGTAACACTGAAGCCGGCCGCTGAGAGTTCGATCCTACTTGGTAGCTAGAACCTACCAAGTAACTTTGTAGTATTTATCCATCATCGAGTTAAGTTCATACCATGAAATCAGTGTAGTGCATGTGTAGTATTTAAATATACAATGAAAGCTGGGTTTGTGTTAGTGTTTTATTAACGTAAACGTAAATTGCCGGGCTATCACGACCGAAGTGATTGACTGAGTGCTTGCGCTGAGCTGGCCAGGGACGGGACCCTTAAAGCCCGAGAAAACTGTATAGGTAGAACCTGTGATTTGTGAAGTGTAGAGGTAAGGGCAGCTAGTTCCCACTACGTGGGTCCCTAGTTTATCTCACCCTTCTCAGTTGTAATTTTAGCAGATTTTTCAAATTTTGAGCGCTTTATACAGAAAGAAATAACCAAATAAGGAAACCAATTTCAAATTCGTGTTCAGCAGGTCAAAATACCCCGATAAACACCCTTTTCGTAATAGTATTGATTAAAATTTCAAAATTCACTTTTTTCACTGATTTTTAATGAAAAAAAAAAGTGAATTTCGAGACTTCGAGTAAAACAATCGTGAAAAACGTATTTTTCGGGGTATATTGACCTGCTGAACACGAATATGGATTTGGTTTTTTCATTTCGTCATTTTTCCCTAAAACGTCCACATTTTCAAGTTTGAATCGGGCCTCTCGAGCAAGAAAATTATTATACACTATAATTAATGTCATATTCGTGTTCTACGACCCAAAATTAGTTGGAAACCAAAATCTTTCCATTTCAAATTTTTGAGTCACATTTCAGCAACAGAAACCATCCAAGGAGGAGTGATGGTGAATTTATTTTCCACGTATCCTCCATTGGAGGGCTCAAATTTACTGGGTGGTTAGTGCTACGTTAGTGCTCTTTAGAGCCGTACTTTATTTCGTTAGTGCTGCTCCCCAGAGGGGGGGAGGGGCAATTTTTCATCTTCCACTACACAAGGCGAAAGCCCGTAAACACTGGGTTTCTCACGAGAGCGTCGTGGAAATAGCCCAGAAGAAATAGCATCGGAAATATGCTTGGAAAATAAACCTATTTTAATACCAATTTATTGTAATGCTTAGAAAGGTTCTATGTAATGTCCAGGGTCTGGGATGAAAAAAAGCACCACCCAAGCCCCTATTGTTTATTTCGGGGGGGGGGGGGGCTAGACCTCCTATGGGGATAAAAATTGTTTTGCACATATTTATCTCAAATTCACGTAGAAGGTTATTTATGAGTAAAAATACTCCCAAAACATTTTTCAGCCCCCCTCAACTTCAGGGGGCTGAGCCATTGCTTCCCAAAGTAGAACATTTTGGGCTAAAATGAAAAAAAAAATAGTTTTTTAAATATAAAACTGTCTCAGAATTTTTATTTTAAAAAAATTTGGTATTTCTAATGTGAGATAACGTATAGGACTAATGGACTATAGCATATCAACTTTTCAATTCAAGGCGTGTAACCCCCCCCCCCCCCAGGCCTCTTTGAAAACACACATATCGTGGGGTTTTCAGCAAAAGATGACGTCGTTTCACAGGTGACTCAAAAACACATTTTTTCAAGGTAGTGAAAATTTTTTGCTTTAAAATGTAGAAGTACCTACCTACTTCCAAAAAAATTTCAGATCCTCGCAGCAGGAGAAGTCGGAGACGTTGTTTCTCAAATTGAATAGTTTTGTCAAAAATGACAAAAAAACGAGGTTTTTGATGTGTATTTATTTATAGACATAAAAAAATTGTTGTTCTTTAAACATTTCGAATCAAATCTTACTCATCGTCGTCTTACTGTTCAAATTTGGAAAGTCATGGCTCAGCTCCCTGTTATTGTGAGAGAGCTGAAAATTTTTTTGGAACTACTTCTACACCGAAATAACCTTTCTATGTAAATTTGAGCGAAATGGATGTAAAAAAAATCATTTTTGGAAGCGAGCCTTCGGACTTGTCATCTCAAAATGAAAATAAAAACGACAAATTTTTTAAAAATAAAATTCTGAGACAGTTTTATATTTAAAAAACTATTTTTTTTTCATTTTAGCCAAAAATGTTCTACTTTGGGAAGCAATGGCTCGCCCCCTGAAGTTGAGGGGGGGCTGAAAAATTTTTTGGGAGTATTTTTACTCATAAATAACCTTCTACGTGAATTTGAGATAAATATGTGCAAAACAATTTTTTCCCCATAGGGGGTCTAGCCCCTCCCCCCGAAATAAACAAAAGGGGCTTGGGTGGTGCTTTTTTTATCCCAGACCCTGGACATTACATAGAAACTTTCTAAGCATTACAATATATTGGTATTAAAATAGGTTTATTTTTCAAGCATATTTCCGATGCTATTTCTTCTGGGCTATTTCCACGGCGCTCTCCTGAGAACCCCAGTGTATACGGGCTTTCGCCTTGTGTAGTGGAAGATGAAAAATTGCCCCTCCCCCCTCTGGGGAGCAGCACTAACGAAATAAAGTACGGCACTAAAGAGCACTAACGTAGCAGTAGCACTAACCACCCAGTAAATTTGAGCCCTCCACCGACAAATGGGGGGGGGCTACCATTTACCCAGCCCCCCAACCACACCTCTTAGGGGGGACCAGCACTAACGAAATGTGATACGGCACTAAACAGCACTAACGTAGCACTAACGATACTGCAAATGTCAAGCCTCTAGCGGCATTTGGAGGGGCTACCATTTACCCAGCCCCCTCCCCCCCAACGGTACCCCACACTGTGGGGGAGCACTAACGAAAATAAATACAGCACTAACCGGCACTAACGTAGCACTAATCTTACACAAAATTTCAGCCCCCCAAGTCGAGTTGGAGGGCTGGCTAACTGGACCTTCGTAAAGGTCTATTCAAGATAATTTTTTCATCAATTTTGGTGCACTCCTTCATGAGGTTTTGGCCATTTGAAATTTTCAACTGTAAAAAAGATCTTAAAAGCGAAGTTCGACTAATTTTTGAAAACATCCAAATAATGTGTTTGACGTAGATTCACGTCACGTATTCAGTTTTGGCGATTGAGGTGGCGCAAGGGCCGAAAATTGCAAAAAACCGTAAAAAATGTTATTTTAGCAGATTTTTCAAATTTTGAGCGTTCTATATGAGAAGAAATGGCCAAATGAAAAACTAATGTCGGATTCGTGTTATGCAGGTCAAAATACCCCGATAAACACCCTTTTCGCGATCATTTTACTTTAAATGTCGAAATTTACTTTTTTCATTGATTTTTCATGACAATAAAATTAAATTTCGAGATTAAAAGTAAAATGATCGCGAAAAGGGTGTTTATCGGGGTATTTTGACCTGCTGAACGCGAATACGGGATTGGTTTTTTCATTTCGCCATTTCTTTCCATATAGAACGCTCAAAATTTGAAAAATCTGCTAAAATAACAACATTTTTTACGGTTTTTCGCAATTTTCGATCCTTGCGCCACCTCAATCATACCAAGAGGGTTCGTAATACTAAAATTCCACTGGTGCATGTACGAGATTTTTTCAACTTTTTTTTTATATCTATCCAAAAAATACCAAAAATTAATTTTTTGGTGAAATTTTTGAAAAAAAGTAACTTTTTTGAGAGAAAAGTAACAAATAGTAACTTTTGAGTGCAAAAAGTAACAAATAGTGACTTTGCTTGAAAAAAGTAACATGGTTACTATAAAAGTAACCCCGTGGGATGCCTGTAAGAGGTGCTGCAAATACGATGTCTCCAAGTACGAGTAATACTTCGATACCTTTAAGTAAAATTACGAATTGGCACCAAATGTTCAAGGATATAGACGAGAGTGTACGAAAAGCTGACAAAAAATACGTCGAGGCGCGTGAAAAATCTGATGATGCACTAGACAATTACGCCACCAATTACGAGGAAGAATCAGCCAAAAAATTGGAACATGCTAATGAAGAAGTTGACCAATGCTTAGCTCTCTCTCATGAAAAAAAAGAGAAAAGAGGCCGAAGAAATGCTACAGCTGAAAGAAATTTACTGAGTGGTTAGTGCTACGTTAGTGCTCTTTAGTGCCGTACTTTGTTTCGTTAGTGCTGCTCCCCAGTGGGGGGGGAGGGGCAAATTTTTCATCTCCAACTACGTAAGCAAAGGCCCGTAAACACTGTCTTTCCCACGAGAGTGCCGCTGCCGTGGAATTGGAAATAGTGCAGGAGAAATGACATCGAAAAAGTGCTTAAAGAAGAAATATATACCCCAATCGCAATTTTTCATTACTTAAAAAGCTTTCATACTACGATGTTCAGAAGCTGTGATAGAAATGCACCGCCAAAACCCCTATTGCTTTTTGGGCAGGGGGAGGGGTGGACCCCTTATACAGGAAAAAATTGTTTAGCACCAATTTCACTAAAATTCACGTGGCGAGTTATTTAGGTGCACAAATAATCCCCAAAAAATATTCAGCCCCCCTCCACCTCTGGGAGCTGAGCCATCACTTCCCAAAATTGAACATTTTTGGCTAAGATGAGAAAAAAACGAATTTTTTGATTATAAGTCTCAAAATTTCATTTTTTTAAATTTGGTACTTTCCATACTTATTTTGAGATGACGAATCAGACTAACCTGTCATTTTTTCATTCAGGGTGTTTACCCCCCCCCTCCTTCCCCCACACACGTCTTTTTTGAACTTATACAGATCAAGGGGTTTTTAGCCAAAAAAAGCTTCGTTACACAGATAATCCAAAAATACTGAGTAGACATCTATAGATTTTGAAATTAGAAGTGAGTAAGTAATTCTTTAATTTTCTTAAACTCATCATTACAAGTGAGTTATTTTCCAAATCTATGGAAAGAGCTATTCTACTCGTATGTCAATTCCACCACTTTCTGATCCTAGATTTTTAAATTTTGTTAATTTTTTTACGAGATTCTCCCTACCCGAAGATAAAAAAAAATGGAAATATCTTCCCACCACACTTGAATGATTTGTTCACAAAAATATTGTGTGGTATGTTATTTGTTTTTCTTGGACAGCTGAGTTCAAATATGGACTTTTCTTTTTAGTACAAGCTCACCTAGATTTAATCCTCCTTCACTCTTGCTTGACCTATATTTTTTTGCGATTTCTGATATAAGGGAGAGGAAATCTTGGTGGAGTCATGTGAAAAAAAAAAAAACATATTGAATTCAGAGACCCAAGAAACATAATAAACAACATTCCTGATGACATTTTTATGAACAAATAAGGTTTTCGTTGAAAAGTTATACTTCGTACTTTCCAAACTTTTTATAAACGATTCAAAGTCTTCCTTCGATCCTCTTTCCAACTGGGTGAGGCAAACTGCTGCAAGTATTATTAATTTTGTGGCACAATTCGTCGAATTGGTATACTTACAGTATTTTCATAAAAAATGGCCCAGGCAGAAGAACAACAATGGTGCTCCTCTTCAATGTCATAAGTGAAGAAGGGATCTAAACAATGGTGGTTTGTTTACTTCCTGGAGGGGAGATTTTTGAAAAAATAAGTTAAGCAAAATCGTGAAGGTCCAAAGTCCGAAAAGTGGCGAAGTACAACTACCATGGGATAACCCAAAACCCTGATTCCTTTCCAGTAGTTTTAATTTAATCGACGAGGCTCGAGGTAAAAAGCATGGCACCGTCGTCGGATTAAAAAATATACCTAAGTATCTTCATTTCATCTCTGTAGATTATAATGATCATAATAAAAAGTCCTACAAGTAGGTATGTACATTCGTCACAGAGTTGCTCAAGTGATAAAATGAAGCTTGGTACTTTCCATAGGTGAATAATTATCAAATTTGATAAAATTTTGCCCTTTTGAACCAGCGGAAAAAAATTCACTATAAATCAAGTGATTTTTCACTGATTTTCTACTCGATAATTCCCTATTTTTTTCCTGAAAAATTGGAAATTGTCTGAAAAATTAGTAATTTTTGACTGAAAGATCAATGAAAAATCGCGGATTTTCAGTAAAATTTATTTCACCGATTCAAAAAGGCAGAATTCCGCCAAATTTCATTGTTCAGTAGCAAAGCGTGTGAAAATTGGTCTAAAAATCAAAAATACTGCAAGTATTTTCTAAATTCACTGAATTTGCAAACGGTCTCTCTCGAAGCTTGAACACATTTTTGTTGAAAACGTTCACATCTCGTTTCCACCTGATTTTTACATTTTAAAAAATAATAAGAGCCAATATTTTACCGATGAAATCAGTGGAAATTACAAACTGATTAGCAATTATTACAAAAATCGCAGATTCAATTGAATAAATTGGGGGAAAACCTGAATTGAAATTATTTCGCTTTCAATGCTCTAACATGTCCCACGATTTTACTATGCAAGCTTTCATTACCCATATGTGTACTTACCATAATCAAAGTATGCAAGCAGGTATTGAAATAGTAAGTAATTTTTTTTTTATTTCCACATCATTTTCATTGAAAAGTTGTTGCAGTTTCTTCGACATTTATAAACAACTTTAACTAATTTCAACATAATTTCCCTCAAGTTTGAAAATTTTTACGTAATAATTCCTTGCATCAAATTTTAACGATTAATTTCCAATTTGGAACTCAATGTAATCCCAAAATTCAAGTTTAATCGAAAACAATCAAAATATAAAGCACTCGCAACATCAGTCATTGCCAGTTTATTCTTTCTTCCCTCAATAAAATAAGTGACCAATGGAATAAACGTAGTGTCTGAAAATACAACAGTATATTCCTCAAGATCAACACGATGGAAAAAAACCTCCTGCACCATTTTGAGAACCCATTGGCGGAAAAAAAATATGAATACCTAAACTACTTAATGGGGTTTGAAACTAAATAAATAAGAAAAGCGTAGAAAAACGAAACCGATATTTTTTAAAAATAATAAACAACACTCGACACTTCCATTTTATTAGTATCGAAACATATTTGTGTCGATACGTAGATGTGAAAATTTGTTTCGTTTTCTTATGTATTTTATTTTATTTTTTTACCACATTTTGCACTTTATTTCGTATCCGGTATTTTCGCTTTTTATTCATTCGAAATTGAAAACAGTCTAGTTCGATGAATTTCAACTTTGCCTGCATTTCATTAAAGGGAAAAAATTTTCAATTCGTTGTAAATTCACGCGACGCGAACTTTTTTCAAATAGCTGGAATGAGAGAAAAAAAGGCTAAAATCGAAACGCGACAATAATCCTCGTAAATATACACGATAAAATAGTTTAATTAAGTTTTAGGATTTAATGGGCTGTAAAAATAAAGAAATCATTTTTCCTTTTTTTTCTCTCGTCGAGGAAGAAAAACGTCGTCGCTGGCGGAAAGGTCGAAAGAGGAAATTTAATAGCGAATTTTTTACTCGAATATTTGACGAGACGAACCATTTGTTCGAATTTACATTTTCCGACGAATTTAGGTGTATTGTCGTGGGAGAAGAAACTCGACGCGAGGGAAAAAAATCCTTATAAACTTACATTAGTAAGGATAGTATAACTCGACGTAGGAGAGGAATGTATCCAGTATCTTTTATAGCTTATTATTCGGCGAAACGAAGAACTCTGGTGGAACTTGACAAAGAATTTCATGCCGGCGATTTACGAAAATCATCAAGCATTTTCGTTATTCATCGAAAGACCGAAATTTCATTATATTCATAGACCATAAACCATTAACTTTTGCTTTCCAGTAGAAATGAACTTTCAACTCGTTAACGAAGGCATTTTCATTTTATCTGTTCTCCGCGGACATGGTACAAGTTTTCATTCGGTTCGCGGAAGACGTACCCGTAGATATTCGTGTTATACTTTTTTTCTCCTGAAGGGGGCTGTAGGAATAATTTCTGCGCAGAGTTTTGGGATTTACTCGAAGCCATGTCGGTAATTAAGAATTCTAATTTCGAATTCGTAACTTTCGAAAAATTTTCGAATAATTTTTTCATCCTGGCGAATGAGCCCGAGAGAATAGTTTGGCCCGATGAGCGTGAATTATATAGAAATAGGCCAATAACGTCAACACTCAGATCTACGTATTATAAATGGTGCTTCGCTGACTGAAAAGTTGAAGATCAATTTTTGAAAGGTAGATAAAATTTGCCCATTAAGTTGAGCCGTCCGCCTGAAAGCAAAGCAGGCAAAAAACATGGCAGGGTTTCCCAATTTAGTGAGAGTTGGTACATAAAAGTTTCCAAATATTTAAGGAATATGGCCACTAATTGTCAACTGGTGGACTGAAATCTCCCCCAAAAATGCACAATTTGTAGCTTGAGAATTAAAAAAAATTATCCTGAGTGTTTAGTTAATTTTTCGGTACAAAATGTGAAATAAAATTAAAAATCGAGCCACAAGATCACAATACGCAACAAAACGAAAAAATATGGGATTGTAAAAATTTTCGAGCAAACAATGTGAAATTAACATTCAGTAAGTAATTATTCATTTTTTTGATTTTTTCTTTCTGATCACATCAAGACGAATTCATAACTTGGTCAACCAGATATCAATTCTATCAATATCAGTAAGCAAATCAAGGCATATGCTATAACGAGTTCAAAATTTCCCACACGATATGCCCAGATTTCGAACCATTGGTTATTATTTTATGAATTAAGATAGCAAAACTCGAAGAAGTCAAAATAGGTAATTATCGATTCCGAAAGTCAGAACTTGACTCAGAATGTGGAAATGACAATTTTTAAATAGACGCCCGAATATGAGGAAAAATATGGTTCATAACAAGTCAAAAGTTGTTCGGAATTCCTTAGCTCTGGGTCGGCAGGTGAAATATTTCTTTTATACCCCTGCTGTCTATTGGGACCGAGCAGGCTGTGGCGCGCTAGTGTCAAAATCAATGCATTAACTCATCACAACCAAAATTTCATCTATTCAATGGGCTGTAGGTGAGTTGATTCCCAAAGAAATATTTGTGTAAAAACACAGGGGAATTGATTCCCATTATTTTTTTGGAGATGTACGAATTGATTCCCCCTTTTTCAAGAGTGAATGTGCGAATTGATTCCCATTTCTTTGGCAGGGTATGTATGAATTGATTCTCACTTTATTTTTCAAAAAAGGAATTTTTCAGGAGAGCGAATTAATATGCACAAAACGTTTCTACGACTTGGAATTAGGTTCAGCAAATGTTGGTTTGTTTCAAAATGTGGATTTGGGGCCTACAGAGCAGGTTTCACTCCAGTTCTCAAGAATTGAAATGAAAAATTTTCCCATCTGGGTGCGCTTATGCTTGGGAATTTTTTAATCGCAGTTTCGAAAATAAAATCTTACGAAAAAAACAATGATGGCTCATTCCATGTCAACTCGACCAGGTTTTGACCTTGGGTCTTCCGATTTCGCTCAATTTTTTTTACGAGTTCCCCTCGATGGTCTAATCAAGGAATCACCGTCATTTCGATCCTAATCCTTCAGGGGGCGGGGGGTGGCCCTTGTAATTTTCGTATAATTGGGATTTTTTGCGAAATGGCTCAACTTTGAAGCCCAATTTTGAAAAAAACATTGTTTTTTAAAATTTTTTAGCAGTTTGGGAGTCAAAATGGGGAGGATGGGGATGGCCGATCAATAAAGTAAGTTGATAATCAAGCTCAGCACCCTCGAATTAGTAGAAATCAATATAACACATGCTATTTCTTTTTTTTAACGTGTGTTTTCTCAAAATTGGGGGCTAGGGGTGCACCCGAGGGTCGAATCCGGAAAATAAGCAAATATTCGAACTCAGCGCTCTCAAAAACCTGACAAACGACACGTCACACGTTATTTTTCATTTTTTTGAATTCTAACCCCATCAGGAGGGCTAATAGGGGGGTTCAGAGGAGTCGGATGAAAAAACTGAGCTCATATTCGAACTCAGCGCCTTCGAAATAGTAGAAATCGATATATTACTTCACGTTTTACATTTTCTTGAATTTTGACCAAAATTGAGGACCCCTGTGCCCCCAGGGGTATTGAGATCCCATCTTGAAAAGTTGTTAGTTGAAAAGTACATAAAAAGTTCTCTCCACAGTAATTTTTCAGATTTTTAAATGGGGGCCCTCATGTTTTGTACTTATCATGAAAGTTGAGCTTTCATCTTAAAAGTTCAACTTTGAACTTTTCAAAATATGATTATCAATTTTAAATCTGCTTTCAATTCTCTACAAAACCGCATGAACAGATTCATCTTGGACATGACCGAACTTGAGATATGCGCCTTCAAAGTTGAGCCATTTCGCAAAAAATCCCAATTATACGAAAATTACAAGGGCCACCCCCCGCCCCCTGAAGGATTAGGATCGAAATGACGGTGATTTCTTGATTAGACCATCGAGGGGAACTCGTAAAAAAAAATTGAGCGAAATCGGAAGACCCAAGGTCAAAACCTGGTCGAGTTGACATGGAATGAGCCTGATGTTATTTATTTTGGATTTAAAAAATCTTTCAACACTTTTTTTTTTTAATAAAAAGCTCGAAAACTTCGAAGATCTGTGATTTAGAAACATAGGTATGAGAAAATTGTTCATTTCAATTCTTGAGAACTGGAGTGAAACCTGCTCTGTAAGCCCCAAATCCACATTTTGAAACAAACCAACATTTGCTGAACCTAATTTTAAGTCATAGAAACGTTTTGTGCATTTTAATTCGCTCTCCTGAAAAATTCCTTTGTTGAAAGAGGTTGGGAATCAATTCGTATATACGCCTGAAAAAAAGGTAGAATCAATTTGTACCTACATACCACTGAAAAAAAGTGGGAATCAATTCGGACATTTCAAAAAAAAAAATGGGAATCAATTAGAACCTTTTTCAAAGCTGGTAATCGACTCCTAACTCCCATTTAATGTATTGTTTTTCCTTTTTAAATGTGACCGTTTCGCAAAAAAAAATGAAGTGAAGTGATAGTTTTTTCACGGAATGGTCACATTTAAAAAGGAAAAACAATAGGTACCTACATTAAATGAATGAAATTTCGGTTGTGATGAGTCATTCGAAAAGTAATTTCACAGCGAATAAGAAAATTCAAATGAACTGTCTTAAAAATGTATACTTTTCTAGCATTTATCAAAAAATGTTTTAAAAAATGAGATTCTCCCATAAGAACCAATGTTAAATTTGAAACTGTTTGACTGTTTCACTTTCTCCACCAGAGCGCGCTTCTTGTACAAGCTCGGTCCAAATTGTATCTGAGATAATCTGAGTTAATACTACCTGCTGAATAGGCATTTCAGACTAGCACAATGACTGGTTTTATTGTCCTATTTGAGGCCTTTTGTCCTATTATTTTACACCTGCTGATTGGTTCAGGTGCCTCTTCAGTATAGTTAAGTGGGGGAAACAGGTTATGGGCATAACCCTCCCCTCTTTTGATGTTAACTTCGGCGAATACGGAGCTACTCAGCTCAGTCTAGTTTTGGCTCTCTTCCTAAAAGGTTACTTAAAACAAAAGGCACAACCAGCAGTGTCTATGTGTCAAAACCAACTTTGACCATGAACTCCCGGAAATGATATGTGTCACAGGGAATACTGAATAAGTATGTCGCGATAAAAGTAATCGAACAAATGTCAAACGGGGATGATAACTGCAGAAATTTCATACTCGAATCAATTTTAATATTTTCTGGTTAAAGAAATGTACTCATCTGATTTACACCTGGTTCGGAAATAAGAACACAGGCGTATCAGTCGCACTTTCTCTTTAGTTTACTCGTTAAAAGAAAGTAGATATTATTTTCAAAATAAAGAAATAACTTTTGCGAAAACATATTAGAAATCACAGTTTTTTTTAATAAGTATATTGTTCATATTACATACATAACAGAACCTCATATCCAAGAGAGTCATTACTCATTACTCTCTCAATTATAAATCAGTGAAAATTATCAAAAATCACTAAGAAATAGTCAGAATTGCAGCACTGGAGAAAATCAGTGATTTTTTTTTATTAAAAACAAATAAGTGAGAAAAAGCACTGGAAAACCAGTGAAAATGCATTGAAAAGTCAGTGAAATTTATGAAATTTGCTGAAAAGTCAGTGAAATTCTTTTATGCGATTTGCTGATTTTTTCTGTGCTGCAATTCTGAATATTCATCAGTGACTTCCCACTGATTCAGAATGAGAGAGTATAAATGAAGTGGGCCAAACCACTATTTTTTAAATTTTGCCTGGATAAAAAAAAGTATGACGAATAGTGCAAAGCAAAAGTCTCAATTTTTTTTGGCTGAGCCATGAGACTTGAACATTCTGAAAAATGGCGACTACCTAACCTTCTCGATGTGCAAAAAAATCAGACAAATTGGCAGAAAATAGCAGAAATTCTCACTTGTCTGCTCTTTTGGACCCCCGTGGCTCGATTAACGAACTTTTTTGACTACCTGTTGCTCGTTAAACGACTCTTTTTCATCCCCCCCCCCCCCCCGTTGCGCATCGGACGATCAGAAAGGTACAGAAAGGAGCAGAAAAGAGCAGAAAAGAGCAGAAAAGAGCAGAAAAGAGCAGAAAAGAGCAGAAAAGAACAGAAAAGAGCAAAAAGGAGCAGAAAAGAGCAGACAAGAGCAGACAAGAGCAGAAAAAAGAGCAGAAATTCTCAGCAGAAAGGAGCAGAATTTGTCTGCTTTTTTTGCATACCGGGTTACCTACCATGCAAATTGTAAATGAGTATAACCATGGTTAAAATCAAGTTAGAGACTCGAACGGCGATGACTTTTCTAATTTTTTCAAGTTTTTCATTCCAAAATTGTGTGAGTAATCATTTAAAAAATCACGTTTTCGGATTCTGACGATAGGTACATTTTAAAGCAAAAATTTAGATAACAGCTATCCCTCGTTCAGATTCGAAAATTGATTCATGAAAAATTTACATACCAACGAAACGTTTCGAAAAAATCCAAGTTTATTCAACGTAAAAAAAATTATTTTTCAAAATTTATTTCATTAGTGTGTTCAGAGAAATTCAAAAAAAAAATCGTGAATTCCTTTTGAATTTTGAAATGAGAAATGAGATACATTTTTTCATTTATTTGAACTACAATAAAATTTTTCAAAAAAATGATTTTAGATTTAAACTCACATTTTTCCCGAAAAATTCGTTAATTTACCAATTTTCTATCAATTGGGCAGTTTCAATTTTCAAAAAGGGGAAAACTGTTTTCATATGGTACTTCTGATATTACACTTTGAGAAACATACCGATCGTCAAAATGTGAAAACTTGATTTTTTTCAAATTGAATCACGCAGTTTTGCCATACCTAGGTCATAATTTTCAAAAAAAAAAAAAAGGTCAAAAAATGTCATCGTATTTTTTTTAATAGGTCATTCCGCGAGAAAAAATCCATAAAGTACAAATTGTGATTTTTTTTTTCAATTTGAAGTTTTTAAATCGATTTTTTGTATATTCAAAAGTGACAATCCTGATTTTGTAATCAAACGTAATCAAAGGTCGATTTTCCTTTGAATACAGAACAAATCGTGTTTACAGGAATAATTTTTCTTAATTTTATTTTCAAATTGAAAATTCAAGTCTGTAAGTTGATTTGAACTCTTTTTTTCGCTAGGTTTACTTCAAGGGCCAAAATTTACGTAGAAATATCTAAAACGAATTTTCAACAAGAAATTCCAATTATAAAAAATTTTGACGTGATTGAGTAAAACTGAAATCATATGCGAACTCAGCACTAAAAAAATAGCCCAGAATCACTAATCAAAATCAATTACGGAGGAAAAAATGTCGATTTTTCGGCCTTTGATTATTTCCATTGTTAGATATGAGAAAATAATGTTAAAAATGCGGTTAATTACAAAAAACCGATTTTCTGGAAAAATTAAGCCTCCAAAAAAAAAAATAAACAGAACATAAATTGTAGAGCGTAAAATTCCCTATCTGTGGAGTTCAATTAGTTTTTTTCATAGAAGAGTTAGTTTTAGAGATATTTCCAATTTTTTTTTAAAGTTGAGCTTTGAACCAAAATAGCTCGAAAGCTTAGCCTCCTAAAAAAAAAACTAATTGGACTTCACAGATAGGAAATTTTACCCTCTACACGGGTGGCCCTTAAAAAAAAGTTGTTTTTTTCGGGACCCCCCCCCCCCCAGTTAGGTGACACTACATGAGAAAATGACGTACAAAAAATTTCAGCCCTTTCGATGCATGTTAACCTGTCCCTCAAAGCCAATTTTGAAAAATTGATGGAGCGCGCCCGAGCTGATAATATTCCACCACGGACACGCGGCAACGAAACGCTAAAAATACCCCTAGTGACCCAGCGGCTTAATATTCACGCCAAAGGCATGTAAATGAAGATAGAATGTTCTGGTTTGCGGCATTCGATTCCTTATAAAATTTGGAATCGGAAAAGCTAATTTGCAATTTTTTGGCGCCCCCGGGGAGAAAAGCACTAGGGTTTTACAAAGTGCAACTGAAAACAAAAAATAAAATTATTTGATAAAAATTTTTCAAACACATTTTTCGAGGGGAAAGAATGAAAATTTAATTCTAGGGGTTATTCAGCGCATGCGAACCTAGTTTTGGGGTCATTTTGACTTCGAACTACCACCAGTACCCAAAGTGGGAGGAGGGGAGGGGATGAAAAAATATTTCGAAAAATTGAGTGTGGTATCAAAATCCACATTTTTTACTCGCGAAATCCGCTTCCGATTTTACTTAATCAAAACCCCCAAAATGGGTCCTTGAGGGGGGGGGGGTGTTACGGAAAGGCCAAAATAAAAACTTTTCAAAAGAATTGAGCGTGGTATCAAAATTCACGTTTTTTTTTACCCAGAGAGTTCGTTTCCGATATTTCTTTATCAAACCCCCCAGAATGGGCATTGGGCTCATTGGGGAGGTGTCAGGGAAAGGCCAAATCGAAAAATTTTCATATGAATGAATCGAGAGTGGTATCAAAATTCACGTTTTTTTTTTTACCCAGAGAGTCCGTTTCTGATGTTACTTTATCAAATGCCCCAAAATGGGCCCATTGGGGAGTTGTCAGGGAAAGGCCAAATCGAAAACTTATCATAAGAATCGAGTGTGGTATCAAAATTCATGTTTTTTTACCGAGAGTCTGTTTCTGATTTTACTTCATGAATTTCCCCAAAATGGGCCCATTGAGGAGGTGTCAGGGAAAGGCCAAATCGAAAACTTTTCATAAGGATCGAGTGTGGTATCAAAATTCACGTTTTATTTCGACACCCCACTTCATATTCATGTGATATTTTCAATTTGGGTCCTCCTCAACACCTCCCCAATGGGCCTATTTTGGGGATTTTGATGAAAGTAAAATCGGAAACGGATTTTCTGAGTAAAAAACGTGAATTTTGATACCACACTCGATTCTTATGAAAAGTTTTTATTTTGGCTTTTCCGTAACACCCCCCCCCCCCCTTCCTCCCTTAAGGACCCATTTTGGGGGTTTTGATTGGGTAAAATCGGAAGCGGATTTCACGAGTAAAAAATGTGGATTTTGATACCACACTCAATTTTTCGAAATATTTTTTCATCCCCTCTCCTCCTCCCACTTTGGGTACTGGTGGTAGTTCGAAGTCAAAATGACCCCAAAACTAGGTTCGCATGCTCTGAATAACTCCTAGAATTAAATTTTCATTCTTTCCCCTCGAAAAATGTGTATGAAAAATTTTTATCAAATAATTTTATTTTTTGTTTTCAGTTGCAGTTTGTAAAACCCTAGCGCTTTTCTCCCCAGGGGTGCCAAAAAATTTCAAATTAGCTTTTCTGATTCCAAATTTTATAAGGAATCGAATGCCGCAAAGCAGAACATTCTATCTTCATTTCCATGCCTTTGGCGTGAATATTGAGCCGCTGGGTCACTAGGGGTATTTTTAGCGTTTCGTTGCCGCGTGTCCGTAGTGGAATATTATCAGCTCGGGCGCACTCCATCAATTTTTCAAAATTGGCTTTGAGGGACGGGTTAACATGCATCGATTGGGCAGAAATTTTTTGTACGTCATTTTCTCATGTAGTGGCACCAAACTAGGGGGGAGGAGGGGTCCCAAAAACAATTTCAACATTTTTTTTCCACCAAGTATAAATAAGCCCCCCACCCCCCCACTCGACACTTTATGTTTCATTCATTTTTTTCGTAGAATCCTTTTTTTCTCTCAGAAAATTGACTTCAAGTGTGAAAAATTATCAAAAAAAGTAGAAAAACTTTTCAACGAATACCTAGTTCAAATTGTAAAAAATCCACGGACTATGGAATTTTTTCACTGTTTTTTTTTTTTTTTGTGATAATCGTGAAAAATACTATTCTAATCACCCATTAAACTTCAAACAGCATTTCAAAAGTTCAAAAACGTCGACCTGCGTTTTTTCAAAACTGAATAAAAACATGATTCAAACCAAATCAAAAGTTATAAAATTTATAACCAGCAGTATCCACACGACCTCGAACTAGTCTCACATTCGCCTTCAATTCCACAGGTGTCTTCGACGTAACGATTATCCCAGCACTTATTACCACGTTATCAATTCTACAGGGAGATATCATGCACGTTTGGAAAAGGCGAGATTTCAATTTAATGAAAACGATTACTGCACCTCAGCCGTTTTAAAATTCAAATCCAATTACCGCAGGTTTATCTCGTTAAACAATTTATGTACGAAATTAACATTTTAATTGTTGTAAGTAATTTATACTTGATCGAGTGAATGTAAATGAAGGAAACAAACGTTTCGGGGATACGGCCTGACAAGCGTTTCGTTACCGTCCACGATTGTTGCATTGTTGCCAAGTACCCATACCTACTTATATAGTAAAATTATCGTATCAATTTCTCATATAATATACCGCCACGATACGAGGATGGTAGATACATTTCCATAAATTTATATCGGTTTCGGTATGCCGCACGTTTCGCGTATTATAGCTCAGGGAGTAAAATTGCTTTCCTTCAGAGCGAGAAAAAAATACAAGAATTGGTATATAGACTCTTGTTCTCTACGTAAGTGGTAATTTTTTTCCTCCAGTCATTTCTTCGGGTATATACTTCTAACATAATCTTACTCTACGGAGACGAAACGAACAAGAAAAAGAAAGAGAAAAAAATGTCGAAATTATATTTGAAAAGTATACGGTTGTATGCCTACCTTATGCACTTTTTCACGTAAATTATACGATCATATAGTCATTACTATATGTAACGCGTCGCGCAGAAACTTCTTCTCTACATAAATTTTTAGTTCAGAAATGTCTTTTATTTACAATAAACGGTCTCTAAAGTGAAATAAAAGCCAGAACTGCGACGCCAAAAATGTCATTCTTTCGGTAGTAATGTAAGCGAACGATACGGTTGTGTTTTACAACAATGTGGTTTCAAAATACGTACGCAGCTTTACCCAGAAAACGAAAAGAATTTTTCCCACAGCGTTTCTCCGGATACAAATGTCTTTTACATATTTTTTTTCCTTCATCGTCGCACACATATACTGACGCTCGAGATATACACGTAGACATATCTACAGAGGTACATACAATTTCATTTTTACTCCGAAAGTATGTTGTATAAGAAAAAGATGCGACATTTTGATTTCTCCCTTCTATATAAGCTGAACGTTTTTATCCTTTCATCCGAATACAGGTTAGTAATTTATTGAAAGCTTCCGGATAAAAAAGTCTCGCTAGGTGATGGGCTCGCTTGTTCGTACCTCGCCTGTGTATGAACACGTAATTTAGAAAATCGTAAGCTCGTTAAAAAGGTATATCACAAAAATGATAAGATAAGTAAGTACGTTTATTTATGGATCAAAAAATCCTGGATTTTGAAGAAAATTGATGAAGTAGTTCACTTTGAGAGGGAGACCTCTCAAGAAAATTTTGAACACCCAACCCAGAGGAGTATGAAGCTCAAGGTCAAAGTGGAATCGATTTCAAAAAACCTTGGTTCCCTACCATTTTTAGATACTTAGATCAATTTTTCATAGGTATCTTTCAAAATATTTTCATGGAAGAGCTACCAACTGCATTTTGAGTTAACCACGAAATTACTAGCTCCAAATTATTTTTGCCAAAATTGGGATTTTGACGATCCAACTCCAACTTTATTTAAAGTGTGACGGTAGGGATTGTCCCGCTTCCCTTCGAAAATTTATATTTAGCAATTTTTCGCGCAATATATTGAAATCTACATTTTCAAGGGCGCAGGATATGAATTTGGCAGTATTTTTCTCGTAGGGATAACGGGTTGGAGTGAAAAGTGAGAGAGAAGACTTTGAAAATGTTAATTTTGCAATTTATTCTGTGATAAATTCAAAACATAGATTCCGTTAGAAATTTTTGTCAAATTCGTATTCTACGTCCTCGAAAACAATATTGATGTCGATATATCACTCGAAAAATTTCAATTCCTAAAGGAAAAATATTGTCAAATTCGTATTCTACGCCCTCAAAAACATAGACTTCGATATGACACTCGAAAAATTGAAATTTTCCAAGTCTTACCACTTACCCCTCCCCCCTCCCTTACCCAATTCATGAAAATTTGCCAAATTCGTATTTTATGCCCCCGAAAATATAGATTGCGATATGGGTAATTCTACCAAAAACACACTTTTCAAAATGATTTTTTCTTTGAAAAAAAAGTGTTTTTTTAAAAAAAATTTAGGGGGAATTGCTCGGATACCAACCCAAGAACTCATAAATAATGTTGGGTCAAATTCATATTCACATAAAAAAGGGCCTTATGTAAAAGCCATGTTAATCAACCACGGTGAAGGAAAAGAAATTTGTAGCCACGGTGATGGAAAAAAGCTAAATAAATGATTATAATAATCACTCAACATACTTAAAAAAAAAAAATCAACATAATTAGAACCAATACTTGCCAAACGATTTTTTTTTGTATTTTTTTTATCTCATCAGCTCATAGTTCTTTCAGTTGATGACCCACGGTGATGGAACGAAAAAAAGTAATTTCGGCATTTTTTATTGATTTATCTTGATATAAGGAACAGGGTAACTCAGGTTTGATTTTTCATCAGTGGATGAGATTTTGGACCAGCATCCAAAGAAATGTTAACTCATACATCCGCAAAAAATATTTACAGTAAGCCATACATTAGCAATGAAAATTGACCACGGTGAAGGAACAAAACTCGTGCTACAGAGCTTCAAGGCCACCTCAGAGCTTGAGATTGTCACTAAAATGAATTTTGTTTAGACCTTGATCTGCGTACAGGTGTAAGGAACAGAGGAAACCAAGTCGCGAGAACGGAACTACCATCACTCTTTGCTGGTCGTAAAAATAACTTTGAAAAACGAGGTGTGCTACACCCACGGTGATGGAAATTTTGCCCACTAAGGGGGCTCTACGTCAGAAGGGGGAGGGGGTGGACACATTACAATTTATAAAATTGGTAGAGGGGGTCACTATGATTGACCCAGCTATATTCAAACATTTCATTAATGTGCTATACACGAAATTTTTTGCATGTACGCCAAAATGTGTGTTTTTGGTAGAATTACCCATATATCACTCAAAAAATTGAGATTTTCCGATTCTCGCCTCCACCACCCCTCCGCCATCCAATTCTTGAATTCCAAACAGAAAAATATCATCAAATTCGAATTCTGCGTCCTCGAAAACCTAGATTTTGTTACATCACTCGAAAAATTGAAAATTTTCAAGTTTCACCCCCATCCTATCCCTCCCTCACCCAACCCTTCATTCCTAAATATGGACGAATTCATATTCTACGCCCTCGAAAACATAGATTTAGAAATGTATCACTCGAAAAAATTGCTAAATTTCGATTTTTCCATGTTTTACTAGCATTTTTTCTTAAATTTCGAATTTTCAGGCTCTAGCCCCCAAGGGGTGGAAAAATTCGCAAAATGTTTCCAAAAATTTTATAAAATTGTAATAAACAAGAAAATCAAAAAATTTTGTCAATTCAATTAAAATTGAGAAAAAAAAATTGCCTACTTCGTGCCTAAATACAACTTTTTGTGCCCTATACTCAACCTAACATGGTGGCATTGGTGGCATGCTCCTCTAAATTAAGATCAAACGGCAAACGGTAAGAAACAATAGAAATTAAGCAGATTCTTACGCATATGTCTCATATTTTTACTTTCCGGACAGCGCGAAGCGTTGTAAGGAAAGTATTGTTTTCGGGTCGAAATTCGTTTTCGCCAATATTGAGTTTAGACAAAATCTGACTTTGTACAAGTTTGTTTTGACCATTTTCCAGGTGATGTTCCGTATGTATGTGTGTATGTATGTATGTATGTATGTATGTATGTATGTGGGATAAAAAATGTCTGTGAACACAATTACGTTCGTCCTAATTTAAATATTTCGTTGAAATTTTAATGGGAGTTGGGGTTTACAAAAAGGAAGGCTATGCCAAAATTTCAGATCGATACGTTCACCAGAAATTTTTTTACGAGCGATTTAATCCAAAAATCTTTGAGTTTGGTCATTTGCCGCGTTGCATTGCATGTAATCGTAATCTAAAACGCGATAACAATTATTCCTCTCCTTATCGATGCCTCGATGGGGGGACGTATTTAGTGAGAAACAAATATTTCTCGCGTCAGCATTTTTGTCTCTTTCTTTCAAGATAATGTACTTATATTTTTTCCCATCGAGTATATAAAACACAAAATAGAGTAGCTAATTTTTTTCATGGGCAAAATTCAGACAATTAGGTACCTAGATAATACTTCCGTTGATTTTTTTTTCACACCTGTCCGGAAAGTTTGTGATGCTTGCATCACTGTTTATTTATACTCCATTTATTATTATCCTTTTGCACCTTATTCATTTGTGTATCTGGATAGCCACTTTTATTTTTAAGGAATTATTCAAGTTATATTAATTTATTCATACATTCGTGTGTAGAAATACACCATATAATCTCGAATTACTAGGGAAACCTAGTTAGCGGAGAAAGTCACAAATTTAACAATTTTTGACACCCAAAAGTGCCCAAAAGTCAAATTTGAGCCTAAAAAACTTGAATTTCAATTTTTTTAGTCAGTAAAATATCATTTTGCGTTATATTTGCGATTTGTTCCTGAACTTTTATTCAATGTAAAGTAAGGCGAAATATTGTCCCTGCTCAAGTGCTCAGTGTTCAACTTTGTTCATTCCTTAAAAAAGGCCGTTGGCTGCTTTCTCCCGATCCCCACTCCTGTGAGTTTAATTAAAAAGTCAACAAGTTTGAAAGTGTTGTGATTTTAAATGGTGGAAAACTAGATAAATGAGCAGGATACCAACTTCAAGCTCAATTGAAAATGATTTTAGAACACCTATACACGCACGGGGCTGAAATAGTCTTCCTTGTGTTCCCAATTTCTGTTTCTACTCTACTCTCAACATCTGTTACTATTTAATATATTTATAGGGTCAAGAACCTACATTAGGGTGTTTCATGTGACATTTTTTCCGAAATTTGACTGTGCCGCCCTCTAATTTTGTTCGACCTGATGAAAAAAGACTTCCATAAAAATTTTACCCGAAAAAAATTATTTTGAGTGGTGGCGCAAAGGAGCTGAAAATTTGCCATAAAACCTAATGTAAAAAGTGATCTAAATCAATATTTCATTCAGTGTGTCATTTTTTCACGTTTAAATCAAAAATAAAACAAAAAGATGAAATATGTTTTCAATAAAATGACTCGAAATTCATTTTATGTCATTAAAAAAAAAACACTAAACATTGCGCGAGTGATCACCTATTTGGCACGGTTAGGCGCGGCGATTCATGCAAACATCGGGCGAATCATATTCTAACTTCACCTATCTTGCGCCACCACTTAATATTATTTTTTTAGACTAATTTTTTGTATTCCCTATTTTCTAGGCCTGATGAACATTTTTAGGGGACGGAACGCCAAAAATATTGAAAAAAAATTTTCCCCATATAAAAATGAAACACCCTAACCTACATATTACCATTGTTGGTCTAGAATCTAACAAAACAATTTCGAATTCCGGTGTTATTTTCTTTGTAAAATGTGGCAACCAAATATGTAGAATTTTCCCTGGCCATCTTTTATGACTTTGAATGTTCACCAAATTCAAAAATAAAGATCTGCATTGACCTTTCAAAGTCAATTTTTCGGGAAGGTATCATTATTTTTTTTGCATTAATTTTTTATTCACTTTTTATTTTAATAATATATTATAACTTTAATAACTTGAATGTATTATATTTGATTTTTTTAACGCAATAATTTAATCAGGTTTTCAAAGCCGCACTCGGTCATTAGGTATAATACAAAAATTTGATTTTATGGATTTCAAAAAAAGACTCCAAATAAAATTCCTAGTCATGTCCAAAAAACGAAATTCGGACCACACATTATTAGATTGCACATTATAAGATTACAGCTTGTTCTTTACGGCAAACTGGTTATGCAATTTTACTAACGTCAATCAATGAAACGAGTCGTTCAGCACATACTTGGTTGGAGAATTCCACGCAGAAACAAAACCAACTTGACGAATACGTTTTGACGATCTTTGAAACTCCAAAAATACCGCTTCATTGCGATAAAAAAAATTGGGAGAGTTTCAACTCAAACCAAAACATATCATATTCGGGTAAGTTGAAAAAAATTCTGGAAATTCAATGAAAATTGATGAGGAATGTTGTTCTCCTCGAGTGGAATACCTGCTCAACAAAAATTATCATTGACCTCGAAATAGCTGTAAATCTTGCACATGAGGTATTTTTTCACCTCAATATAAAGTCAAAAAAAATTGACCTCGTTGGTAAATTATTGATGAAATTCTTCGTAAAAATTGCAGGGCATGAGGTACTGTCAACTGCATTTTAATTTTTGAAATTTTTATAGATTCAAGTTGATGGCATTGCTACAAAATTTTTCAAAAAAAATTAATTCAAATTCATCTATAATGAACAAAAAATTCTTTGTTTATTTCTCAAGTCAAATGAAAAATTTGAATTTCATAAACCTTGCATACCTAAGATCCAAAATGCATTGGCATCCTAAAATTATTTTGTAAAACTTCCTCAAAATCATTTTAGGTGATCAAAAAGTTCGTTGACTCGATTTCAAGATAATGGTAAAAGCGATTTCAATTTGTTGAAAATTAAAAATTTGCCAAATTCGCAATCTGCAACTTTTTAACCACCTTGAAGAGGTCAAAAAGTAGGGGTATTCAATATCAAGGTCAATAGTTTAGGAAGGTATCGAAACTCGAACTACAATTTTTTTCGAAAGTGACCGAAATTCCCAGCAGGTGTCACCACTAAACAGTGGCAAATTTTTTTTTCAAAAATAATCTCTCAGTGGGGTCTAGGCTCAGAATTTTTTGAAAGGTCTTCCATTCAAAATAAACTGCTTCACCAATTTTCGTCAAAATCCAAGATACTTTTTTTCGATTCACACAAATGTAAGCAGGCACATCACAAACTCGCAGGGACTAAGGATTCAAGGTATATGTTTTGCAAGTAAAAATTTTCGTTTCGCTTTTAACGACTCGGCACAACGGCATCGGCAGTATACGAATTTCATGAGCCACCGTAGCTGTACAGCTTTCTTTTTGCTGCTTGTTTTATTTTTCTCAATTCGCGGAAACAAGCATTGCCGTTATAACGGTACAATAAATACGCACTACAAAGAACGCTGCTGCGATGCGAAACTCTCAAAGGATTTCAGCTAACTTGATTTTACCGATATAATATCGAAGAAAAGAAAACTACTACGCTTGGATACCGCAATAAGTGTTGAAACAAGCTACAGCATTTTACGCCGGATAAATTTACAACTTTTTCAACAAATTTCTATACACCCAGAATTGTTTAATCGTACGTTTAAATGTCATTAGCGTCGGCTTCTTTGTATTATTCGTATTCTTACCGTTATACAGAGTCTTTCTCGTTGTCGTAAGATTGCGTCATCTTTGTAAGTCTGTCAACTGTGGGTTTAAGAAGGGTGGTACATAGTTCGAACGTGAGTATGTTGATTGTAAGAACTACGGAATAGTCAAAAAGTCATTTTATTTTCATGGTTGTTGCATCAAAAGTGACAGATTGTGAACATATTCAATGATTAATAACCACGCAATGTTGCAAAAACCAAAACAAAAACCAAAAATTGTATTTTTTGGAAAAAAAACTGGAAATTCCAAATTAACAAAAAAATAACGTTTCTGTTTTCGGTTATGAGGTTATAAAAAAACAAAATTTGGGAGAATTGAAAAAAAATCATCAAAAATTTCAATTTTTTTCTCTTTTGAATAAATATTCTTCATTTTAGGTAAACGCTGTCTCAAAGTTGAAGGAGAGAGAAAAAGTCTAAAATAGAAAAAAAAGTGTGAATAACGTGTTCGTTTTAATGAAATAAAACGTCCTTTTCAATCGCTTCATCATGGATATGCAGGAATAAAAATTGAAACTAATTGAAATAGAAAAAAAACAGCTTTTGGTTGTATTTTAATCAAAAAACAACATTTTCCATTGAAGAGTTGTGGATCTTTTCTTTCAAAAATAAGAAAAAAGAGAAATATTTTAGTTTCAGATAATTTGGCAATTGAAGTTGGTCGAAGTATTGGGATTTAATCGCATCTTCAAAAAACATAGGTAGGTACCTAACCTATAGTTTGATGTCCTTGGCGAATTTTTCACAGTGTTGGTTCTGGTCTCCCCCTCCCCCTTACTCAATAATTTCGACTGAATTGGGAGGTGAAGTGATTACCAAAATGAGAATCAGCTTTCTTAGAAAACCTGCTATTATGTGTGAACTTATCAGAGCTGAAAAGCTGAGATTATTAGATTTATAAGGGGAAAACAAAGTTGTCCACACAATGGAGTGCTGGGTCGTGGTGACCATGAAATTCAAAAAACATACAATGCTGGCCTCATTTTATGTCCTGGACAAATGTAACCACGTATTTATCAAAGGCCAACAAGGGAGGTATCCCAACTCGAAGTAAAATTTTGAGCCCAAACAGAATAAAATCGAAAGTACATCATAACAGGACACCGTATCCAAAATTTCAAGTGCTGAAATTCATTTTTCGATTTTTGACGAATTTTTGAAATTTTTAAAATTACTTCCACCCTGCGAAATATAAAAATTTGATCTAATCAACGAAAAGAGCTGAAATTTGATATATACCCTATTTTCGACCACCCGAATCGATTAGAAGTGGTTTCAAGACGTTTTGGAGCCACCAGAAAATTTTGGAATTTCCCAGCACTGGAGAAAAGCCCATAAAAATGGTTCATATGTACTTCAGCACCTATAATTGCGGATTATCTATATCGGTGACCTATTTGATCAATTGAAACACAATTTTTCAAAATTCATAACTTTGAGTTCAAATTCGCATTTTTGAGCAAGAAATTTTCCTAAGAAAAATTTTAAAATTCGTCTAATTCGCATACATCGAGGTAAAAAGTTGAAACTTGGTAGATATTCTATTTTCGACCTCCTGAATCGAATGGAAGCGGTTTCGAGACGTTTCAGAGTAATCAGAAAACTTTTAAATTTTTTCCAGGAAAATTTCTTGCCCAAAAAATGCAAATTTGAACTCAAAGTAACGAACTTTGAAAAATTGTATTTCCATCGATCAAATAGGTCACCAATATGGATAATCCGCGATTGTCATTTTTATGAGCTTTTCTCCAGCGCTGGAAAATTCCAAAATTTTCTGGTGGCTTCAAAACGTCTTGAAATCGCTTCCAATCGATTCGAGTATTCGAAAATAAGGTATATACCAAATTACAGATTTTTTCGTTGATTAGATTAAATTTTCATATTTCGCAGGGTGGAGATAATTTTGAAAATTTAAAAAATTCGCCAAAAATCGAGAAATGAACTTCAGCACCTGAAATTTTGGATACGGTGTCCTGTTATGATTTACTTTCGATTTTTTTTTTTTGTTTGGCCTCAAAATTTCACATTAAGTTGGAATACCTCCCTTGTAAGAATGAAAAAATTGGAAATTCAGTCAATTTCGAAAGAGGATTGCGCATATTGCACACCAAACGCCGAAGCAAAAACACAATGCTTAAAATTAATGTGGAAAGTGGAATACGAGAAGAACGTCCATGCAAAGATCAGTCATCAGAAATCTTCAACTCATTACAGGCAGTTAAGCAATTCGGTTATTGGGATCATGTACAGTAGGGCGGGTCAAAAAACCAAACTTTAATTTTTGAAAAGATACCCCACGCAAAAGCTGCATGTTGGCTGGGAAGACTGGAAAAATTTCAAAATCGATTCATATCCTCCGATCGGGCAAGAGCATTCAATCCTTCAGAAATTCCCAAAAATTCAAAATTTAAAATATTTCGAAAAAATTTAAAATTGATCAAAATTAATTTTAGAGCTAAATTCAATGAGTAGACCAAAAAGCACATTTTTTTGAAAAAATCAGTGTTTTATAACTTTTTTCAATTTTTTTTATATGTGAAGAAATGGGAAAAATTTAAAAAAGCTGCCTATAAAACATAGATTTCTTCAGAAAAATTGTGCTTTAAATAAGCTCTAAGAATAATTTTAAGAAACTTCAGTTTTTGAAAATAATGAAGTTTTGGCAATTTTCGAAGAATTGGAGGCTCTTGAGCGATCTAAAAATATGAATCGATTTTAAAATTTTTTTTATTTTTTTAGTCTCTCCACCCAACGGCTTTTGGCGGAGTTTCTTTAAAAATTTCGGTTTTTCGGCCCTTTCTAATGTACAGACAGGCGTGTTAAACGAGCGTCCAAATCAACACCTTCAATCACTCCGGCGTGCAAAAAAAAAACAGAAAAGAGCAGAAATTCTCACTGTCTGCTCCTTTGGACCCCTGTTGCGTGTTGAACGACCCTTTTGACCCCCGCTGCGCGCACATTGGGCCGTATTTGATTTGCGAACCACAATAGAGGCTCTGACAGGTAAAAAGTAACTGTTTTGCGAACCACAATAGAAATATTAACTGAAGGTAAAGAATCATTCTGCTCACACACTTCAATTCAAAATTAACTCTTTTGCCAACCAACCTGTTTTTACAACCTCTCTTTTCTATGTAGGTAAGTAGCTAAGTACTGTGACGGTAGGGATTGTCCCGCTTTTCCCATGAGCAATACTGACATGACGTCAGTGTGGCAACACTGGGTAAAGCCTAGCCGGAGCTCTCGTCATTCCTACAGAATGATGAGATTGTCAGTGGCTTTCCAGATTGTTTCGCGAGAAGGAAGTCACTTCGATACGTTCGTGCAAGCTAATATGTAAGGTAGCTCGAGTGGCCCTTGTGGCATAGTACCTTATGTAAAGGCCTCGTGCCCCCGTATTTCACCTCTGAACAGAGGGAAGTGTTGGCACGTGTCGAACTAATAACAGAGAGTGAGTCTGAGTTCCTCTCTTATCCGGGTGAGGAACCTTTGCCAGCTTCAACTCTGTCAGTACGTTACGCATCCAATCTTACATTAAGCTACGTTTATATGAGGAGTAATATTCCTAATTTTGGAAAAAAAAAGAAGAGAAACAGCAAAGTTTGAAAATCTTTTTGTTTCAATTTTTGATTTCGTTCAGAGCATGAAATTTCAAAATTTTCCACCATAGTCGTCATAATCGTTAAGAGCTAGCTCTATAAAATTAGGTGTTGAAAAGCTCAATTTTTGCATCACTCATAAAATGGCTTATTTCCATCTCAAAAAAATCTTTCCTGCTCTCAGGAAACATAAGTTTCAAGTGGGAGGGAAAACGAATCACTCTCCCTACCTTCTCTGATTACGTCACTGCACTTTCACAGAAATTCTCGAACAATAGTCTAATTTTCAATTTTGAGAAAAAATATGTGAAACAGAATTTCATTGGTTTTTCAATTTTTAGAGAGGACAAAATCTAAAATATCATATTAAATGAAAACTGAGCTGAAAACATTTTTGTTTCTATTTATTTTTCAAATTTTAACTCAAAGTCAAATACTTGAATCGATTTTGATTAAACTTAAATATTGTATTTGAAAATATTTTGATGCTGCCATTTTACAAATTCTATTCTAGTTTTAATTTCGAAGAAATAAAAGTCACTGATTTGCAACTACTGAACCAGTTTTAACAAACTGTCAGAGATTAGAAAACATTTTTAATTTTTCAGTTTTATCCTTCAACTACATGTACATACATATAATTATGCAAAAGAATTTATTGAATAATAAGAGAACCGACTAAGAGAAAACACTTGAAAAAAATTCGAGAAATGAACCAAAAAGTTGAAAATTTTCATTGGAAAAAGCAAACTAGTTAATGAGAATAAAAAACGTTACATTTTGAAACTTTCAAGTTGATGATTTCGAACCAGCTAGGCAGCTACCAAAAGAAATTCGTCAAAATTAACCTCAAAAAAGTACATAAATCAAGTCATTTTCTTTCTAGATGAAGTTTTTCGAATTTATACTTTACGAGAAATTATTAGCGACTGGATCAATGTACAAACAATTGAACTGATATCAAAAAATAAAATGCAGCATTACGACTTTTGATTAGAAATTAACTGATGTTGGTTCGCAAATACGTTACCGGTACTTTATCCTAAATGTAAATCATTCGTTCGCCCATAGTCCATTTTCAATTCCGAATCTCGTTGGTTCGCAAATCCGTTACTTTATGTCAAGGGATGTCATTAATTAATATAGGCTGGTTCGCAAATTAAACCGGCCCACACATTGGAAGGTCAGAAAGGAACAGAAAGGAGCAGAAAACAGCAGGAATTCTCAGCACAAAGGAGCAGAATTTGTCTGCTTTTTTTGCACGCCGAGTCGAAATAGAACATAAGCAAACTGCAGTTGAATTGTAGGAAGAAAGAAACGTGTGCAAGTAAGTAAGTCACTTTATCATCCACTCATTTGGTTAGTTTTTAAGCCAAATAAAATAAAAATTAATGAATAGATACGCATATTTTATCGATGTACATATGTACTTAGCTACTTACTTTCGTACTCTTAAAATTTTTCATACCCTTTCACTACCTTCTATTATTAATAATGTTTTAGTTCACTGATTTCAGAAAGTTCTTCCCTTACTTTCGTTCCGGGTATTTAATTCAAACCATTACCCGCCATAATACGTGCCATTGTATGTACCACAGCAAAATATCTATCTTGCTATTTTTCCAGGAAATAGGAATTAGCTACAAAAAATTGTACATTTCCTGTCAAACTGACTTCTTCACCAAGACAAATTTCAATCTATAGATAAATCCCCCCCTCCTCCTCCTCCTCTGAAATCAACTTTTACTTATCTAACGATATTGTCGCAAAAAATACCGAAATTGGAATGGGAAATCACAAAAATTGAGTATTATAAACCAGAAAGTATAGGATAAAATAACTATACACCACGTTCATAGGTATTTGAAAAATACCGCAGTAAAAAAATACCTACATACATCATTTTTTCACATTTCACGTCGCCTTGAAAAAAAAAATACGCTTACATATTTCACCGACTTCGAAATACACACTCAGGGTAATAAAATTACTCAAACTTTGCTATACGAAGATATTCATATAGGTGAATAACCTGTAGCAAAAGTATTCGAAAAGTTATAATAAACCTATATCTGGTGTTTTGAAGTATTAAATAAGCGTCGCTGTAAAGCCTTTATTATCAAATTGGCAAGTTTCTTATTTTTAATGAATGTAAATGAGAATCATTTTTCGCATGTGTGAAGAAAGTTGGTTTCAGAGAAGGTGAAATACGAATGTAGTAGGAAGACGAATGCAGAAATATTTTTCCTTTTGAGAAAGATGGAATTTTCCAGGAATAATAGACCTATTCAAAGGTTATAGTTATTATAAACAGATAATAGTTTTAAAAGTCAAAGGCAATCGAATACAGTAGAAAGTGCGGTGATCTTTTACTAAAAAATTATGATTTTCATGTTTTCAATGATACCTTCAGTCGATTGGCTTCAAAAATAATGGTTTTAAAAAACCAAGAAAACGCACCGATATTTTTTCTTCATTTTTAGATTACAGTTGCTGGTTTCATTTTTGAATTTAGCCTATTTAAAACTTTTTTCGAATATGTACATATAAAGACACTGAACCAAAAAATTCTCGAGTGCCTAAAAAAATCGCACTCAAAAATTTAATGTTGACGAAAACTTGTATATTTCCCATGTTTAGAGCCATTTTGGGGTTTTGAGGCAGAAACTTGATACTTGAATTAAACCAATTTTTTTTGTATTTCTCGATAACTTCTCCTTCAAACTCAAAGAGAAAAAAAAATCAATTTTTTACTCACAAAGGATATTTTTTGGAACCACGTCATTATGATTTATTACACTGGTCATTGAATGTTCCCAAAATAGAATCATACAAGCTGCGGTAACGTTCATCAGTTATCAATTATTTGAAAATAAACTCTTTTGGGGACGGAAATGAAAAAACAGCGCATTCAATTTCTAGCGTTTGGAAGCGCCATAAAGGTACTCGTAGCTGCTGCATCATTAGAAATAGGATGGAATTCTCGACAATTTCAAAATAAAAAATTGGTTATCTATCGCCGGGATTTGAAAAGCATGTAATTGTGTTTTCAATTTCGGAATTTGAAAAACTATGCGACCACGTACGAACTACGAACGGAGAGTTTCTTTTAATTTATAATTTTAATTATTATTAATTCATTAATTTATATTTGTCTTCAAGTTTATTTTTACGAATTTTATTACCTTTATTAATTAATTTGATGAATTATAAAGTTCTGTTAATTTTATTAATAGTTTTTTTTAGTTTATAAAATTTAAAATTTTGATTTAAATTCTTTTTAAAACATGTTCAACGTGGTGAGGACGACCAGACGTCTAAAAAAGTTTATACAGCCCAATATTGGGAAAAATTGGTTCATTTTGTCGAGGCAAATGAAATGTTTACCCATCAGGAAAATGGGCAGAAGAGAGTGGAAAATCTCATTTTCTGCTTCTTTGGACCCCCGTTGCGCCTGGAACGATCCTTTTCGACTGCCCGTTGCGCGTGCAGCGCGCATTGGGAGGTCAGAAAGGAGCAGAAAAGAGCAGATAAGAGCAGAAATAATGCACGAAAAGAGCAGAATTTTCTGCTCTTTTTGCACGCCGAGAATTTAACAATTCAGAATTTGAAAATAAAGTACGCCAGGTTACCAAGAAATTAATTTTCGAATCTGGTGGGGTGTTAAAGTCAAAAATGCATAGGAGAACAAAATAAAATTAAATCGCATGTACGAACAAATTAAAGTAAACGGGTATGGCCGGATAAGGGGTGAATTTGGCCACAGGTGCTTTTGGGCTCCTAAACACCCCAAGTCGTATATATTGACTAAAAATGATTTTTCACCAAATTTTGGACCACTACCTACCTCCTACCCCACCTTTCGGAGCTGTGGCCATTAGGGTGTTTCATTTTTATATGGGAAATTTTTTTTTCAATATTTTTGACGTGCTGCCCTCTAAAAATGTTCATTAGATCTAGAAAACGGGAAATACAAAAAAATCAGCCAAAAAAATTATATTAAGTGGTGGCGCAAGAAAGGTGAAGTTACGAATATGACTGTCCGGTGTTGCATGCATAGCCCACCAACCCTCGCGGGGTTGATGATCGCTTGCGCGGTAGTAAGTGCGTTTTTTTTTAATCACATGAAATAAATTTCGTTTTTTTTTTTTTACAAACGTGTTTCATGTTATTGGTTTTTAAACAGTTTTTTGTTTAATTTTCAACTTAAACATGAAAAATTAACATATTCCTATGCGCCACCACTCAAAATAATTTTTTCTGGCTAAAATTTTCATGAGTCTTTTTTCATCAAAAAGAACAAAATGAGGGGGCGACACTGTCAAATTTCGAAAAAAATGTCACATGAAAGTATGAAGCACCCTAATGGCTATTTTATTGCATCATTTTCAAGAATTTTTCATTTCAACCGAAGTAAAGGAAATTTTGTGTTCTTTGGCACAAAGATACATCTCGTGGAGGTGTATTTATGATAATTTTTTCAACAATTTTAGTGCATTCCTTAGCGTTTTTTCGACTATTCAAATTTTCAATCGTAAAAAACACCACATAAGTGAAGAGCGACCAATTTTTGAAAAATCCCAAAAACGTGTTTTTTAACGAAGATTTACTTCACTGGCAAATTCGATGCCGCAAGGGCAAAAAATCGCGAAAACCCGTACAAAAATGTTGTTTTTTATAGCCGATTTTTCATATTTTGAGCGTTTTATACGGAAAGAAATGACGAACTGAAAAAACTAACGTCGGATTCGTGTTTAGCGGGTCAAAATACCTCGATAAACACCGTTTTCGCGATCGTTTGACTTGAAGCTTCGAAATTCACAATTTTTGTAATGAAAAATCAGTGAAAAGGGTAAATTTTGAGACTTTAAGCAAAACGATCGCGAAAAGAATGTTTAGCGAGGTATTTTGACTCGGTAAATACGAATCCGACGTAAGTTTTTTTACTTGACCACTTTCCCCGTATAAAACGTTCGAAATTTGAAAAAACTGCTAAAAGAACAACATTTATGTACGCGGTTTTTGCGATTTTTGGACCTTAGTTCAAAGAAACGACCAAGGCCAAACATACAGGAGAATCAGGGTGTCTACCGGTTTTTCAAAATCAAATTTCGCGACTTTTTCGCAACATTTTTTCAAGGTATCTAGTATCTACCTCTCAATTTACCCCCCCCCCCCTCCCCAAAAAAATCGAGATCAAATTTATTACAGAAAAAATTTCATACACAGAAAGAAATACGTCATTAATTTAAAAAAAAATGCAATTTTTCACAAAAATTTTCCAACAGTAAATTATTTTATGTTAGAGAAGATAAATAGTTACTGCCCGAGCGATGCGATGACGACATTTTTTTGAAGGATTTATTTAAAACACAACAAAAAAGTGTCATATTTCCAAATCATTTCTCCTTTTAAATGTTTAAAAACCCACTGAAAATTCCAAAATTCTCCGATTTTTTGAGATTTTCCCGAGAATGGACACGAAATACTCCCTTTGAAAATCCCAATCGTGACCGTTACTAAATCTCCCACAAGGACTTATTTATTCCGCTTCAAAATATTCAATTGTCTGACATAGAAGGGAAGAAGAAAGAATGGGGTTTGAAAATCAATGAGTTCGAGCGAAGCGAGGGCGAAAATTTTTAGAAAAAATGTTCAAAAAGGTAAAATTTCTTCACTTTTTCCGTTTTGTACAAGGTGAAAAAAATTTAAGTAATTTCGGAAAAATTCGCGACTTTTGATGAATTTTGGGTCAATTTCGCAACTTTTTCGCAACTTTCGCGACTTTCACGACCGGTAGACACCCTGAGAATCTACATTAAAAAAACTTAGAAATGTGCAATAAATTACGAAAGCAAGCAACACGACATTCGATCACCTCTCTAGACCCCTAATCCAAGTACTCACTCACGATCTAGATTGAAAACTTCAAGTAGCCGAAAAAACGCGAGTGCGCCAAAATTGTTGAAAAAATTATCGTGAATGCACCTCTACGAGATGCAACATTGTGCCAAAGAACGAAAAATTTCCTTCATTTCCGTTTAAATTAAAAATTCTTGAAAATAATGCAATAAAATGGCCATAACCCCGAAAGGAAAGGGGTGAGGAGGAGGGGTAAAAAATGTTTCCAGGTTTTTTTTTACATCAAGGAACACCATTTGGATAGGTTGGATCGAAAATCCGAGCCAGGGCCAAATTCACCTCTTACCCAGCAATACTTACCATTCGAAAAAAATCATTCCTTCTATAGGCTAGGTAAGTTCAATTTATTTACATAATAACAATAATCTACTCTCTCAATTATAAATCAGTGAAAATGTTTTCACTGAAAACAAATCAGTGAAAATTCACTAAAAACAAATCAGTGAAAATTCACTAAAAACTGAGTGATATTTATGAAGTTCACTGAAAAATCTGTGAAATTCTTAGAATAATCAGTGAAAAATCACTGAAAATCAGCGAATTTCACTGATTTTTCCTGTGCTGCAATTCTGACTGTTTATCAGTGATTTTTCACTGATTCGGAATGAGAGAGTAAGTTTCAATTGAAATCAATAACAATATAAAAAATCAATTTAATAATAAATTTACCCCACCCAATGGGGATTGGGGCACAAAAAAATCTCGATGAGGCCACTTCCACGACTTTTTCCCTGATAAAAATCATAATCTCGATACTTTTTGCTTGCAAAAAATCACGAAAAAAAATTACCGAAAACCATTCAAAATCAATGCACACATTTCACGTTGAATTCAATTTGAATGGAAAAAAGCTTCGCATCGTCTGCTCGGCTTCCTCGAACGGAATCTCGCCTGCATCTCATACGTATAAATTTTTCATATTGCTTTTCCGATAAGGGAAAAAACTCAGATTCGCGGCCTTAAAACACGATGTTTCAATTTTCTCGATATTTGCCCCGAATGGAATCTGCTAGGGTAAGGTACACTTCTTTATCGACTTAGTCGCATTTATACAAACGAATGAGGGTCGACGTTACATGGTAAGTTTGATATATACGATAATAAAGTAGCATAACAGAGCGTACTAAGGCGCTAAATGATTTGACTAATGCCGAACAATTCGTACGTACGGGATCCCTTCGTCTCGTACCTATATCTCGGCTTATTTATACTCGAGATTTAAACGTTGGATTCGTATTTAAAATAGATGGCTCGCGAAACGTACGAAGACGCGAAGAAATAACGCGGCTAATGCGAAATGGAAATTATAAACTGCAAAAGAAACGCTTTTTTTCCTTTCTTCACAACATGCTCGGCGCTGGTTTGAAGATACCGAGAGTATACCCAGGTAAGCAGAGCACATCGCAGTAAAAATATATATTTACTTCAACTTCGAACATATTTCATCATTCAGACGTTGCCACATATATCACCTTTACATTTACTTTCTACTATTGTAAGCTCATTTATGTTTCGCCAAGCGTAAAGTAAGAGGGAAAAAAGGTTAAAAAGTATCCATTTTAAGGGGAAGCCGGGCGAATTTATTACAGTATTACTTCGCGACGTCGCTTTTTCTCCTGGCACACTTATCATAAAAGCTGTCGAACAGCGTGCATCGTTCCTACCTCCTCCACCCTACCTAAGGGTTTTTTCCCTCTTACCGTCCGGCTATTCGGGGGAGCAGTTTCAGCAAAAACTTGAAATGGATATGAGGTAGTAATAGCAGCTATTATCGTGAAATAGCCTTATCTCTATTTGTTACCCGTGGTTGGTCTTCTTCATCCTGTACCCCTATAGCCGGAGCGAAAAAAAGGTTGCTTTTTTTCCTTCACGGCTCATATACGTCTTTATTTTCGGAAAAGCGACTTTTTATGAGTTTCGTGTATAACACGCCGAGTAGGAAAAAAAAAAAAAAAGAAGAGGAGAAAAAATGACAACCCATTTGATCTGATATACTACGTTGGCTGAACGATTTGTAATGTATGTTTACTCTGTCATTTCCGCGAATGCGGTATCGAGAAAAAGACCTGCCAGATATTTTATAAAGGAAATTTTTATACGATGGCAATTTCAAAAATTCTAATACCAATTGGCTGGTGTATTTTCAAGGTTTCGCCGCTTCTTTCATCGTATCCCAGCCACCGTATTTATAAACTGCGTTGATATATTGAAACAGCTCGACGACGTGTTTTACTACCCTTCCTTCGACGAGTATAATATACATCTGGAAGAAATTCCGGCAGCATTACCTAGGTACTTCATATTACCAGCGGAGACCCTTTTGTAAGCGAATAAAATATACTCGTACTTGAACGAGCCAATTCTGTTCATTGATTTTAGTCTTAAATGAAACCATCAATCAACGTGTTCATTGCACTCGTAAATTAGCCGCATTAATTTACACGGCTGCTGCTGAGAATTTAACGTTATCAAGTTTACGGCACCTTGCCTCGCGCCCACGAACTCTTACGACGAGGATTGATCGTATACGCGAATACCTGAATTAAATACAACCTTTGGCTGGTATATAAATGAAATATACGCGTTTCCTATACTCAGTCAAGATGTAAATTTAAAGCGATTGCTTTGCCGAAGGTAAATTACCTTGTAATGGTTGGATGAGTTAACTGACCTACAATACGTCGATCGAATCTTGCTGCATTGTTAGGGTAGTTCAATTTCCACTAAGAACTCATTGTAACTGAAAATTGAACTCGCATTACACACGTTCAACGATTTGAAAGTAAGTCTAGCTTTTCTTTTTCATTGGAGATGAAAACCTCAAAGTCGATCCCATTTTTCTAAAAAAAATCAGGGTTCTGTTTCAAGAAATCATCACTGAACAAGTATGAACTATCCACGCCGAGGACAAATAATTTGAACACGAAACCTAATACCTTGGATATTTACCAAAAAAAATTCAAAAATTCTATTTTTAACCAATTTTATGAAAAATTTAAACTTATTGATCTCAAATTGATTTTTTAATCAACCAAAACTGTAATTAATCCAGTGCAATTAGACATAAGTACAGACAAAAATTCCGATCCAAGGTTTTTTTGGCTTAATTTACTGAGGGCACTATACCAAACAATACGATGAAAAGTCCTGGTCTCCAAAGGGTGCAGGACTCTCCTGGGGAGGGGGGGTAAACTTCCCCAAATCAGGTTTTTGCTTACCTATAACTCGCCCAAAATGCCATTTTCGAAAAAATTTGTTACCTACAACATTACTCTACGTTACAATTGGCTCATTCTATGTCCATTCGAGCAGGTATTGAGCTTGGGTCTTCCGATTGCGCTCAAATTTTTTTTACGGGTTCCCCTCAATGGTCTAATGATGGAATCACCGTCATTTTGATCCTAATCCTTCAGGGGGTGGGGGCTGACCCCCGTAATTTTCGTACAATTGGGATTTTTTGCGAAACGGCTCATATTTGCTTATTTTTTGGATTCGACCCCTTAGTGCCCCCCTAAACCTCCCAATTTTGAGAAACCCTTGCAAAAAAAATGAAAATATCGTGCGGCATATCAATTTCAACCAATTTGAGGGTGCTGATCAACTTACTTTTCCAATCTGTCTATCCCATGCCTTACAATGATCTCTAAACCACACAAAGTAGGATGAATTGGGGGTCATTGTAAGACATGGGATAGACAGATCGGAAAATTAAGTTGATAATCGAGCTCAGCACCCTCAATTGGTAGAAATCGATATGCCGCACGATATTTTCATTTTTTTGCAAAGGTTTCTCAAAATTGGGAGGTTTAGGGGGGCACTAAGGGGTCGAATCCAAAAAATAAGCAAATATTCGAACTCAGTGATCTCAAAAACCTAACAAACGACATGTCGCGCGGTATTTTTCATTTTTTTGTATTTTGACCTTATCAAGTGGGTTGATAGGGGGGTTCGGTGGGGTCGGATGAAAAAACTGAGCAGATATTCGAACTCAGCGCCTTTGTTAGTAGAAATCGATGTGCTACTTCATTTTTTGAATTTTTTTGAAAATTTACCAAAATTGAGGACCCCTGTGCCTCCTAGGGGTGTTGAGATCCCATCTTGAAAAGTATTTAGTTGAAAAATACATAAAAAGTTCTCCTTACACTAATTTTTTCAGATTTCTAAATGGTAGCCCTTAACTTTTGTAATTATCATAAAAGTTGAGCTTTCATCACAAAAGCTCAGTTTTGAACTTTTCAAAATGTGATTACCAATTTTGAATCTTCTTTCAATTCTCTACAAAACTGCACCAACAGATTCATTTTTGACTGAACCAATCTGGAGATATGAGCCTTCAAAGTTGAGCCGTTTCGCAAAAAATCCCAATTGTGCGAAAATTACGGGGGCCAGCCCACACCCCCTGAAGGATTAGGATCAAAATGACGGTGATTCCTTCATTAGACCATCGAGGGGAACCCGTAAAAAAATTTTGAGCGCAATCGGAAGACCCAAGCTCAAAACCTGCTCGAATTGAAATGGAATGAGCCAATTGCTACAAAAATGGTCATCTTCATATTTATGTGAAACGCGAATTGAACCCACAAACGCCCCCGTAAAAAACACCCTTATGCAAGGAGACATTCGTAATGACACCGGCGCCTTTAGTATTACGCCAAAGGCATAGAAACGAAGATACGACTTCCTGTTTTGCGGCATTCGGTTCCTTGTAAAATTTCGAGTCGAGGAAGCTATTTTTAAAAAATTTTCCCGCAGTGGGGGAGGGGGGGTGAGCCAATGGTGATTACATAGTGCGACTGAAAGAAAAAACAAGGTAATTTTGATTGAAATATTTCAAACAGATTTTCTGGGGGGATGAAAATTTGGTTTTCGAGGGTATATTCAGAGATTCCAAGTCCATTTCTGGGGTCATTTTGACCTCAAACTTAAACCTCGAGCCTACAGGAGCAAGATGTTTCTCGTCGAATTATAAGCTAAAAATCCATTTTGGAGGCCCCCCCCCAGTCCGTCGCTTTTTGGGGACCAGGACTTCTTGTCATATTGTTTGATGTAGTATTCTGAGTCAATTAGGCCAAAAACCCCTGGGATTGGAATTTTTTCCATACTTCACCATTTTTTTGTCCAACACTCGCCCCCTCGCTCTGTTGGCTCTAGGTTTGAGCTTAAGTTCAAAATAATCCTAAAAATGGATTAGGAATAAGCTCTGAATATCCTTTGGAACCAAATTTCCATTTTTTCCCCAGAAAATCTGTTTGAAATATTTTAATCAAAATTACCTTGTTTTTTTCTTTTAGGCTACATATTGCAAAAGGAAAAAATAATCGCCGTTCGAAAATGTTTCATTAGGTAAGTAGTTAAGTACCAATACTTAGTCATACAAGTGGAATTCTGGGGTTTCGTAGGCGCTGAACTCGTTTTTATAATAATTTGACCCTTGGAACCAAATTGGGCCCCAAAAGGGAAGGTTTAACGAGTTAATGAAAATTTTTCGAACGTCGCACCGCTTTTTTTCTTTCTGCAGTAGCTCGCCCCAAGACCACGACCACGTAGAAAAAAAATTTAAAAAAAGAAAGTGTTTGTCTTTTAATGCTCTATCACGTTTGTTTGAACCAATTTTTAAAATTTTTTATTGTAGCTGAGCTACGTTTAGGGGAAAATGCGACTTTTTCTTCGGAGGGTCCACCCCTCCCTACTTTGAGATGGGAGTCGGTTATACATTTTTCTTATTCTACACAGCAATAGGATGTAGTATGCAGAAAAACCGCTCCTGAAAGTCGATTAACCCGATTTTTGGAAATTTTTTCTGTTAATGGAAAATTTTTAAAATCGATTTCTTTTACGAAGACCCTAGCTCCCCCTCATGACATCTCAGGAAAAAATTGTAGGTGAAAAAATTGTTTGTTTTTTTATGCTCTACAATTTTTGTTTCGACTTTTTTCCCGTAAATACGTAACTTTGCAAGTTATAGCCGAAAACCCAAAATTTGAACCGCTCACCCCTCCCATAAGGGGTCAAAATATTAACCTTTTTTAGGGAACTTTTGGAATATCAATATACATACTCTACTGAGCTTATATACGAAAATTCCCCTTCCTGCTAATTTTTTTCAAAGTCAAAACTCAAAATGCCCGTACATACATATAATAAGCTAATGAAATTCGCCGATTTTGTAAAAAAAGAAAAAAAGAAAACAGTTGGTTCATCCACAGGCCGTTAACATCAGAAACGCGTACATTACAGAGAGGGAAGCGTGTTGTACATTAAAATTATAAATTATTTAGCTGTTCAAAAAAAATTGTAGATAAAATGATCGATCTTACCAATGCCGAGGTGAACTTTAATATAAATGCCGACGAATCGAAATCTTTCAATTTTGGAGGGTACTCTCTTATTTCGAATCAGTGAAAAATCACTGATAAACAGTCAGAATCGCAGCACAGAAAAAATAAGTGAAATTCACTGATTTTCAGCGATTTTTCACTGATAAGAATTTCACAGATTTTTCAGTGAATTTCATAAATATCACCGAGTTTTTAGTGAATTTTTACTGATTTCCAGTGATTGTCTTTCACTGACTTGCTTTCAGTGAAAAACGTTTCACTGGTTTATTACTGTGTTGCAATTTTGAATGTTTTCAGTGATTTTTGATAAATTTCACCGATTCAGAAATGAGTGAGTAACATATATTTTCAAGTAATGTCCTCAATGTCGCGAGTAATTTTACATTAAGATTGTGAGATTTCATTAATATTAGGACCGTATTCATCTCAGATTATTGGCTGTAAATTGCCTTCTAATAGACCAGTACTGAAAGTTTCATTAATTAATTTAAGAGCTGTAAAATTAAACCTACAAGATAGTGCACGTTTGACAATTCGCAAGACTATAGTGTTTTCGCAGAAAGCAAAAATTCCAATTCAAACCAAAAAAAATTGTGTACCCAAATTGAAACGACTCTATGAAGAATGGCAAAGGATCCCAAAATTATCAGGGCTGACCAATAGAAAATAAATTACCAGCACAAGTGAAAAAAAAGAGCAAATTTATTGATGAACTTGACGACCTATTTGATATTGCCTGAAGAGGATATTGAATTTTTGAAAAAGCAACGAGAAAAAGGACGTCCAGGGTGCATGTATAGTATTGACAAGGATTTGGCAAAACAGGTAGAAAGGTACTTCAACGAACTGAGAAAGCAGAAAATTTTAAGAAAAATAAATTTCAGGCATTGGATGAATTAAGTAAATTAGGTATATATTTCAACTCTTTTGTAATAACACTGATTTCAAAATTTCTTCATCACACTAAATTTTCGACTAAAAATGGTTATCAAAATGAAACAAAAACAAATTTGCAATTTAATAGGTAATTGTTACAGTATTTTTCGCACTGATCGCGAGAAAAATTGTGAAAAAATTCCAGCATGTCAGGATTTTCCATAATATGTAGGTGGGTGATTCTAAATTTTCGCAGAAAACTCTGTACGGAGTAATTATCTCAGGAAATATACATGCTGGAACAATGCGGTTGGAATGTATAGATAGATAATCATCCCCCCTACATATTCCTGCGAAAATAATGGAGCAAAAAATATTCCTGTCCCCGAGGGGGCTAAAAAAGTAGTCCAAATGTCCTCGTCGTGGCCTGTACTTGATTTCGCGCTGAAGTCAAAATACTTCTGTTCTCTCCTATCGCAACTTTCCAAGCTGAACTATTGCACCAACTTAATGCAGAGAGGTCCCATATTACTTATTATGACGTTTAAAACATATTTCAAAGTCGATGAAGCACATTTTTAAAAGCTCAAAGTAGCGTACGGAATTTTTGGTCCTTCGTCGTGGCTTTTTTTCTCGAAAGGCTGAGAGAGACAGTTGGTTATTTTAGAATACAACAATTGGTCGAGTCGATACCTTGACATCATAAAATTACTGTCCAGCTGTAGATTTGACTTCAGTGTTCATAATAATAACGATTTCGTGAAAAATGTTTCCAAATTTATAATTCGGCACACAGAAATGTCCTCATCGTGGCTCTTCATTGTGAGGCTATACCTCAATTTTTCATTTTTTTCAAAGCTGCCTCAAAATAAGAAGGTGAACCAGTTTTCGATGCAATAGTTGGTTTTTCCTCAAAACGCATTATTTTCTTACAATTTGGACATTTCTACAATTTTGTCCTTCGTCGTGGATGTCCTCGTCGTGGCATTCCCCATTTAAATTACATGGGGAAAATCTATTTTTGTTTTCCAGTTGTGTGAGCATGTGAATGTTATCTGGCACACTAGTATTAACGATTCTGATCAAAATTTTTCAGAAGAAAATGTTTAAAATTTTTTAAAAATTCCTAGACGAATTTCTGCGAAATTTTAGAATGACCCAGGTATTGAAATTTTTTGTTGAAATTTATTTTATATTTTTTAATGTAAATTTTGACCCTTAAAATTGATTTTCTGGGGTTAAGAAGGGTTTTACGAAAAAAATGAGAAGAACATAAATTGCAGAGCGTAAAATTTATTTCCTGTAGAGTTCAAGTAGTTTTTTCTTACGAGGCGTAGTTTTTGATACATATTCAATTTCAAAACTAATTGAACTCTTCGGAAAGGAAATTTTATGTTCTACAATTTATGTATTATACATTTTTTTCGTAGAACCCCTTCATTTTCTCAGAAAATCGACTTCTAGTGTCAGAAGTTATCAAAAAAAAGTTGAAAAACTGTTCCAACAAAAAATTCAAATTATGAAAAATCTTTGAATGATGGAATTTTTTCACTGCTTTTTTCGTGATCAGAATGAAAATTACTATAAAAATCACCCATTTTTCAAACAGCATCTCTCAGAAGGTTAAAAATGTCGACCTGTGTAATCAATTTTTTCTAGCTTGAAAAATCCACATTTTCTATAAGAATTGTTTTTTTTTCTAATTTTTAGATGAGAAAGTTGAACTTGCGAATTCGAATGAAAATGAAGATGTTTGCAGTATTGATATGGAGCAATGTAAACAATTAAATGCTGAAATTGATAATGCAATTCTACGAAAAAGTCGAGGTAGTCAGTCAATTATTACAGAATGTATGGTTTCTGCCCTAGGTATGTGTAAAGTAAGTGACAGAGCAAGAATGCATCTCGTTTCTGCAATAGCAGATGCCTTGAAAGTAAAATTAGACTCCCCAGTGCTGAATAGAACGTCACTTCAACGAGCTCGTGCAATCTACGAGAAGAAAAAGTAGAAAAAATCAAAAAAGCATTTATGAATATAGATTTAAAATTTAAATGCAGTAGTACTTCAATAAAATCAGTGCACTCACTGAAACCAACTTTTACTCAAATCCAGGCACATAAATTAAAGTTTAAAAAAAATAGATTTTCAAACGTTGGAACTTAAGATCCCAACGTAAGTATAAAATCAAAGTAGAGTACATACTTGTATTCAAGGTAAGATGACTAACTATTTTACAACGATAAAGATTTTTAATAAAAACTCACAACAAATGAACTATTTTCACAAATGTGACGCGTCCAGCATTTTAAATATATATTTTTTTGTCATTTTTAAACATATTTTTTCTATCATTTTAAACATATTTATAGTCAGGTCTCAATTTCTTATCCGCTCGACTGAGCTGTAAAAAGCAATTTTATGATTGATTCGTGTTCTAGACATTTCAACAAACAAATTTAGCCCAGATACCTTTTTTTACCCCTCCCCATTTTCCGAGGATCCACCCCCCCTTTCTTAAAAACGTCTGTAGCGCTCCTCCTATGGGTTCTGGTGAAAAAAATTTCTCACAAAAGTTGTCCCTCAACATCTCAGCTACAAATTACTATATATAGAAAATCCAATTTTTGGCCACCGGTTCCGCTCAAATTTGAAAAAAGTATTTCAAAAAATAATAAAAATCGCGTTTTTTTCATTTTTACCGAAAACTTTCCAAGATGAGTAAAATTTGTAAATAGCCAAAAGTATTCAGAATTAAATTTCCTATTCGGTGAGTTATATCACGACTATTTTCGCCTCGCTCCCCGTTACATACAGGCCCACCCTCTCCCACACATCAAAAATTCGGTCGTCTAGAAAAATTTTCCAGCAAAAATATATTCTTCACCACTTTATCTACAATTTCTGTCATTATAAAAACTATTTTTTGAGCAATCCCTATCCCTATCCCTTAAATTCGAAAAATATCCCTCAAAAATACATAAAAATACGCTTTTTTACACTTCCAATGCAAAGCTTTAAATATAATTATATTAGTTGCTTCTTCATACAAAACTGGAAATTAAGAATTACGATTTTTAGACGCTTTCCCCTCAATTGCTGTCTACATAATTATCTTTAAAATTTGCATAGGACGCGTAAAAAAACGTATTTTTATGTACCTATTTTTGAGGGATATTTTTTGAATTTAAGGGGTAGGGATTGCTCAAAAAATAATTTTTATAATGACCAAAATTGTAGATTAGGTGATGAAAAAAATATTTTTGCTGGAAAATTTTTCTAGAAGACCGAAAGGTTTTATGTGTGGGAGGGAGGGGGGCTGTATGTAACAGGGAGCGGGACAAAAATAATCGTGATATAACTCACCGAATAGGATATTTAATTCTGAATACTTTTGGTTATTTACAAATTTTACTCATCTTAGAAACTTTTCGGTAAAAATGAAAAAAAACGTAATTTTTATGATTTTTTGAAATACTTTTTTCAAATCTGAGGGGCACCGGTGGCCAAAAATCGGATTTTCTATATAGAGTAATTTGTAGCTGAGATGTTGAGGGACAACTTTTGTGAGAAATTTTTTTCCCTAGAACCCATAGGAGGAGCGCTACAGGCGTTTTTAAGAAAGAGGGGTGGATCCTCGGAAAAGGGGAAGGGGTAAAAAAAGGCATCTGGGCTAAATTTGTTTGTTGTAATGTCTAGAACACGAATCAATCATAAAATTGCTTTTTACAGCTCAGTCGAGCGAATATGTTTTTTGTGAAATTGAGACCCTACTAATATTTTTATTAAGTACCTATCTTAAATTATTATTTTAAAAAATATATTTTTTATCTTATTATAATATAATTAATTTAAATATTTTTTTTTATTTTAAAAGTCGGAAAAATCGATTTCGATTTTTTCGCTTATTTCGATAGAGGGGTACATAAATTTCTCACATTTTAAAACCTTCCGCACCATCCGAAGGTTACAGGTCTTTTTCCCGAATCGAGATTCCCGAACGGACATTTTCCCGAATGGATTATTTCACGAATATTTTTTTCACGAATACTTTTTCCCGAATGCAATTTTCCCGAATAGAAATCACGAATGGCCGATTTCACGAATGGTCGATTCCCCGAATGGTTGATTCCCCGAATGGTTGATTTTTCGAATGTGCTTACATTGAAATGAAACCTTTCAATTTTATCATGTTGAAAACTTAGGGAATTTTAATATCAGTTACTTAGAATGAGTTCTCGTTCAACCCTCGAAATGGCGCGTACGTGAATAGTTCACCGCCACGAGTAGCGGCCGGGAAATGCGAGTGCCCGCTCGCAAGTAGAAAAATCAGATTAAAAATTTCACATATACTACTATATAATGTCTATAATCAGTGAAAATTTCAAAATTTCTGAACCACCCCTTTCGGAGATAGAAATTATTGAATTTCGAGCATTAATGGCCCCATAATTCGGTTGTGGGTGGGGGTAGGGGGTTGAACATTTTTTTGGGGTGGTTTTACATCAATACCAACATTTTGGGAGATTTTTGTCCCGATCGGTTCAAGGGCCGATTTCACCATCTTAACAGGAAATGCTCTTTAAGTAGTTTTGTAAATAAATCTTGAAAAAATTTCCAATGTTGATGACTGAACAGAAAGGCAAAAAAAAAAATTAAAAAAAATATTGTAACATATTCGTTTTCTAATAGCATTCGGGAAAATAGCATTCGGGAAAAAATAGCATTCGGAAAAATAGCATTCGAGAAAGAATAGCATTCGGGAAAATTGCATTCGGGAAAAAGTATTCGTGAAAAATATATTCGTGAAATAATCCATTCGGGAAAATGTCCGTTCGGGAATCTCGATTCGGGAAAACGGGCGGTTACCCCATCCGAAGTTTAAATCTCTTGGAGTTATAGCGTTTTTTGCACGATAAAGGAAGTAAACTTCTGACGTATCTAGCGATACCAGACCTAAAGTCGGAAAAATCGATTTCGATTTTTTTGTCTAATTGGATAGAGGGACAAATTTTCATCATTTGGAGACCTCGCGGAGCATCTAAGTCTAAAATTTGTATAAAAAAAATTATTATTTTCAATAAAAAAAAAACAGTTTTTTACATTTTTAGCGAAAGCTCGAAAAGTTGATTTCCGACTTTAGGTTTGGTATCGCTGGACGCGTCACTGCAAATTTCAAATTGTCTCCTTCCTTTCCTCAAACAAATCATATCAATGTCAAAATTCATAGACAACGCCATGAAAAAAATATGGGTCAATATACCCCATTCTTTTATTAGTTGTATCCATTACTTATACGGCATTTACGACATCTCTTAACGAAATTTAAACTTCATAAAACACGCCATAAAAAAAGCAAAAGAAAAAAAAAGCAGTCTATAGTAAATTTCGTTTTTTCCTCTTCCTCGAAGACAGGTGGTTTTTCTTGTAAAACTATCCGCTTTGTCACTGTTTTATGAGCGCGCGTAAAGCGAACGAAAAAAGGTGTAGTTTTACGAAATGTAAAGGGGAAAAAATTGAAAGTCGACCCTTTGATCTAAACGATTGAATCGATAAGGAGTGGCTATCGAGTTTTTTCGCTCTTTTCGTCTTATTCTCTATACACTTTTCTTTCATCTCGTCCGAAAACGTGGAACATCTTTATACAGGGAGAAAAACTTCGTCGCTAACTATCAATTTTGAATTTAACGCGGCGATATTTTCGTCGAAAAATGAGACCCGTTCGTGCGAAATGTTTCGCCAATTTGAAGCGATAATTTATAGCCTACTTAAGCTTTGTTAATTTTTCAATCTAAATTTTCAATTCGAAATAAGATTTTTTCGCAGTAGGTATAAATACTCATAAAGATGGAAACAAATTATACCTACGCAGGTACCTTTACGGGTAAATTTTCACGCCAAGTTGAACACTTTTGTCCGGCGAGTTTCCCCTTCACGAGAAGATTTTCATCGCGTGTAATTTAACTCTCGAGCCGGGGATAATTTGATAATTTGCCTTGGAAAAATACTTCGATAAAGAAACAAAAGATATAATTATATTATCGCATTTACATGCTTTTCAGATTCACTCGGCATTAAAAAACAAATTAACCGTAATTACGACCAATTTAACGAGTTGTTCGATGACAAAAAAATGCAAACAAGATAGATTTCCTCGCCGGCCCCGGCAAAATCGACGAGGAAAATTTTTTTCCCCTTCGTGTATGTATGTAAATAATAATAAAACCAAATTACACGCTCGTATTGACGACTAAATGCGAACGTTGTCGTAAAAAATTATAGCCAAGATATAATATCGAATCGTACGTCGTAAACGGAACGAATAATAATATCATTTTATAAAAACCTTTTGCGAATATAACGCGCGCTGTACGTGGCGGAAAAATTATTGTACGAAAGCATCTTTCTAATGACTGCATAATGATGAGAAAGAAAACAGATGCGAACGACTGTATTAAAAAAAATTTACGCGATCGCGCCAAATATACGACGTTTGCAGGAGATACGATTTTTGTAGCTGGTGCGCCAGGAGCCCGGAACGTTGAATTTACTTTTTCGACGTACTTTTAAGCCTAATAATACCAGAAAGATATACTTCTAGTTCTAATGCACGGAATAAATGTGCGAGCTAGAATGAAAATGGAATTTGTCGAATGTAAATCCAAATTTTGGGCAGGATTATACTTCGTGTCCTTGAGACGATAGTTTGCTCGCAAAATGAACGGTGTTCAGAGATCAACTACTCCCTCTTGAGAAGGAATGTTGTAAGAACAACTGAGCATTTTTTTGGAAGATTATAGTCCAAGACGTCTGCGAATGGTGTGATCCGCTAATGGGATCTCCCTGAAAAATTTGAAAAAAATTTAAGTAGGGATTCCCATAGGCAAAGGACTTGTGAAAAAATCTGAAACCTAGTTATTTTGATAATAAAACACCCTTTTACATTCCGCATTCAGTTTTACCTGAAACTCAAAATTTCGAGGTATTTTGGGCGAATGGAAAAACCTGATCCACAAACACGTAGGTAATTGTTGCATTAATTTAATTTTATATTTGTATGATTGCATGAATGATGAAAATTCTTAAATATTTTTCGTCATAGCGGGAATAAAGTGCTACATTATTCCCTCTCGCGAATTGCTCGAATACTTAAACTCGCGTTTTATTCCCGCTATGACGAAAAATATCGTATGCAACTCGAGAATAAAGTGATTTTCGACAATTTTGAGCTATTTCCCTCGCTTCGCTCGTGAAATAACCCTCAAAATTCGTCGAAAATCACTTTATTCCCTTGTTGCATAAAATACTATTATAAAATTCGATGGTAAAGAATCATAAAGTATTCAGTCTTATCTATGTTTTATTATGACATTGTCAGAAAGCAAGAAAGGCAGTCTGAATCTAAGAAAAGATTGTGGCGCGAGGTCCTCATAGCCTATGCCAAAGAAGTATGCTATGGAATTAAAGATTTCATTTTGTCATCTTCCTTTCTCTAACTCAATGGTGAGTCATATTGATCCAGAAAATCAGGAAGAGAAGAATAAAACGCAAGATGAAACTTCCAGTGGCAGAAGATGACAGAGATTATAATACCGGAAAAACAAATTGAATTCATACTAAATTGGTTTATTTGTTTTACATATACTTACATATGATGAGTTGTGACCAAGAATCTGAAACTACAATGAATAACATTTCTGGATTAAAATGAGAGGTATCCAAACTCAAAGTAAAATTTTGAGCCCAAGCAAAGAAAAATCGAAAGTACATCATAAAAAGACCCCATATCCAAAATTTCAGATGCTGAAGTACATTTCTTGAATTTTGGCGAATTTTTGAAATTTCAAAATTACCTCATAGCCCAGCAAAATATGAAAATTTGATCTAATCAAAGAAAAAATCTGAAACTTGGTAGATACCCTATTTTCGACTTTCCGAAGCGGTTTCGAGACGTTTCGGAGCCACCTGATAATTTTAGAATTTTCCAGCGCTGGAATGTACTTCAGCGGCTATAATCGCGGATTACCCATGTTGGTGATCTACGTATTTGATCGATTAAGGCACAATTTTCCAAAATTCATAACTTTGAGTTCAAATTCGCATTTTGCAATTGAAAATATTCGTAAGTATGACCGTTTTTTACGTGCTGGAAACAACCAAAATTTTCTGGAGACACTGAAACGTCTCGAAACCCCTTACAAATCGATTCGGCAGGTCAAAAATGGAGTATCTACAAAGTTTCAGTTCTTTTACTCCGATGCGTGCGCAGTGAGCGTATTTTTAAGCATTTTCCAGAAAAATTGCCTGCCCAAAAAAAATGCGAATTTGGATTCAAAGTTACGAATTTCGGAAAATTGTGCTTGAATCAATCTAATAGGTCACCAACATGGGTAATCCGCGATTATAGGTGCTGAAGTACATTATGGACCATTTTTATGGGCTCTTCTCCAGCTCTGGGAAATTCCAAAATTTTCTGGTGGCTCCGAAACGTCTTGAAATCGCTTCCAATCAATTCGGGAGGTTGAAAATAGGGTATATACTAGGGTGACAATGAAAAGCATGGGTAAAAAATTTTTTTCGTTTTTGAAATTGCTCACCCCCCAAAAATGTTCATTTTGGTGCCAAAATAAGATTCCCAAATTTTTATGCCGATAACTTAATATTAACACGTGCCGCCCTGGGCTCAAAGTTCAAAGTACAGTAATTTCAACACGCGCCCGTAACTAGTACTGCTTGTCCACGACGCGTCGTGGAAAGTCACTTATGCCGCGCTAAATGACTGTGGGAGCTGAACGTTACCTTTTTGATAGATTATGAATACAATTCTGCTCCAAGCTAAGCTTATCATGAATGTTTCGAACATTAGTGGACTAATTATTACCTAGGCTATGTACTCGACTTGTTACCGATAATAATTTTGAAATGTAGGTATGGTATGTATTGTATTATTCATTCGTTTAACAGTCCAAGTTCAGTTCATGTTCGATGTTCTTTCTTGTTGGTTTTCTCATAAAACTTGTCTAACTTCGTCATAATATGTGATTAACAGTTTTTATTGCTTCGTTTTTCTTTCTACCAAATTATTTGTGAAAATGCTCAGGTCGCGCTCCGACATTTATATTATTGGTGTAATGAACAGAGAACTTCTCGGTAGTAAATTGCCATCTGGGAGAGAATGTTTGAGTGTTCTTATTCATAACATAAGAAACGAAAAAATGAACTTATTGGAAAGTGAGCGATTAGTGATCGAACAGTGTCTTGTATTTTGGAATAAAGCCCGTATTCCCACTCGTGCTCAGCAACATTGTGTAAAAAAACTGACATCGTTATACGACTCTTGGAAGCTTATTGAAAAAAGTAAACTAAAGAATTATGAAAATCAAAAATCAAAAGAACGCGAGTTTAATGAAAGTTTGGATATGTTATTCGATATTGCTCATGCTAATGCTCTTCAAATGATCAAAATTGAAGAAGACCGACAGTTTTTGATTAATCAAAGGAAAATTGGCCGTCCTGGATGTATGTTAGGAATAGACAAAATCCAAGTCGGGAAAGACAAAAGAAAAATTGAAAGATTGGAGCAAGAAGTAAAGAAAAAGAAAAAATGTAATGAAACAGATCAATCTTCTAATTATTTTGGTGTGTAAGCAAAAATTGAACAAACCCATCGTATTCCTATCTAATATTTATTGTTTGTAATAATGATTGTTTTCATTAAATTTTATACAGTTTCCACGACGGATTTAATAAGTCCTTACGACTCTCAAGAATCACCAAGTACGACTGATTCGGAAGATATCGACTTTGCAAAACCAAAATCTAGTCTATTGGGTAATCTTTCTTTCCAAAGGCCTAGAAAAGAAATTTTGACTCCTCGTATAGTAGCAGTGCTCGACAAAGTTAAAATGAGCGATCGTGATAGTGTTCATTTACTTACTGCAGTTTTGGAAGCATTGGATTTAGATCCCGAAGACTTTATTCTGAATCGCGAATCCATTCGTTTGGGTCGTCAAAAGTTTCGACAAAAAAGCGCCAAAAAAATAAGATCTAGTTTTTTAGATTCCTCTATAGAGCAGGTTTTTGTGCACTGGGATTCAAAATTATTACCAAATTTAACAGGTAATGAAAAAGTGGATCGTCTTCCAGTTGTGGTTAGTGGGAATAATATAGAGCAATTATTGGAAGTCCCTCAAATTTCTTCTTCAACCGGAGCAGAGGTATCATCCGCAGTTTATGACGCATTGCAAGATTGGAATCTTCTCGAAAAAGTACAAGGTTGCGTATTTGACACCACAGCTTCAAATACTGGAAGAATAAAAGGCGCAGCTTTCCTACTTGAGCAGATGTTAGGTAGAGAAATTTTATTTCTTGCTTGCAGACACCATGTATTGGAATTGGTACTTCAAGCAGCAGTTAGTGAAGCAAAACTATATGTCTCATCGGGTCCGGATATTCCAATTTTTAAACGTTTTAAAGAAAATTGGAGAAATATAGATCAAAGTAAATTTTCAAATTGGAATTCAAATGAAAAAACTAAAACGAGTTTAGATCCAATTCGACAGGATATCCTATCATTTTGTAATGAAACAATATCCGAAGCTTTTCCTAGAGAAGATTACCAAGAATTTTTACATCTTGTGATGATTATACTTGGAAACGAAACGACAGTGTCCGGAAAAAAAATTACAATTCGTGCACCAGGAGCATACCACCAAGCTCGATGGATGGGAAAAGCACTGTACTGTATGAAGCTTTTTTTATTTCGTGAACAATTTTCATTATTAAAATCTGAAGAGAATGCGATTATTAGAATCGTCATTTTTATAATAAAGATATACACAAAACCATGGTTAACAGCAATGATTACGACTGATGCTCCCACAAATGACATTAATTTGATTAGAACTCTTCATGATTATTTAAATGAAGATACAAAAATTGCGGAATCCTGTTTAAATAAATTTTTAAACCATTTGTGGTATCTGAATGAAGAAACTGCGACATTTGCTTTATTTAATGAAAAACTTTCATTAGAGGCAAGAAAAAATATGGCCAAAACTTTACAAGACTGCAAAAAATTACCAGTAGATGAAGTAAATGCAGAAATCGACGAAACCGGATCAGAAAAAAAATTGAAATTAAAATTCACCCATATTTCTTCATTTTTGCAAAGTAATCTTCCCTCTGCTTTGCTGGGACCTCAATCATGGGACCTCTTTCACAAATTAAATATAGATCCTGCTTTTCTAGAACTGGAACCGGACATGTGGAATAAAAATGATCAATACCTTCTCGCAAAAAGTAAAATAAAATCGATCAGAGTGGTCAATGATACAGCTGAAAGAGCTGTGAAACTAATGGAGGAATTCAACAATAAATTGACCAAAAATGAAGAACAGAAGCAATTTCTTCTACAAATCGTTCAAAACTACCGAAAAAAATATCCAAAAGACACCCGACAAATTTTGAAAGCGGAATACAAATCATAATTCAAGTGACATTACAGTGTTGTTCACTATTTTAATATTTATTACTTGCTAATCTATGACTTCAAATACAATTTCAATTGTGGTTTTTTAATTATAAAAATAATCTCTTTCAAAAACAAAAAAAAAAGTAGAAAAATTCCAAAGCGTTCAGTAGAATACAAAAATTTACAGAAAAAAAATCACATTTTGGAAGAAAAAAAAACAGAATTTCCCAACCTACACGATAATGTTGAAACGCCCGACCGCACGAATCATTTACCGCGAGGCGTCGTGGAAACGCGGAATAGGTTGCGGGCGCATGGTGATGTATTCATGGATTTTGAACTTTAAGCTCCAGGCGGCACGTGTTAATATTAACCTATCTGCACCAAACTTGAAGGATATTAGTTTAGTACCCAAATGAACATTTTTGGAGGGTGAGCTGTTTCAAAATCAAAAAAAAAAGTTTCATTGTCACCCTAGTATATACATACCAAATTTCAGCTTTGTTCGTTGATTAGATCAAATTTTCATATTTTGCAGGGTGATGTACTAATAGGCAAGTTGCACAAAACTTATTTCTTCAAAAAATTTTTGATAAATCGAAAGTAAAAATGAAGATTAAAAAAGTAATATTGAAAATCGGTCCATTGGAGCTCGTGTAATGATTTTTTGAAAGTTGTGTGTTCTCATAGCTTTGAAAAACGGGTTTTAAATATTGAAAATACTTGGCTTGTGGGTTATTGAAACCATTGATAACATGCATCGTAATTATTACAATTATGCGCGAATGCACGCCACGCCGTGAATTCAAAATGAAAATTCCTATTCCTGACGTCACAGCACCAGATTTGACCACGCCCCCGTTTTTCAACGCTACGAGAAAACACAACTTTCAAAAAATCGTTATGCGAGCTGCAATGGACAGATTTTCAGTATTATTTTTTAATCTTCATCTTTTAAAGTCTTCTTCCGTTTTATCATGATTTTTTTTTTAATTTTGTGCAACTTGTCTATTTTGAAATTTTAAAAATTCGCCAAAATTCGAGGAATGAACTTCAGCACCTGAAATTTTGGGTACTTTCAATTTTTTCTTTGTTTGGGATCAAAATTTTACGTTGAGTTGGGATACCTCCATTGTTAGCTATAGTCTACATGTCTTGTTCAAAAAAGAAAATATGTATTTATATTTTTCCATATAATATGTGGTCTCTAAAAACAACATTTAAATGTCCCTTTAGTCTGGATCGTAAAAGTCAAATATTTAATGCATGAGTTATTCCCACCATCTCATACAGCGCTCAAACATGGACTTTAACAAACACTATAGGGGTAAACTGAGGGTCACTCAAAATTCAATGTCCAGGTCTATTTTGGGGTTTAAGCAAAAAGATAAAATAGGTTCGAAAAAAGAGCAAAAATTGAAAAACAAACAAATTTTGGCAGAAATTAGAGGGAAGATTTGGGAATGGGCAGGTCATGCAAGTAGATTAGGGGACAATAGGTGGACAAAATTAATAAACGATTGGAACCCTAGGACGAAAAGGAAAAGGGGAAGACAGAAGGCAAAATGGAGAGACATAATGACCAAATTTCTGAAGAATAACTTGGTAAGATTCCCTCGTAAATGAGCATGAGAAATTCAATGAAATGTCGCGAATTTTAGCGCAACACAGCTCAAAATTGCAAAAAATGTATGAAAGTGAACGAGCAGAGGTTTTCACTCTATTCACTCGGGTTTTTGAGTGAATTAAACGCAACTTTCTGCTTGGAGCAGCGAAAAGAACAAAACTAGTATCACCAATTTTAATAACGTTAATATTTTATTAAGAGAACGCAGACTTATTGCCCCAAAAGACGAATTATGAACACTTGTTATACAAAATTGAAAGAGACGGAAGATTCCCTCGTAAATGAGCATGAGAAATTCAATGAAATGTCGCAAATTTTAGTGCAACACAGCTCAAAAATTGCAAAAAATGTATGAAAGTTAAGATCTCCACCGCAATCAGTAAGAGAATAATTTCATTTCCTTTTGTTGATCCTTGGACTTCCGTATTTTTGATTGATCAAAGTTGGAAAAAATATAAAGCAAAATGGAAATACCAAAAAAAATCCATTTGAATTAAATTCACTTCTCATTCTCGAAAAAGGCTTCTATTTGTGAACACATTCAAGATAAATATTCTTCAATAAAATAAAAATTGAAGATTAAAAAGCTACAAATATTTTTGATTATTTTTTTTTTAAATCTTTCTTAATTTAGAAACATTTCAGTGTTGATTTTTTTTTTATGTACACGCAGATCGCAACCATAAATTACACAAATAAAACGTGTACAAAAACGGTTGAAACATTAAAGTATGCCGACAGATTAAAATCATTAAAATTCTAGAAAGACCAAACTTTTCAAACAGCCAACCCCAGTGAATTTCTGAAAAATGAGAAATTTTTTTTAAATACCTATTTCAATTTAAATTTATATTTATTTGATTAATTTTTTTCTCATTATTAAGAGGGTGCTCTACGCTTTGCGGGAATTAATTCTGGCCTATCTGCAACTTACAAGGCGCAATCCCGAATTTTTGTTTTTTTGGATTATAAAGTGATGAAATGATGAAACAAGGAACGAATATTATTTTAGAATGTAGAAAGAAGAAAATAAAAGCATTTGGAAGTTTCAATTGTCATTATAATTATTTTTGTTGAACTTGAAAGAAATGCAAGATTTGAGTGCAATTTTTGCAAGATTTTTCGGGAACTATTGAATAAAATTTGATGAAATTTGGATATGTGGTGTAAAATAACATTTCTGATAGGCTGAAAGAGTTTTTTTTCCCATTTTTCTCAAAATTTCGAAAAATATTTCTATTTTTTTTTTTTAGAAAATCAAAAAAAGTGCTCTTTTAGCCTGTCAGAAATGCTTTTTTATATAACATATTAAAATTTCAACAAAGATCCAGTAGTTCCAGAGAATTCTTGTAAAAACCGTCATCAAATCTTACATTTCTTCCAAGTTCAATAAAAATAATTACCTATATATAATGATAATTGAAACTTCCACATGCTTTTATTTTCTTCTTTCTACGTTCTAAAATCATATTCGTTCCTTGTTTCATCATTTTATCACTTTATACTCCAAAAAAACGAAAATTCGGGTTTGCACCTTGTATGTTGCAGATAGGCCAGAATTAATTCCCGCAAAGCGTAGAGCACCTTCCTAATTTATTGTATAATTTAAAATATTTTATTTTTATTTCATTTTATTTTAATTTTAATTTTTTTTGAGGTCTTCTCGATGGGAACGAAATGGAGGCATTAAATTCAATCAAGGTAAGAAATTCTTATTTTAATTCAGTGGTTTTGTTCTTTTCGCAGCTCCGAGCAGACGTTTTTACTCTATTCACTCGGTTTTTTGAGTGAATTAAACGCAACTTGCTGCTCCGAGCAGTGAAAAGAACAAAACTAGTTTCGCCAATTTTAATAACGTTAATATTTTATTAACAGAACACAGACTTATTGCCCCAAAAGACAAATTATGAACACTTGATAGACAAATTAAAGGAGACTGAAGATTCCCTCGTAAATGAGCACGAGAAATTCAATGAAATGTTGCGACTTTTAGTGCAACACGGTTCAAAACTGCAAAATATATGTGAAAGTGTAAATCTGGTTCGCAACGGTAAGAGAATAATTTCATTTCCTTTTGTTGATCCTTGGACTTCCGTATTTTTGATTGATCAAAGTTAGAAAAAACACAGAGCAAAATGGAAATACCAAAAAAAATCCATTTGAATTAAATTCGCTTCTCATTCTCGAAAAAGGCTGCCAACCTAATAACATTTTTTACGGGTTTTCACCTCAATCGCCAAAACTGAATATGTGACGTGAATCTACGTCAAAAAATACGATTTTAGGATATTTTCAAAAATTAGTCGAATTTCGCTGTCAAGGTCTTTTTTACAGTTGAAAATTTCAAATGGCCAAAACCTCATAAAGGGGGAGGGGTCACAAACGTGACCCTAGATAACCATATTTCGACTTATCCATGTTCCAAGATTTTTGCTTTGAAGCAAAAAACGCTTTAATTTTTTGAAATAATTTTCACTGATTTTTCAGTCATTTTCATTTCACTGATTCAAAAAATATATAATTTATAAAGTTTTACTGATTCAGATATAGACTTGAAGAGTACCTATTTTAATTAATTGATTGTTCCCAAAATCCTGTAATTTTTCTTCACTCAAATCGGTATTACATGGTGTCTACTATATTTTCAGAAATGATTTTCCCTGACTTTTCCAGGTTTTCCAGACCAATTTTTCAAATTTTTCCAGACCTTTTAAATATGATATTCGTTAACGGAAGGAAGGGGGGGGGGGGTAATTTTTCACATGATGTACTTACATCCCGAAATTTCTCATAAGAATGATATAAAATGCATGCGGTCAAACGATTTTTTTTTCGAATTTACTAGATACTTTTTACGAGATTTTTAGATGCTCCTCTTCGAACCAAAAAAATATTCAAATTCAATTCTGAAAATTTTTGAGCCCATCTAACACCCCCTCGCCACAATAATTTGAAAATTTAAATTGATTACCTACAGAAAAAATGTCAAATTAAAAAGGAAAAACCAAGTATTCCAACGCAAATTTAAGTTTGAAAAATGAAAAAAAATTATGCCAGGATGTATACCTAATCAAGCGAATGAAAATTTGGATTTTTCCGGGCTAAAAATTCAAAAATTTCTTCACATTTTATCGCCCCCCCCCCCCTCATGAAAAACACATGCCTCAAATTTATAAATTTACGTAATCCTCTGCCATTTTTTAGTACCTAAGTACCAATAAATAAACATGTCAATGAGGAGGTAAAATATAAATTATTTTATGGAAACACAGAAATGTGTTAAGCCCGAACGAAGCGAGGGCGAAAATTTTTGTGAAAAAATATCTTCAAAAGATGAAAATTCGCCACTTTTCCCTCATTCATATTTTTCAAAAAATGGCCAATAATTTTGAATTCTGTAAGTTCTATTCCCGCTCCTTTTGTTTCAACATCGTGGTGAAGGGCATCATGGCATTTCTCTCTCAGTACAGCTCAGTAAAAAATAAGTTTCCAAAAAACTTGAAATTTTAAATAAATTTTGCAGAAAAAAAGAGTTTAAAGTACCCCGAGCGTAGCGAGGGGAAATTTTTTTTGAATAAATACATGCATTTTCAGTATCAATTTTATTGTATGTACATTACGGTCAACAAAAAATTACGAATAAAAATCAGATAAAAGATGTAATAATCCGGCCCGAGCGGAGCGAGGGCGAAATTTTTGAAAAATTTATAATAAAATAAGCAAAGAAACACTTTTCTGAATGATTCATCTTTTTTTTTGAATTTTCGAAAAATTCCAGAGAAAATTCCAAAATTTCCTGACTTTTCCCTGACTTTTCCAGACCACCAAAATTCCATGACTTTTCCCGGTTTTCCCGGTTTTCCAGAGAATGGACACCATGTATTATATATCGCACCCCTAGTGCAATAACAACACATCTCAAAAAAATTTGACCTTCGTATTTTTTCCTGAAACGTGCTCATCTTTGATCAGTTTTCAATTTACATCAAAAATAAAGAAGTTCATTTTTTTGAGATGTGCTGTTATTGCACTGGAGGTGCGATATTATTCGCCTACCGAAAACATCCAAACTTGGACAGCACCACTGGTACGTATAACAGATTCTAAAATTCTTCATTGAATTTTGACCCCTTCCCTGCAACTTTTTCTCGAATTCCAGCCCCTCCCTTACATAATTTCTGAGTGTGCTTATGCCTCGAGTGCTCAAATTCGCGTTTTTCCTCCATAAAAAGCGAAAATTTCGTTTACAACTCGAAGAAAAAACGATTTTTGTTTCTCCCTACTTGTGAAATATACTACATAGGTATTTCATAATTTTTCCAAAAAAAAAAAAGGTCGCGAAATCTTGCGTACCGATTTTTTTTGTTTTCTAACGTAAGGAAATTTCAACCTTTTAGGTTGACAACACTGTAAGTAAGTAATATTCAATTTTTCCCACACAGTTTTACACTTTCGTTGCCTACTTTTATTTTCGATAAATGATCCAACCAAATGAGGGACCATTTTATTCACTCTTTTCAACCAAATCCAATTTTCTCATTCGAAAACTAAATCACACTCCATTTCTGGCAAATTTCACGCGAATCCGTCCCAGTCAGACGTATGTATTTCTTCAGACACATGTACTCGCGCATTTAAAATAGTCAGCAGACAGTGGCGAAGATTAATACTCGTCATTTTTCGTTAAATCGCGGACGTTGAAAATAGGTAGTTATCGTAGAGAAGACATTGGGGTTCGGTATGTAAAGGCAACGTAGAATAGGTATAATACGCCTAGTATAATTTATGTAAAAGAATCACGTACTGTCGAGTTATATACGTTTTTGTGTTCGCATATCTACCTATGTCTGCCATAACACAACGCTCGTACCAACATCTCCGTACAGCACGGTGCTTCTGCCAAGGTGTATTGATCATTTTTACGCGCAAAGGGTACGAAAAATAAATGAAGTTAAACTTCAAAGAATACGCACGATGACAAGGTTGAGTTAAAAGTGTAGGCAGTATGGAGGCTCTCTCATGCATAAATACCGGCGACATTTTCGTGTCGAATTCGTGCTCGGGTATAATAGCAACATGTTTCAAACCCCCTGAAGTTTGACAAGGTAAAACGATACTGACAAATCTATATCGTTTAGAGAGAAAGCTTTCGATAATTCAAGATCAACAAATACAAATACAACGTGAAGGTAAAGTAAGGTACCGGCAGCGAGAAAACGCACTATGTGTAGCATACGACGTATTGATCTTAGAGGGGGTCTCCAGGTTGGGTTTTCACATCGTAGTGTTTGCCGACAAGCCGTAAAGAAATCTCGAGAAATAAACGGACAACGAAGCATGTTTTTGTTCCTCTTATAACTCATTTCGTTTTTATGACAGAGCTTCGTTCGTTTAATAAAGTTCTCTTCTAAGAAGCTGCGAACTTTGGCGGGTTAGCGTTCATTTTTAGTACTTTTCTCGTATTTTTTTTTTCGCGTTAGCCCTTCGCTTTGGTCGTCGACGGAATACGAAACGTATTACCATATTTCAACGTTGCGCGACTCGGCGACGGACGACGAGCGGCGAAAATAACGCAAAACATGAAAATGAATTGCGCGCCTTTTGCGCCAGGTAAAGAGCATGAATAAGAGCGTAAACTAACTCGTAAATTTTAATCATCGTTTGTGTGTGGCGCTAAATACAATAAACCGTGGCGTGCAAACGCCCCGTGTAGGTGTATGGTACAAATGCCCCGCAAAATGGACACATTAACTCGCTACACACAAAGTGCCGCTGTGATGGACAAGTTATGACGAAAATGTTTCCTTATTGTTTACCGAGTGAGCAGGTAATTTTGCGGCCAAGTGTCATCACGAGCCAAGTCCGAATAGTGTTTTAAATTTTCCACCTAGGTACTGACATCGTTGCGTTCGCGAACTCTACACGATGCTCGCTAATGGATATAGGTTTTAACAAGCTCGTTAAGTAAGGACCCCCTCGAATAACCGGCGCGAGTACTTTTTTCCATTATGATGGCTGCTGCGGTGTAACCTTGTGGCTATTGTGATGGATTTAAAATTCGGTTCATTTGGAGTTTAATAGTCGATGAGGTCGAATATCTCTCGATATAGGGTTCAATTTTGTTGGAAAAAATTGACGTGAATTTTAAAGAAATGTAAATTAAGGTGGATGTAGGTAAAGTTCCCTGCATAATTTTTATACCCCTAGTCGAATATTTTAGAACTTTTTTTTGGAAAAATCCGTGTTTTATAATTTTTTTCAATTTTTCTTCATAGTGTGACGTTTGACGTTCCCTCTTCTCTCATGAGCGACACTGACTGTAAGGTCTGTGTGGTAACACTGAGAGGAGATTTTTCGGAGGGTCATTTCAAGTCAGTTCATTCACGAAGTGGAAAGTGGGGTCGGCGATTTTTTTGATTTTTCAAATGTGGGTAGAGCTCGATGAGAAATGACGAATGGCGCAAACCGGGGCTCTTCAAGTCTTTTAGGAGGGCAGCCATGCGCACTCAAAGTTTTGAGGTAAAGTTGAATGTGGTAAATTTTTAGCGCGGAGACTTGAAAACTACGTTGCACAGTGGGCCAGGAGACCCCCAAAAACGTTCGTTTTGCTTAAAAACCCCGAAAGAACGTTCAAAAAATGTTTACCTCATGTTTTTGGGGTCGTAGATTTCAAATTTTGAAGAGAAAAAAATTTTCGAGTGAGGGGTGGGGCAGGAGAGAGGGGTCTAAATTGAAATTTCATAATAATATCGTGTAATATGTCTAAATATACGTTTTCGAGGTCGTAGATTACGAATTTCGCACTCAAAAAAATTTTGGAGTGAGAAGAGAGGCACGAGGGAGGGGTAAAAATTGAAATTTCACAATAATATCGTGTAACTTGTCAAAATATATGTTTTCAAGGTCGTACATTACGAATTTCGTGCTCAAAAAATTTTTGGAGTGAGGGAGGGATCGAAATTGAAATTTCACAATGATAATGCACATATAATATGTCAAATTATATACATTCAGCAGGTTGTAGATTACAAATTTTGTACTCAAAAAATTGTACGAGTGAGGATAATAGCGAAATTTAAATTTAAACCCCTCCTACTGCTTTCCTTCTACAATTTTTTGAGTACGAAATTCGTAATCTACGACTTCGAAAACATATATTTTGACATATTACACGATAGTATTGTGAAATTTCATTTTTTTACCCCTCCCTCTTGCCCCTCCTCCAACTCCAAAATTTTTTGGAGAATGAAATTCGTAATCTACGACCTCGAAAACATATATTTTGACATATTACACGACAGTATGGTGTAATTTCATTTTTTACCCCTCCCTCCTGCCCCCCCTCCTACTCAAATTTTTTTGAGTACGAAATTCGTAATCTACGACCTTGAAAACGAATATGGTGATATATTATACGACACGATAGCATACCATACCGAATTTTTAATTTGAACCCCTCGCAAAAAAACGTGGATTTTTTTACTTATTTCTGTCAGAAAATTGCCCGTGTAGACAAATCGTGCAACTTCGTGCAAAAAATAACACCGGATTCGGTTTCAGGACACTAAAATCTATAATTTAAACCATAAGCGGACACTGACGCCGACTGACAAAGTATAGTTTTATTCCAAAAACCATTTAAAATCTTGCAAAAATATGGACATCTTTCGAGAGTTATGATTGAATTATCATTTCTCAAATCGAAAAACCAAATACATGGCTGAATAGCCCTTACTTTTCTGATCATTTTGCACTAATTGACATCTCAAAAATATTAACATGAACCAGAAAAATATTGCTTTGTAAACACCCCATAAACAAGATAAAACTAGTTGACTGCACATCGTCAACTTTGGTGGGTGCTGGAAGGGACGGGGGGACGAAAATCAAAATTGCGCTACTCGTTTCGTGCTACCCTAATATCTAACAACAGATTAGCAGTGTTGCCAACTTGATCCATGACAATTTTTTTTCGCAGAAAACGAACGTTTTTGGGGGTCTCCTGGCCCACTGTGCGTTGCACACTGGGCCACAGACCCCCCAAAAACGGGCGAAATTGAAAAAAAAAAGTTTTCGGATGAACTTTACAAATACAGTATGGTATTGTATACAAAATGATGTGTAAAAAACGGGTATCGGATTGGCCGGACACCTTACCCAACGTCCGTACCGCAGTGCGAAACTTCAACTATCCAGTATGCCACTTTTTTCCAGTTTATAAGGGTGATTTTCAAACGCGCGTAGCTCGTGTAGGTTTTATTATTTTTTAAAATTCAAAATATGGAATAGACTCCTCAAAGTCAGTACTTTCACCTCCTGTGGTCGGTTTTTACTCATCATGATTATTTGATAACTTATTGAGCCTATAAACTATACCAGTTTTGAAGTGAAATGTATGTCTTTATTGATATGAAAGTGTATGCGTCCCGCCGTGTCCCGCGTTCCCTCCTGGGCCTGGAGTTATGTTTAGGTATGGTTTATCACGGAATATTTCGATTTTTGCCTTCTGAGCCCGACTGTCCTCACCAGGCTCCTTTTTCTTTCGAAAAACTAGCAATTTTGGTTAAAATCGTTGACATGATTTTTTTAAAATAAATTTTCATTCTGCAATTTATTTGAGTTATGTGCCTAAATCTATGTTTTCGATAGCATAGAATACGAATTTGGCAACATTTTCCCCCTATGGATGAAAGATTAGGATGGAGAGGGGGTAAAGCCTGGAAAATTTTCAATTTTCAATTTTCTCAAGTGATATTTGATTTTCCCCCTCCCCACGCCCACCCCTTCACTCCTACTCAAAAATTTTTTTCAGATTCGGATTCTACGACCCCGAAAACGTAAGGTGAGACTATTTTCTCAACAGTACCATGGTATACTGAATTACGCCCGTTTTTGGGGGTTCTGTGGCCCACTGTGCGTTGGGTGGAAAGTTGAAAATTTTTTCAATGTGTAGGGCCTTTAAAGAGCTTTTTGGCGATTTTTTGGATATCAAGGTTGCCACTTTTTAATACCAAAAATTAGCTGGAAAAGTTGAAAAGTGGTATTTTCGTATGAAGGACACTTTTGAAAATTTCAAAATATATGGTACAACTTTTTGTGCTGAGTAACACATTAAAAAACTGAGATTGCGTTCTTTTTATTCGTTTAAAAAAATTCAAAGGTTATGAGAAAACATAATTTTTTACCCCAAGCGCTGAAAATTTCCCAAACTGGTTAAATTAAGTACATTGTTTTTACCACATTTCCATTGTATGTTAAAAATTAGTCCACCAAAACTATTTTTATCAAGGCGATCCTGAATGCTATGTACTGTATAGGTAGACTTCTGTCACTTCCCTCTTTAATACCAACATCCTCTATATCTTACCTTTACACTGGCGCCCAGGTATGTGTGTCTGCAAAGAGGACCAGAGGATCGCAACCTCCAAGACTCTCCAACCAGCACCAGGGTAATCAACCCCATGAACGTCAGGTTTGTATTTGTCATCATGGCTGAATTCGCTCAAAAAACGGTATGTTTCACCGGCCTCATATCTTCAAGTGCCAAGGACCTCGTATTCGCTAAATTGCCCAGAAAAGGACGACGGCTGCCATGTGTACGAGCCGCATGCTACAGCCCCGGATAACCCCACTCCTCAACAGCTAAATCGGGTCACTCATACCATATTAAGAGAATCGTCAACTTACCGGCTGTGCCAACATCTACTGAAAATGAATCCTCATGGGTGGAAATTGATGCTCTTCTTCAAGCAATGAGAAATCGCTTCCAAACATCGAATAATGGCCATCAAAATTTTTCTCCGCCTGCCCCAGATATAATAAAAACCAAATCAACCGTAGACTCAAAAACCATCTGAGAAATAGTAAGTGAGAATAAATCTACCATCTCGAGGTATGTGGACCAGGCACACCAAATTTTGGAGCAAGTGTCATGTCTAGAACCCTTCTTGCCAAAATATAGAAAAATTAAAATCGAAAATGGACCGTTACAAAAACCATATAAGCAGCATGGTAGCAGAGCACTAGGCCTCAAAAGGGCAAAGCAAAATTTTGGATGCAACAACATCCACCATCAGTCCAGCAGCTTCAACATCTCAAAATTCGCTCCAACCTCTAGAATATGCTGCCCTTCAGGAAATTTCAACCATCAAAATTGCTCTAAACTCGCACCAAAGGGCCACCACTGCCAACACCAAAACAATTGGCAACCTCCTAAAGTTGTATTCCATTCTGCATGCAAAAACCGACTCACATCAATGGCTCCTGGCACAGAACTCCAATGCCTTCAGGAGAAATGAGGAAGACATCGAATCAAATGAAAAGTCGATCGATAATTTCAAGCATGATGTGGAGGAAGATTTTTTGGTTGTGCAGGAGCTCATAGCTACAATTTATCGGCAGCACTCCCACTCAGCAACACAGAAAACATCGATGAAATTAAGGAGGAAGTCAAAGGTCCAGAAAATAGAGTACAGATAATCCGGACTGCGCGAATCATTTCAGTCGTTCAGCGTTCAACTCTTTTTTACGTCTTATCACCAACTGAAAGAGGGAAACTGGAGAATGATGAAATAAACAATTTCGAATTTTGTTGTCGGTTGTATTCTAAACGGTCGAATTTGCACGTGATTATGAATAATATTCAATAATTTGAGCAAATTCAACAGTTTGGAATACAACCGACAACGAAATTCGAAATTGTTTATTTCATCACTCTCCAGTATCCCTCTTTCAGATGGTGATAAGACGTAAAAAAGAGTTGAACGCTGAACGACTGAAATGATTCGCGCAGTCCAGATTGAATAGTCAGCGGAAAATGCCACCAACTCACGGTACATTGAGCTGGAAAATTCTATAACAATACACCTATAGAATCAGGAGCTCCAACACAATCGCCTCAACGAGACTGCAAAGACCCTCAACTCCCTAATTAATCAGGCCATTGAGTGCATAGCTGACACAACATCGGACCCACCATTGTCTCCAGGGGCACCCATCAGCTCCCCAAATCTGGAATGTAGAAAATCTGCCATCAAGATCAGCACAAATTTAGAATCATCTCGTCGGTGATGGGATTGTATGCTACATCCAGAAATTCATGACAGCCATCAGATATATTTGCCTACATTCCAATTTGCCCGGAAATTCAACACCTACCCCCTCGATTCAGCCAAAAATTCATCCAAACATTCTTCAGAGGACGAAAGTGAACATAGTTGTAAAAAACAGAAAAGAGGAGATCAAGCCAAAGTAATTTCTGTACCTGAAAATGTCACATCCTTGGACGCGACACCTGTCGCGGAATAGGACGGCGAAGTCACAGAATAGGGAAAATGTATTTAGAAAAAATCTAACAAATATAATTTATAAAAAAATAGGTAAACTGGTCTTTAAAACCCCTCTCAATATTAAAATAGTCGAAAATCGAAATCAATTCCCTTTCCCCTCGCTAAAATAGGAAATAATATTACAATAGCCAGGCAACCCTCATAGAAAAATACTACTGGTATTATCGCATTACCAGTTTTACTACTAGTTTTTAGTAGTAAACTGGTGGTTTTTAACAAAACCTAGTCATAAACCAGTGGTTTTTTGGTAAAACTAGTAGTAAAACTAGTAATACGAAAATACCCGTAGTATTTTTGTATGAGGGAACATTGACGCGCGCACGTCACAGCACAGTATCTCCTTGCAAACCAGTAACAATGCCTTTTCATCATTTGTTACTTTAAAATGCTAAAGCTCTTGCTGATTTTTCGCGAATATAATTTCATTCCTGTGTACCAAACCGTATACTGTCATTTTCGTGGAAATTTTCCATCTTTGTTTCTGAGTAAGCAATTATTTTATTTGAATATTCCAGCAATTAATAGCTGAGATAATTTTAAGAATTTCGCGAGTGATATTTCATCCTGTAACTCGATTCGTGGTAAATTTTTTTTTTAATTTTCTCAATTTTGGATGACCCGTAGCCCCTTCATTTTTGATGTTAGGCAAAAAGTCTGTGTTCATTTTTCAACATACTATCCATTCCCTTGATTAATTCATTTTTTTAGAACTTTTTTTGAACAAACTTTTTTGTAGCCCCTACAATTTCCATGTTATGCAAAAAGTCATATAATGAAAATTTATTCAGTTTTCAAAGTATTATCTATTCCCATGATTGAAATAAATTTTTACGTGACTTCTGGAAAAACAGCGTTTGCCCCTTCAATTTTCTAGATATGCAACTTGCCCAACTAGCGTTTTTTTTTTCTAGTGGTACTCGATTATACCCAAAAATGAAGTATGACAGACCATTCCCCGGACACCCTGTATATATTTTTTGGAATTTTCGAAGGTGTCATTCATACAAAACTACCAGTTTTCAACTAGTGGCAACACAGATTTCAAAAACATCGCCAAAACGCTCTTTAAAGGCTCTACACATTAGAAAAAGTTTCAACTTTCCACCCATCGTATGTAGTTTTCGAGTTATCCGCGCTCAAAATTTACCATATCCAACTTCACCTCAAAACTTTGAGTGCTCATGACTGCCCTCCAAAAAGACTTGGAGAGCTCCGGTTTGCGTCATTCGTCACCTCTCATCGAGCTCTACCCACATGTGAAAAATCAAAAAAATCGCCGACCCACCTTTCCACTACTTGAACGAACTGACATGGAATGACCCCGGAATGAATTCATTTCTACAGAATGATGTACTTGTCAGTGTCAGTGACTTTCTAAATTGTTTATCGAGAAAGAAGTCACTTTGTTACGTTCGTGCAAACTTAATGCGAAATTAAATCATGTGGCCCTAGCGGCATATCAACTTCTTTTAGGCCTCGTGCATCCTATTTCACTTTCTTTGAAGGAATGAGTGTGCACGAGTCGAACTATTGTGAGAGATAGAGTCACTGTTCCTCTCATATCCGAGTAAAAAACATTTGAAATACTCATTCGGACGAATTTTTTGAAACAAAAATAAACGCAATATTTCCTGCCCTTTAATGCACTAACATTGTTCTTCCGTAAATTGATAATCTCAACCGGTTTATGAAAGATTGGTCAATGAAGAGGCGTTTTCAGTCGTTCAGTTTACACGTGTTGTAATCAATATGTTTAAAAAGTGGCATCGAATGGAATATTGTTGACATTCATTTGGCGCCCGAGTAGAGTATCCAGGTAAGCTTCAAAAATTTATTATTCTTGCTAACCTGAGTAATTCGAAATAGCCAGCCGAATTACTTCATAGGCCAGGCATCTCTTGAAGAAGAGTAACATTTCACACTCAAAAGAGTGAACAGGCTTGCATTAAAAAAGAAGCTACGTTTTCTCGCCTTTAGAGGTCAATATTCATGTAAGTGAGCAGAACTGAGGAGTGCCTGTGGCGAGAAATCGCGAATACTTTCCAAAATATTTTATTTTTTCCTATTTTTTGTTATTAACTTGTTATTTATTTCATTGTTTCTGTGTTTTCTCCTTGTTACTTTGTAATTGTTGATTAGTTAATAAGTCCTATCTATTCTAGGGATTTTTCACATTATATTTACCCTTATGATCATTTGTGAATCTCACGCCTATATCTTATCCATATTTTTAATTCTCCATTCATTATTATTCTAATCCTTTTGCATCCTATTTATCAGAGCATTTGGATCGCCACTTTTAATTTTTAAGCCATTTTTTAAGTTTCGCCCCTTTTTCCATACTAAAATTTGACTTTAAAAATGAGGAAATTTTACTTTTGGATTCATTTTTCTTAAAAAAATTTAGTATAGTCGCATTATGTAAAAAAAAAATAGTTCCACTCGATCGGAATGTTAAAAGCAATCTGATTATTGATCCTTAATCTAGACTGTATAATGAACAAATTTAGCTTGGGTGCCACTTTTTTAACCCCCTCCCCTCCCGAGGATCCAAATTCGTTTTTCAAAATTTTTGTAATAAAAAAAAATGTGCAGAACCCTTTTAACTATTATTAGAGTCGAAAAAAATCGAAATCGGATGAAATCAACCCGAGTTAAAACTATTTTAAGGAAAGGGGGGTGGATCCTGGGGAGGGGAGGGGGTTAAAAAAATGGCGCCCAAGATAAATTTGTTCATTATACAGTCTAGATTGGGGATCAATCATCAGATTGCTTTTAACATTCCGATTGAGCGGAATTCACTATACGACTAAACTAAAAGCGGATAAAGTTGATAAATCCAACTCATCTAATTACTAAAGCACATCTGTCTCAACAACATAGGTGGAGATAGGGGGGCATGGGGGCTTGAGCCGCCTCCCATGTTGAATTAGGCCCCCCAAATCATTTTCGTGTGTATAGGTACATACATTTCACTCTAAAAAAATCTGCAAATACTTAATTTTAAAGAGATAAATTATCAATATGTGACGAATTTCTTTTTTTCAAGCAACTAAAATCGCCCCTTCAATGGTGAAAATAATTAGGAGTTGGCTGACGATACCGCGTATACCGATTTATAACGAAATTTGCTGACTTGTTTTCAAAATTTTCCAGAAAAATTGCACAAAAAAATACAAATTTTTACCATGTAGCATAAAAACACGAAAAGAGACCAAAATTTTGTGAAAAACTTCGAAAATCATGACATTTTCACGCCAAAGTAATGGAATTTTTTCAAACAACACACTTATTAAAAAACTTATTATTTTCTTTCTAAAAATCACCAATATTTCAAATTTTTGCCCTCGCTTCGCTCGGGCAGATCAAAGTTAACATATATTCAAAAGTAAAGGGTTGAAGATTCCGCCTCCATTTCAATACCAAAATATTGATTCAAAAAAGTGAAGAAATATTTAGGTTTTGGATTCATTTTTCTTCAAATTTTTTTGCCCTCGCTTCGCTCGGGCTCGATTTTAAACAATTCATTCTCGAAATGACGGTAGGTAAGACTATAAACCTTTTTTCCTTTCATCGATTCTTCATATTTATGAAAAGTTGAGTAAAAATGACGTGAAATGGTTAGGGTAGAAAAACTTTCGGAGGGTCAAAAATCAACATTTCTGTTATGTGTTTTTTTTACCTGGGGCTCAAGCCCCCCCCCCCCAAAAAAAAAATCGATGGTACATCATCTACGCTCAACAATGATCTCCAGTGTAAAGTTACTAGAACATCGTAAGTTTTTTTTTTCAATTCAGCTTTCTTGTTTATTGAACCACGTTTATTATGTAAATTAGAGACAATGAACAATGATTCAGAAATTTTACATTTGTCTTTTATAACTTCGCACCTCCAGTGCAATAACAACACACTCAAAAAAAATGAACTTCTTTATTTTTGATGTAAATTGAAAACTGATCAAAGATGAGCACGTTTCAGGAAAAAATACGAAGGTCAAATTTTTTTGAGATGTGTTGTTATTGCACTAGGGGTGCGACTTGAACCTTCAACCGATGAAACGAATAAAAAAAACTGAAAAAAGAAATCACCAGTTATGGATATTTTTTTTTCACCTCCAAAGAATCATTCAACCCAATAAATTTCTTGATCTTCCTTTTCACATGTGCCTCTCATTTTCAGTAAATCAAACCCCATACTTTGAGTACTTTCTTCGAAAACATAAACAGATATGGGAAAATTTTAGAAAACCAAAAAGGAAATACCAATTCACACCATTATTTTGACATTTCCTCCTGTAAACCAATTTTTCACCAACTTCAACACTCTTGTTCTCATCACCAGTCCTAAAACCCCCAGAAAGCTGAACATTTCCGCAAGTAAAATATCCTAAAGTCAAAACTATACTTAAACGTGAAACATCAACAGTCTCAAGAATTTCGTTCGAATAATTTGCTTCGATTAAGGTACCCAAGTAACTTTCGGTCATAAGCTAAATTGCATTATTAATACGATTTTTATTCGCGGAACCCCAAAACCCACAAATTTCATCAAGTAGCCTATACCTATCCACTAATTCTGCAACGAGACAGTGTTGCCAAATTCAACGGCGGCAATTTATTATTCATGAAATACGTCGTAATTTCGCAAACGCCGTCATATCGTTCGAAAGGAGTAAAATAGGCAATACATTAACATTACATTGTTTATCCACTTGATTAAATTTAGCCAGGTTTCGCGTCGTGCTGATGTTCATTGTACGATATTCCAACACCCCCGAAGGTCTTAGCCGAGTATAAAACCGCCTTAAATGGTGTATACGATAAGATTATTTTGAATTTTTCACTATTATACGTTTCGCAGTATGCGTAGCCTTGGGGTGTCTGTGTAGTAAGTACGTATAAGTTTACCAAATAACAAAAATGGTAATTTACTAGAGCGTTGAAAAACTAGGTACTCTTATCCTATCTATTCATGTTTGGATGAGAAATCTTTGGTGGCAAAAAATTGATAATACATAGGCGAGAGGATACAATAGTTAATTTGAGAAAACTCCAGAGATAAACGATGGAGAGGAGGGAGGGGGTAAGATCTCAAGCCAAGATGAAAACATTTCAAGAAAAAACGTAGGTTACCCATCATTGGCAAAAATTAATTGTAAAAATTGTTGAATTGAATACATTACCTGCTTTCGAAATAACCACAGATCTTTTCGATTTAAAAACACTAAGTATTCATTTCCAAAATCAAAAACATTTTTTCAGAATTTGTTTACTTACTTCAAATTTAAAGATAGTTGAAAATGAGCATAATGAAAATTCAGTTTTCGAAGTTCCCAAGACCTATTTTTATTATTATAAATAATTTTACCAACTTACATATTATTTTGAAAAATATTTCAGGCATTTTGTTTACCTCTTTGAATTCTAAACATCCACGTGATTTTTTTTTTAGCCCGAAGATCATTAAAAAAATTGATAACTCAAAGTGAACTTCCGCAATAAGCTTAATAACATGAAAAATTCGATCATGTTACACATAAAAAAAAGCGATAGGGTGAGTCATATCAACAAAGTAAAGTCCTCATACTCATCTCGCAGATAGTAAATTATCAAAATATCGTTGACGGCTTAAAAGACATACTGTGTACTCATGGAGAGTGGGTAGAATTGAGACATCAAAGACGAGGTTGAGTAATGATGAAGAAATATATATTATGTACAATTGTACATTAATGTGAATTGAAAAAAAAACACATATGAAAGATCTGACTAGAATCGACGAAGTAGGTAACTAGCTAGTTTACTTCAAGTGGAGGATTGGAGGATTCACCTTAGAAAAATTTTGAGTCCCCCTCAGCCCAAAGAGACGCGCGGGTTTTTGTCGATTTTGAGTGCTGTGGCTGGCTGATAACCTCAGTCACACCTTTCCTTTAAAAAGGGGCGATTTGAGTTTCTACATCTATTTGAATCATCTACCTCAAAATTGAACACCACTTTCCGCCTTCTACAAGAAAGTGAGAAAGTTGCAAATTGCGGATTTGAGAATTGCTTGATTTCTACCAAAATCAAATTTGTTTACCTAATAATGTCTAAACATCAAACTAAAAATGTTTTTCAAAAATTTGCATGGCAGAGCTGCCAACTGAATTTTGATTAATTTGCACAATTTCCATTAAATTTTCAGCTGGCAGTACTGCTCAACAAAATTCAAAAAATTACTTCGAATTTATTTTACTGAGTAAAAAAATTTTCGTTCATGTTTCAATCTGTTGAATGAACAACTAGAATAAAATATCATACAAAATAATTTTGTGCCTCAAAAAATGCTCGCTGGATTCTGAGATCATCAAAAAAGCAATTTGAATTTGGTTAAAGTCAAAATCTTCAAATTTACGATCTACAGTATTTATCAACTCCCTTGCAAAGGGCAAAAGGTGGTATCCAATTCAAGGTAAGTACTTTTTTCAAGAAGTAGAAACTCGAATCGCATATTTTTTTAGCGGAATGACCAAGATTCCTATAGCAGGTTGCGCTACCCAAAAAACGATTTTTCTTTTAAAATGATCCCATTTCGGAATTCCCAGGCTCAGCCCCCCCTCCTCACGGGTTAAAGGGGTTCAAATTTTTCTCGGACGGTATGCACAAAGGTGATTAATCTAATCAATTTTTGTCAAAATCCAGAGAATACGTGTTTTTTTTTCGATCCATCCTACTTAACATTTACGGCAAACTGGTTATGCAATTTTATTAACACCAATGAAAATGATCCTCCAGCATATTATACGTACTACTAGTCAGGTCACAATTTCATATCCGCTCGACTGAGCTGTAAAAAGCAATTTTATGAATGATTTTTGTTCTAGATATTACAACAACCAAATTTAGCCCAGATGCCTTTTTTACCCCTCCCCCTTTTCCGAGGGTCCACCCCCCTTTCTTAAAAACGCCTGTAGCGCTCCTCTTATGGGTTCTAGTGAAAAAAATTTCCCACAAAAGTTGTCCCTCAACATCTCAGCTACAAATTACTTTCTATAAAAAATCCAATTTGGGGCCACCAGTGCCCCTCAAATTTGAAAAAAGTATTTCAAAAAATCATAAAAATCACGTTTTTTTCATTTTTACCGAAAAGTTTCCAAGATGAGTAAAATTTGTAAATAACCAAAAGTATTCAGAATCAAATTTCCTATTCAGTGAGTTATATCACGACTATTTTCGTCCCGCTCCCCGTTACATACAGGCCCACCCCCTCCCACACATCAAAAATTTCGGTCTTCTAGAAAAATTTTCCAGCAAAAATATATTCTTCACCACTTAATCTACAATTCCGGTCATTATAAAAATTATTTTTTGAGCAATCCTTACCCCTTAAATTCGAAAAATATACCTCAAAAATACATAAAAATACGGTTTTTCACGCTTCCAATGCAAAGCTTTGAAGATAATTATGTAGACAGAAATTAGGTATACTCATAGTTGCTTCTTCCTACACAACTGGAAATTAAAAATTACGATTTTTAGACACTTTCCCCTCAATTTCTGTCCACATAATTATCTTCAAAGCTTTGCATTGGAAGCGTAAAAAAACGTATTTTCATGTATTTTTGAGGTATATTTTTCGAATTTAAGGGGTAGGAATTGCTCAAAAAATAATTTTTATAATGACCGAAATTGTAGATTAAGTGGTGAAGAATATATTTTTGCTGAAAAATTTTTCTAGAAGACCGAAATTTTTGATGTGTGGGAGGGGGTGGGCCTGTATGTAACGGGGACCGGGACGAAAATAGTCGTAACTCACCGAATAGGAAATTTGATTCTGAATAGGTACTTTTGGTTATTTACAAATTTTACTCATCTTAGAAACTTTTCGGTAAAAATGAAAAAAACGTGATTTTTATGATTTTTTAAACTACTTTTTTCAAATTTGAGAGGCACCGGTGGCCCCAAATTTTTATTTTCTATAGAAAGTAATTTGTGGCTGAGATGTTGAGGGACAACTTTTGTGGGAAATTTTTTTCACTAAAACCCATAGGAGGAGCGCTACACACGTTTTTAATAAAGGGGGTGGACCCTCGGAAAAGAGGGAGGGGTAAAAAAAGGCATCTGGGCTAAATTTGTTTGTTGTAATGTCTAGAACACGAATCAATCATGAAATTGCTTTTTACAGCTCAGTCGAGCGGATATGAAATTGAGACCTGACTATTTCGTAAAATTTTATTTCCGAAACTGCGATTAAAAAATTCCCAAGCATAAGCGCATCCAGATGGGAAAATTTTTCATTTCAATTCTTGAGAACTGGAGTGAAATGGTAAGTACCCAACGAATAAAAAAATATTTTTTTAAAATACCGTATTTTTAACAACTTTTTTTTAGGATACTAAATGAAGGCAAAGATGCCTGTAGCATGAATATTTCAATGAGCACAAAACCAAATAATATACCTAATAACGAAGATGTTGATGGAAAAAAAAATCGATAACGACAGTAAAGAAAAAAGAAATAATAAAAGAAAACGACAACTATCCAGTTCAGATTCAGAAAGCAGCGACGATGACTGCGCAGACGATAATAATCACAAGAAAAAGAAACGAAATAATGATAAAAAAGAGAAGAATTACAGTTCGTCTAGTTCAAGCGCGGCTGATTCTAATTCAGAGTCTGATTCTGATGTTACTTTGCAGCAGGTATTTAAACTACTTTCGAAAAAAATGAAGTCCAAACGGAATAAAAAAAAAGTCAGTAAAAAATAAAAAGAAAAGAAGTTGATGAAAAAAGTCGGTAATTGAAGAATTCTATCAAATTTTATCAGCTGTGATTCTCACAAATACAGGATTTGAAAAAGTGGAAGAAATGAATTGTGACCCAGAAGCAGTAATTCGATCATTAAACATATTGAAACCCTTTATTAAGGATCAAAGTGCTAAAAACAGTTTATCCAGATTATCCAAAAAATTACAAGATGAAAAATGTAACCCTAACTAAACCTATAATTCTACAATAAACTAATAATACAGGCATTCTAGCAAAAAAGTGGAAAAAATTTAGAACAAAGGTTTTTTTGCGGGAATGTGTTCAGAAGGGTCCCAGTAGTTACCAAAAAAAAACCAAGAGCCCCAAGTGTGAGGGAAATTTTTTTGGGAGGTGAAACACCCCCAAAAATGGGGTTTTCTACATTATTTCAAAATGTATCAATTTTGAATAAAAAATAACCACAGATTTGAAATCTGCGTCAAATTTCCGATCTAATGATACCTAACACAACCCATTTCAAATGAAACATGAGCTCTTGAGGGGGGGATCAAAATTACCCATTTTTGAAAATCTCAGATTTTTCAAATTCAAGAGTTGAAATCTGCACCTAAATGATACTTTATCGTGCCTTAACGACTGTCCACGAGTACGTGAAGGATTGCTGTATGTATTTTGACACGATCGCACGCATATGGGGAGGGGGGGACCCTCTCGCCTCTTCAAGATACATTTACCCTATTATGGAACAAGCAGGCAGGGTAGTTTACTTTGAGTGAGAGACCTCCCAAAAAAGTTTGAACCCTCCCCCGGGGGGCAAGGAGGAGCAGGAGGTGCTCAAAATGCATCTCCTTTTGAAAAAAAACTGACTAAAAAACACAAAAAACATCGTTTTTTTCAAAAGGAGATGCATTTTGAGCACCTCCTGCTCCTCCTTGCCCCCGGGGGGAGGGGGTCAAACTTTTTTTGGCAGATCTCTCACTCAAAGTAAACTACCCCGCCCAAATTTAGTCAAAATCCAAGATATGTGTTTTTTTCACTCCATCCTATTATGTGCGACATCGATCGATAATAAGTAGTTTCTTAATTCGACGCATCATCTGCTACTAAATTGATCGAGCCAGCATCCAAGCAGAGAGAAAAAATAGGTAGTCTATGCTCGTACCTGAAACGAACAACATAATCGGAATTGACAGTCCGTATAGTCTAAAATAAAATGCGACTTACAAGGGAGCTACCCGAGATCGGACACGCGGAATGAAAAAAAAAATTCACAGGCTTGTAGAGCATTACCAAAAACTTCCACAGCCAAAATTTCAGCCCCTAAAGTTGACATAGAGGAGAGCTATGGGGGTTTGAATTTCGAAAAATCCCCTAATACACCGAAAAATTACAAAAATCTGAAGATGGAATAGTCGCCTAGGTTCGCGTGTAACATCAGGAGGGGGAAGGGGGATTTTCACTCGTACTTTTTATGCACGATGTAGAAAAATTGTAATAACGACCAATGTATGAGTGAAAATTTCCCCTCCCTTGATATTACACGCGAACTTAGGCGACTATCCCTTCTTCAGATGGCCTATACCGAGGGCAATACGTGGTATAAAATCCATCTCCTAAGCGCCATAAGAACGCGAGTTATTTTGATTTTTGTAATTTTTCGTTGTATTGGGCGATTTCTCGAAATTCAAACCCCCATAGCTTCCCCATATCAACTTTAGGGGCTGAAATTTTGGCTGTAGAAGGTTTTGGTAATGCTCTACAAGCCTGTGAATTTTTTTTTCATTCCGCGTGTCCGACCTCGGGTAGCTCCCTTGTTAGATTGCGTAAAATATTTTAAGAGACCGAAAAAAAAACACAACGTTGAAGTCCACGATGACGTACACAGCCGTGCTGATGAGAAAAGTTGAAAAAAAACGACTAACGTAAGTTCAAACCTCACCATTCTTCAACAAAATGGTCAAAACAGGGGTACGTTAAGAACGCTTCTCACACAATTTTTATTGACTAAAAAACACAAAAAACAGCGTTTTTTTCAAAAGGAGATGCATTTTGAGCACCTCCTGCTCCCCTTGCCCCTGGGGGTTCAAACTTTTTTTGGGAGGTCTCTCACTCAAAGTAAACTACCCCGCCAAATTTAGTCAAAATCCAAGATATGTTTTTTTTTTTCATTTTATTGTATATTGTACATGTGAACGCTTTGATAACATCAAAAGGGTCCACCCCCCACCTCCATATGGGTGCGGTTGTGTCAAAATACATACAGCAATCCTTCACGTACTCGTGGACAGTCGTTAAGGCACGATAAAGTATCATTTAGGTGCAGATTTCAACTCTTAAATTTGAAAAATCTGAGATTTTCAAAAATGGGTAATTTTGATCCCCCCCCTCAAGAGCTCATGTTTCATTTGAAATGGGTTGTGTTAGGTATCATTAGATCGAAAATTTGACGCAGATTTCAAATCTGTGGTTATTTTTTATTCAAAATTGATACATTTTGAAATAATGTAGAAAAACCCATTTTTGGGGGGTGTTTCACCCCCAAAAAAATTTCCCTCACACTTGGGGCTCTTGGTTTTTTTTTGATAACTACTGGGACCCTTCTGAACACATTCCCGCAAAAAAAACTTTGTTCTAAATTTTTTCCACTTTCACCTCTTTTTAAGATCAATTTGCCTGTATTATAAGTACATATTATGTAGGTACCTATCATTTACACACCTATATTACGTTATATGCTAAATTTTATAATTATCGTCATAATTTAAGATTATAAAATATATTTATGGGCTGATAGACCAAGTAGTCTGAACCCAAAATAAAAAAATAAAAAAAAACCTGCTCTGTAGGCCCCAAATCCACATTTTGAAACAAACCAACATTTGCTGAACCTAATTTTAAGTCGTAGACACATATTAATTCGCTCCCCTGAAAAATTCCTTTTTTGGAAAATAAAGTGGGAATCAATTCATACATACCCTGCCAAAGAAATGAGAATCAATTCGCACATTCACTCTTGAAAAAGGGGGAATCAATTCGTACATCTCCAAAAAAAAAATGGGAATCAATTCCCCTGTATTTTTCCACAAATATTTCTTTGGGAATCAACTCACCTACAGCCGAGAAATCATTACGTCTATAATCGATTTCATAGTCGTCCAACACCAATATTACCCGATTAGAAAACGCGTTTGAGACCCCAGAATAATCACCATCGTATCACCCCAGTACACAAAAAGTTACCCAAAAACTACCTAATTTTACTCGACTTTTCCATACGCAACATTTCCATCGCGGCATCGAAAAGGGGGAAAATATCATCGTATTCGATCCCGCGCCAAAAATTAGGAAGCGAAGTTTCCTTTAAATTTTCTCAAATTATACTCGCGACGAAAGAAACTTTTTTTCTCCCCATTCTGCGAGAAAATATTCGCGAAAATTACGGTAAAATTTCGCATCTTGGTATAAACTTATTTAATCTACATCCGGATTTCGTAATGCATAGTTCCAAAGAGTACTTTATTTTTCTTGTGTGCAGTAAAAGAATAGCTTCGGCGAAAAAAACCCCCATCGACCGAGCGAAAGAAAGAAAAACATTAGCTCGGATAGGATAGGATGTTGGCCAGTAATCCGTATATAGCGGTCTGCGTTTATGGCTATTTAACTTCTGTACCGTTATCAGACAATGATAAGATCACCGGATGACCATTCGGCCACCTAAAAACTTGGTCCTTAATCCCGAACTAAACTGGACTTGGTCAGATACGTGACTTAACAAAGAAACTCGCCGATATAGACGGAAGGAGCATAGGATTTTTTTGTTTATATATTTTATACCGACTGAGCCAAGTGTAGTATGGCTATCTTTGCATCTTTTTTTTTCTACTCCTCGACGTGTTTCGCTGTGAGTCGACGGTGTTTCGGGAGCATATAGCAGAATAAATGCTAAAACAGCTAAGAGAAGGTAAATTTATGGCCCTTTAAGCTAGGCTAAAAATTATTAACTCGAGTCTCCGCTATTTCTCTTTGTATAATTGCTTTCAAATCCCGTAAGGGTTGCAGTATGGTAAACAGAGAGAAAGTTGATATAGTCCGAGGAGCAACAAAAAAATGTATACTTGGCTTTAAAAAATTTAATGTGCGGATTTTTTATTGTTTTGTTTACATTGCTTCGAGGTAATAACTTTTCGTAAGAAAAGGTACTGAATACTAACGAAGACCTTCCGCCAGCTTTTTCTCGTCTTGCTGCGTTTTTTTATTTTTTTAATTAAATTATTCGCCGTGGCTCTAATAGATTATTAGAAAAAATAATTTTTTTATAACTCGCGACTTCGTATGAAAATTCGCCCGCCGAGGAGGCGAAGGCGGATACGCGAAAATTAATACAAAAAACACGTAATTATTTACGACTCATCGGGCGCGAAGATTAAACAAAAATTGAATTACAATTTTGGCACCGTGCAGCCCTGCTGACCCCGTTCGCACCCAGACCATTGCAGACGTTAATTAAAAGCGGAAAACAGATGAGTTTAATTCGCAGGCGGCGGTCAGAGGTGAAAAAACGTAGCTAAGCTGTTGCCCAGAAAAGGCGAAAGTTCACTGCCTGGGAATATTATTCGTAAAACTCAATCAAAACCTTAAACCGAGGGCTAAAGCTACCATCGTCGTAATAAAATTGATCCTTTATATAAACGTGATACACTAAAGCCGACGCGAAAAAATATAAGAAGGAAGTAATTTTCTTTTCAAATATAAGGTCATTCGTATTTACCACGTATCCGTTCTATAGCCGAGTATTATTTGTCGAACAACTAAAACCGAAATTAAATTACAACTTCGTCTCGTAAAATTAAATTATAAAGTATTTGCAGTAATTCGCGCCTCGCTGTACGTCTCCGTATATAAATCCGACACCCAACCAGATTGTTGCTCGTTTTCAATTTGACGCGTCATTTAAGAAACTGCATCGGATTGTGTGAAATTTACACGACCCATTAGCCCATCTTTTCTCACACCGGGTTTTGTCGCAACGAAATGAACTTCGAAAAAAGCAGTCGAGAAGGGGGAAAAAAGGACAAAACACAGAGGGAGAAGTCGGCGACGAAGAGGGGATAAAATTGCAACCGAATCCAAAAGGAGTAAGTTCAATTTATAACGGTGAATATTTTCGACGGCTTTTTTCCTTATTTTAAGTCGGAATTACCTTGAGATTGTAAAAGTCGGGGCGAAATTGTGAAAACAAATGAAAGGCAATAATTGGCCGAGCCAAATTCAGCAGACTGTAATAAACATCAACTTGAAAACGATATCCCGAGAAGAAATCTTCTATAAACGAGTTTACTTTTTATAACGTTTTTCCACAGGCGATTACCCGAAATGCGTTTCTTTTGCAAATTTATTTCGAGCAACGAAGGCACGAGATCCGAGAGAACGAGAGGCAAAGCAAAAACACCAAAGAAAAAAATATTATCTTTAAGGTTTAGCAGAATGACATAAATTTTCTTACAGATTTTCACTAAATTATAGTTCAAACATAAATTCTCATTTATTTAATCTTCTTATTAATGGTTGCCTGGTTATGCTGCTCAAAAAATGCTATTTTTCTTGCATAGGTATACCATAATATAAGGTACCTGGTACTTATGTACGGTTTTTTTTGCATATTTCGCCGAATCGGATTTCCCTTTTCTGGGGGTTTCTCTATTTTTGTACTCGTCTGGCCGAATATGGCGGTATAATTCCGAGAAATTGAACCGTATAACGAGTATACGTTGTAGAAGTACCGTTTTTATAGTGCAAGCGCATCAGGTTTATTTTGCGAAAGATTCTCGTCTTTTTTCGATATTTTTCAAGATGACTTTTATGAAAATTGAATGCGACGTTTTGCATTCGCCACGGTTCTCGTTTCGATGAAATTTTCTTTTCGCCAAATGTGATTAACGATGAAGAATATTGTGTAGTTCGGTGCGAGGAGGTGATTTTTTTCGCCTTTTTACGGAAATTGGCGAGGGGGGAGTATTATAAACATTGCGTGTAAGTTTCAAACCATCCTGGAAAAATTTTATAATGCTGACTTTTCTTCAATTAATTTTAAAACCCGACTATGTTCAAAAAACTTCGAAAACATTGTAAACAAGAAAGATTGTATCTTTACTTGGCGAATATTAGTGCATGGTGGTTTTGTTGTATTGCGAAACTCTACTCAGCAATTATAAATCAGTGAAAATTACCGAAAATCACTGAGAAACAGTCAGAATTGCAGCACAGGAGAAAATCAGTGAAAATTTTTTCACTGAAGACAAATCAGTGAAAGAAAATTACTGGAAATCAGTGAAAATTCACTGAAAACTCAGTGATATTTATGAAATTCACTGAAAACTCAGTGATATATATGAAATTCACAGAAAAATCTGTGAAATTCTTTGAATAATCAGTGAAAAATCACTGAAAATCAGTGAATTTCACTGATTTTTCCTGTGCTGCAATTCTGACTGTTTATCAGTGATTTTTCACTGATTCGAAATGAGAGAGTAATTTATATCTTAGAAAGAGAAGTTCATCAGCTACACATCATATGTAACTTCTATGTTTCCGATGTACATATGATGTGCACTTGAGCAAAATGGGGAAGAAGCAAGTAAAATTTTATGTTAAATTCACAGTATATTATGGTCATGATTATATCAATCACTATAACTGGTATAGGATGTCACCAAGTGTACATAAAATCCTCTTACATGGATTCGAAGTATCAAAGGCAATACTTCTACCAATTGGATATACAAATAATATGTTAGAAGAGGCGCAGGAATCATCAAATAAAATTGTAAAGCGCTTAAGAGACAGCCTGAGACAGGCAAGCTTGTCTAAGTGGTATGATTCAAGTCACAAAAGAGATGTTGTGCAAGGTATGCTCCTTCGATCGGATCAAAAATCTCGGAAATAAGAGAAAAGAATCGAAGAAATATCAAAAAGAAAGAAATACCTAAAGAGGCTCAAGCAATGAAGAAGATTTGGATGATGACGACCAATCTAAAGAATGATGTTCAATTTTTCTATATTTTCTATTCTCAAATAGATTTTTTAAATGTCAGTGGAATCTCATATAATAAATCGGGTTTTGATTTCAAATACCTTTATGAATTTTCCATGATACGTAAGTTTTGTTTGAAGCTGATGAAAATGAAGGAGGAGGGGATTGCGTTATCTGTGTAAAAAAGTTAATGAAAAATTCAGATTTAGCCGGTCAAAATACCATGATTTCGACACCAAATACAATTTTATTAAGAAATTCAACTTACCCTCCCTTCTGGGAAGGAGGGGGAATGGAGAGGGAGGAGCGTGACCTTTGAAAAAAACGCTAAATTCGGATTCAGTGGGTCGAAATACTATGATTTCGATACCATACGCGATTTTATTGTGAAATTCAAATTTATCTCCCCCTCTGGGAGGGTTGCATGCCCTTTGAAAAAAAAATACCAAATTCAGATTCAGCGGGTCGAAATACTATGATTTCGATACCAAACACGATTTTATTCAGAAATTTAAATTTTTACAATTAATAAATTACACAGGTCGATAAGGAAAATGCTGTTCGAGGTTTGATGGGTGCTGTTCACGAGAAAAATAGTGAAAAAATTCCATCACCCAAGGATTTTTCACAATTTGAATTTTTCGTTCAACGGATTTTTTGCTTTTTATGATAACTTTTGACACTTTGTGTCGATTTTCTGAGAAAAGGAAAGGTTCTACGAAAAAAATGAATAGAACATAAATTGTAGAGCGTCAAATTTCCTATTTGCAGAGTTCAATTAGTTTTTTCTTAGAAGGCTTAGCTTTCGAGATATTTTAGCTCAAAGTTCAACTTTTTTTAAATTGATAATATCTCAAAAACTGAGCCTCCTAAGAAAAAAACTTATTGATCTTTAATAGTAGGAAATTTGATGCTCTACAATGTATGTTCTATTCATTTCTTTCGTAGAACCCTTCCTTTTCTCAGAAAATCGACTTTAAGGGTCAAAAATTACATCAAAAAGTGTGAAACAAATTTTCAACGAAAAATTTTCCAATTATGAAAAATCCTGACGTTCTGGAATTTTTTCCGTAAAAAATAATGTAATAATTATCCATTAAATTTAAAACAGCATTTTCTTTTTCTTATTTTAATCACTGCTTTTAGTCTAAAATATAGCCCTGATTTTAAAATTTCTCCATCACTCAAGTTTTGCTGGTCGGTGGTTCTAATCTATTTTTTAGGGCCGAGTTCGAATATGATTGCAGTTTTTCTCGATTACGCCAGGATTTTTTATAATTGGAAGATTTTTTGTTAAAAACTTGTTTTACAGTTATCTACGTAACTTTTGACCCTTAAAGTCTATTTTCTAAGGGAAAAAAGCGTTCTGCGAAAAAAAATGAATAGAACATAAATTGTAGAACATCAAATTTCCTACTAGTCAAGTACAATAAGTTTTTTCTTAGGAGGCTTAGTTTTTGAGATATTGTCAATTTTTAAAAAAAGTTTAACTTTGAGCTAAAATATCTCGAAAGCTAAGCCTCCTAAGAAAAACCTAATTGGAATCTACAAATAGGAAATTTGACGGTCTACAATTTAAGTTCCATTCATTTTTTTCGTAAAACCTTTCCTTTCTCAGAAAATCGACTTGAAGTGTCAAAAGTTATCAAAAAAAGTAGAAAACCCGTTGAACGAAAAATTCAAATTGTGAAAAATCCTTGGATGATGGAATTTTTTCACTGTTTTTTTTCGTGGTCAGTGCGAAAAATACTATAAAGATCACCCATCAAACCTCAAACAGCATTTCCAAAGTTTAAAAATGTCGACCTGTGTTATACAGGGTGTCCCGTCTCAATATGGACACCCTTCAACCAGTAGTAGTGCAACACTTACTGAGTCGATGTAAGTAGGTTTGCCTACCATTGGGATTGAAGGGGCAGAGTTATGCACATCAAAAAAATTTTCTTTTTGAATTTTGCTTGGCATTTTCAACCGTGCGCTATTCAACAACCAAGATAGGTAGGAGGTTGCGCTTTGCGGCAACGTGTAGCCCACTTTCTCTAGAATTTTTCTATGCGATTGATAATTTTTGTAGGTGAACTAGGGTGGTTGTACCGCACCAAATATTTGAAAAATCGTGTCAAAAAGTTGATGATTTTTAAAAAATTTGGTAATTACTAAAAAAGTTTCCCTCTTCTACTACCATTATTAGTAGTGTTTCTGGAAGAAAAAACTTCGATCTTTCCAATGGCGCTAACCCCACTCTTCTATCATGCTCCAATCAAAAGTTACGAGCGTCTAAATTGAATAAAGACACAAGAAAAACTTCATTTTTTTTGATTTTTCAAATTTCAAAAATTTATATCTTTGTGACAAAATGAGATAGGCTGGATGGGGTTTGCAGCATTGAACTGACCAAGTATTACACCGCACAAAATATTAATAGGATTTTCAAATTTTACATTAAAAAAAATTTTTATCAGAAAAAAATTGGAAAAAATTTTGGCAAAATTTTTTTTATTTGTAAAATTGAAAAATATCATTCCCACAATGTGTAGTGTGATGCTTGGTTAGTTCAATGCTGTAAACCCCATCAGCCTATCTCATTTTGTCACAAAGATATAAATTTTTGAAATTTGAAAAATCAAAAAAATGAAGTTTTTCTTGTGTCTTTATTCAATTTAGACGCTCGTAACTTTTGATTGGAGCATGATAGAAGAGTGGGGTTAGCGCCATTGGAAAGATCGAAGTTTTTTCTTCCAGAAACACTACTAATAATGGTAGTAGAAGAGGGAAACTTTTTTAGTAATTACCAAATTTTTTAAAAATCATCAACTTTTTGACACAATTTTTTCAAATATTTGGTGCGGTACACCCACCCTAGTTCACCTACAAAAATTATCAATCGCATAGAAAAATTCTAGAGAAAGTGGGCTACACGTTGCCGCAAAGCGCAACCTCCTACCTATCTTGGTTGTTGAATAGCGCACGGTTGAAAATGCCAAGCAAAATTCAAAAAGAAAATTTTTTTGATGTGCATAACTCTGCCCCTTCAATCCCAATGGTAGGCAAACCTACTTACATCGACTCAGTAAGTGTTGCACTACTACTGGTTGAAGGGTGTCCATATTGAGACGGGACACCCTGTATATTTATATATTTACTTAATAAAATTTAATTTCATTAATTTAAAAAAAAAAAAATTAATTTTAAAGTATTATTTTTTTATTTAAAAAAAATAAATCAATTGCCTGTAACTTTTATTATGAAAAATAAGTTGTAACAAGAGCTTCCGGGACCATCGGAAAAAATAATGCAAAAAATAGATTCAGCACATCATAACCCCCCCCCCCCACCCAAAAATTGGATTTTTGACGCGCTAAATCGCATTTTGCCTCACTGTGGGCCATAACTCCAAATAAACACATTGTCCATTATATTTCAGAAATTATTTTCCCTGACTTTCCCAGGTTTTCCAGATCAATTTTTCTAATTTTTCCAGACTTTTTGAATATAATATGGGGGGGGGGGGGGGGTAATTATTCACGTGATGTGCCTACATCCCGAAATTTTGCATAAGAATGATATTAAATGCATGGTGTTGTAAGAATTTTTTTTTCAAAATCACTATAGATACTTTTTACTAGATCTTTAGTTGTTCCTCTTCGGGCCAAAAAAAGTTTCAAATTCAATTCTGAAAATTTTTGAGCCCCCCCAATTCCTCAACACCACAAAAATTTGACAAACAAAAAGGAAAACCCAAGTTTTCCAACGCAAAATTAAGTTTTGAAAAATGAAACAAATTATGCCAGGGTGTCTACCAAATCAAGCGAATGAAAATTCGGATTTTTCCGGGCTAAAAATTTAAAAATTTCTTTCTAATTCCTCCTCCCCTCCCCTCCCCTCCCCTCCCCTCCCAATGAAAAACTCATGCCTCAAATCTATAAATTTACTCAGTGCCTTGTAATTTTTTAGTTTGTACCAATAAATACAAAAGTCAATGAGGAGGTAAAATATAAATTATTTTATGAAACATATAAATGTGTTGAACCCGAGCGAATCGACGACGAAAAATTTTGCGAAAAAGATCTTCAAAAAATGAAATTTTATATTTTCTAAAACATAACCAATAATTTCGAATTGTATTCCATTCCCTCCCCCTTTTTAACATCACAGTCAAGGGCATCGCGACCTTTCTTTCTCATCTCAGCTCTGTAAAAAGTATAAGTTTCCAAAAAAACTTAGATTTTAAATAAATTCTGTAGAAAAAAAGAGTGTAAATCACCCCGAGGGTAGCACGGAATTTTTTTTTGAATAATTCATAATTTCATGGACAAAGGCATGCATTTTGAATAGCATTTTCACGGTCAACAGAAAATGACAACTAAAAAAATCAGATAAAAGATGTGCCTAATAATTTGGCCCGAATGGAGCGAGGGTAAAAATTTTTGAAAAATTTATAATAAAATAAGCAAAGAAACACTTTTCCAAACTAATTATCCTTTTTATTTGGATTTTCGAAAAATTCCAGAGAAAATTCTAAAATTCCCTGACTTTTCCAGATCACAAAATTCACTGACTTTTCCCGGTTTTCCAGAGAATGGACACCCTGATAAACGAATTGAATTGACCTTTTTCTTCTGGAATTTCCATTTTTGGGGGGTGATATGTGTGGCCCATTATTGTACCCATTTTTTAAAAAAAATCAATATTTTCATTCATTATAACCTCCCCCCTCCCCCTCAACTGCTGTAATGTCTACTCAAACTTAGAATACATATGTGGCTTGGACTACCAAAAGGGACCGCAGGCCAAAATCAACTAACCGAGAAAAACTCGGTCAAAAAAACAAGTCTTTTTGAAAGTTGAACTTTGAACTTTCGACTAAAATATCTCGAAAGCATAGCTTTCTAGAAAAAAAATGAATTGCACTTTATAGAGAGGGAATTTTACACTCTACAATTTATGTTCTATTCATTTTTTCCGTAGAACCCTACCTTTACTCAGAAAATTGACTTCAAGTGTCAAAAGTTATCAATTTTTTGTTGATTTTTTTTTTAAGTATTTTTAAAACTTTTGTCACTTGAAGTCAATTTTCTGAGAAAAGGAAGGGTTGTACGGAAAAAATGAATAAAACATAAATTGTAGAGCGTAAAATTTCCTTTCTGTAGTGTGCAATTAGTTTTTTTCTAGAAAGCTATGCTTTCGGGGAATTTCAGTCGGAAGTTCAAAGTTTACTTTTATAGAAAATATGTCTAAAATCAAGCTTCTTGGCAAAAACTAATGTACTTTACAGCAAAAATAATGAAATCTGGAGTCTGCGGTTTATGTCATTGGAAGTACCATACTTGCTTCTATAAATATTGATCAAAAACGAAAAATCGGTTTTGGTGACTATTAGGTACCTTTTAGTAGTCCAGGTCACATATGTTTCAAACTCAGTCTGTTTGAAGTACATGTGCTCCCTCCCAACAATCGAACACACGACACAGCATCAAAATCGTACTCGCATCTCACTCAGGCCGAGAAATCGTATCAATTCTATAAATAATAGAAACCCACACATTCGAAGATGGAGCCACCTTGTACAACGTGAAATTACACCTAGAACCATCAAAGAAATTAATTCGTTCGTATACGTGTAAACCTATACCTATACATTCTTCGTTCGCCATGAGTACCGTCGACGAATCACGTCTCACGAGTACACGAACCCCTACACGTCTTCGATTACCAATGAAATAGCGTACGGTTGAAATTCGCGTCAAGTTCGCTGAATAGTTTTTAATAATTCGTGCAAGTTTATTGATTAAATCAATTATTTAATGAGTAACGTCAGCCCGACTAAATTGTAACAAGCAAAAATAATTAATCAAGTTAAGTTCCGTACTTCATTATTACCGCGTCTCTGTATTTCGCTACATTTCCGCGATACTATTCGCTTTTCGCGACTGGATAAATAAATTTGTATACATCGTTTCGCCAAGAGTACGAATAGCAGCATCGAGTATGCCACCGCGAACACAATTTTTTCACTCTCTTCGCCCTTTCGTAATCAAAATAACGCCTGCTGGCGAACGTAATCAACTTGATTACTGACCTAAGTTTATTTTCGATGAAAGTTGAAATTTCTCCAAATGTTTTCGGTCGTAGTTACACGAGTAGCGAAATATTCGACTTGATAGTCTGAGATTTTCTAATACGCGGATCGTTTCATTTTAACCATTTAACGTTACACGTTTATTTGAATAAAAATTTCTGTCGAGATACCTATTTAAAGGGGCGAAAAAAATTCGACGACGAAAAGGCATTATTGAAATGAAACTTTTCAACAGGCTGAAGTTACACGATGAATTGTGCTGTCATCGAGATTTCTCATATTTTATTCTCTCCCTCTTTTTATAAGCAAGTGCGATTTTTATATCTACTCGTTTTTAGTCTCGCAAAAATATATTTGTACTCGTGCAAACAAAATTGTTTAATTTTTATTCCATTTCATCTACAAGAAGACTCGTGTTATTGCGAGAATGTTAATGGGTAAAGAGATAGGCTACACGTAGTTGGTATTATGTACTACATGCTAGGTATAGTTTTGAATACACGATGTAATATTCGAGATGGCGATATTATTTGATTGCAGATTCGCATCTTATTTACTCAGATTTTGCTGCCATGATAAAATTTACACAGATGAGAAAGCTTATATAATACCATGTAATATCAATATTTATCAACTTGCCGGCAGCATCTTTACTCCAATGTTTTAGTTAGTTGGGGTATGGGAGGTGGGGCGGTAGCGGTTCTTGATGCGCCGCGTGATGTTATTCGCCCCAGACGAAAAATAACTTTTACGTAAGTTTATATTGATAGACGTAAATTAGAGGTTTTGGGTTTTGCTGCGTCGTGCATCGTGCGTGTGTTCGATTTTGGTTTTCGGTTCGGAGTACGACGGGTGTTTTGACCGAGGAGGTAGGAAAAATGCCAGGTTGAGGATGAAAAAGTATCGAGAAAAATTTGATAGTGAAAATTATACGTTGGAATTCACACTTCGAGTTCGAGACTTTCTCAATTAATCCAAAGAGTGAAGAGTGATGAAAAATAAGAAAAGGCGGTTCGTTTTAGTCCAGTAAAATTAACATTCTATAATGCAAATTGAGTTGGCAAGCTGAATTTTGGTATACTGGTCCATTTTAATGCCCTAAACACGAATTTAAGGTGTCCGGTCGCGTCCGGGGTGTGCGTTCCTCGGAATTGTGGATCTTTGCCCCCTAAATCAGGCATTTGGTCCATATCTGCTAAAATATGGGTTCTAGAGCAAAAATGGGGTCCATGAAAGTTATTCTACGTCAAATTTCCTATCAGATGACTTTTTAATGGTATTCAAAAATTTAAGGGGGCTGGAGCTATAGTTGATTAAAGAGAGGGTGTTTTCTCCAAAAATCTTATTTTTGGCTATATCTGCTAAAATATCGATCCCAGTGCAAAAATGAGGTCTACGAAACTTAATCTACGTCAAATTTCCTATCAGATGACTTATGAATGATATGCACAAACCCAAGGGGGCTGGAGCTACAACTAAGCAGAGAGAGGGGGTAGCTCAGTAGCAGATTGCAAATGAACATCGAATGATGATAGAGGGACAAAATTTGATGTAGTGAACAAGGATACCATTACAAATTTTTTTTAGCCCGGTAGGTCATCGTGAAACCCTATGGGGGGAGAAGAGGCGCCAAAGAGGGGTTCAGGCCCCCAATTTTCAACATTGAGCTATAGGCTCATTCTTGGTGTCATTTCCATATGATTGAATCCCGATGAGTTCAAAAATATCATTACTTTCAAGATTTCAGAGAGATAAGTTCCTCAAATTTAAAATTTCTGAACTCTTCTATTCATATTTTCCCAACTTTTTTTTTGAAAAATTACTTTTTTTTCAACTTGGTACAACCTGCTGGCATTCCTACCAAATTTTTATTATGATTTTTGACATTTACAAATAGATTACCACTCATATTGACCTTTTTTAAGATCCCATACCCCTACTCTTCGGTAAATGGAGGAGGGTGAACATTGTATGGATCATCAAACAAAGAACTCAAAATACTACTGAACTTTAGTGTGAATTTTCAATGGAGTGATATTTAAAAAAAATTGAATTGAAGGTAATATAATTTTGGGGAGTGAAGGGTGCACAGGTATGGGAAGTTTGGAAATTTCTCTCCCTTGAATTTAAAAATTAATTACATTTTTGAACTCAGCGGGATTCAATCATATGGAAATGACACCAAGAATGAGCCTATAGCTCAATGTTGAAAATTGGGGGCCTGAACCCCTCTTTGGCGCCCCTTCTCCCCCCATAGGGTTTCACGATGACCTACCGGGCTAAAAAAATTTGTAATGGTATCCTTGTTCACTATATCAAATTTTGTCCCTCTATCATCATTCGATGTTTATTTGCAATCTGCTACTGAGCTACCCCCTCTCTCTGCTTAGTTGTAGCTCCAGCCCCCTTGGGTTTGTGCATATCATTCATAAGTCATCTGATAGGAAATTTGACGTAGATTAAGTTTCGTAGACCTCATTTTTGCACTGGGATCGATATTTTAGCAGATATAGCCAAAAATAAGATTTTTGGAGAAAACACCCTCTCTTTAATCAACTATAGCTCCAGCCCCCTTAAATTTTTGAATACCATTAAAAAGTCATCTGATAGGAAATTTGACGTAGAATAACTTTCATAGACCCCATTTTTGCTCTAGAACCCATATTTTAGCAGATATGGGCCAAATGAAGATCCACAATTCCGGGGAACGCACACCCCGGACGCGACCGGACACCTTAAATTCGTGTTTAGGGCATTAAAATGGACCAGTATACCAAAATTCAGCTTGCCAACTCAATTTGCACTATAGGGCCATTTTTTTTGCTAATTTTACTGGACTATTTTCCATCATCGTATTCGTCGCAGAAGATTTCGACGTACCTACTTAGTTTAAGATGTTCGTTTTTTTATTTTATAATTTATTCGATTTAAAGACTGCTCTTTATTTTTATATTTTTTATCCTTCACTCAAAAAAATAGAAAATAAATTTTATTAAACGTAATGATAAAAAGGCACCATTCACAAAACTAGTAAAATTTATTCAAAAAATAATAATATTTATCGCAAAATTGACAAACTTTATTTTCTATGCAATAAACTTTACCAAATTTCGTGATAAATTTTATTATTTTTTTTGATAAAAATTGCTAATTTTGCGAATGGTGCCCCGTTATTATTTTTTTTGTATAAACTTTATTTTTTTTTGATAAAATTTATTATTTTTGGATAAAATTTATAATTTTTTGCAACACTCTCTATTCATTTTTCATTCTCCATTTTTCTCAGTGTTCGTATCTCATTTTTGTTCCTTTTTTGTACGTATTGTATAAGCATTCATTATGTAATAACCTGTATATATGTTACAGGCAATGTTAACATTTAGTCAATGATGTCATTGTCTAGGCAAAGTTGTCAATGGCTAACGGAATAGACAATGACGTCAATGACTGCCTTATCTTAGGCAATGATGGCTATAGCACTTTTTAAATTCATATGTGATGTGGAATAAGGAAATGAGGTTAACGACTGAAAACTCGTTTTTGAGTTAATAGTGGTTCTGGGTACTTTCGACCCTTAAAAAACGATTGAGACAGGTTTCAGACCCTCAGGAGGCTTTCTTCCCCCTCAAAAACTAAAATTTGAAGAAAGTACTGTTTTACATAGCTATCGGCGATTTTTGGAATGATGAAATGAGGTTAAGGAAACGTACCGATTGGAAAAAAACTAATGCCGCACCATTGAATTCGCCGTGTCCGAATACCCCATATTAGACACCTCTCACGTCGATCGGAGACAAAAAATTAATGAGATGACACACAAAAATGTAGAAAAATTCTCACTAAAAAAAACGTACTAAAACTTTAAACGCAATTTCCCAAAAACGAGTTTTTTGTCGTTAACCTCATTTCCTTATTCCACATCACATATTACATACATTTTATTCACATTATTAATCACAGTTTTCTGAGTTTTCAAACATAGATGCACTTTTGACTCTCTTAATTGGAATCAGTCAAAAACTGAAGATTGACAGATTGAAATAGACTGAATTGAGTCACTGATTGGCAGTGAAATTCCACTGATTCCACTGTTGATCAGTGAAATTTGACTGCCAATCTGTGAAAAATTACTGATTCAATTAGTGAATTTTCATTTTTGAATCAGTAATTTTTTCCTCAACTACTGAAATGAATCAGTAAAAATTTTAATTTACCAACTGAATCAGCGTTTTTTACTGATTCATTTCAGTAGTTGAGGAAAAAATTGCTGATTCAAAAATGAAAATTCACAAATCGAATCAGTAAATTTTTCATTGATTTCTACAGTGACTCAATTTTGTCCTTTTCATCAAGTCAATTCTGACTGATTCAAAATAAGGGAGTATAGCTGATTAGGTACACTTGTATGCGTACCAAATTCATTGCCTATCATCACTGCCTGAATCGTCATAGCCAATAGCCATTTACGTCATAGACTAGTCATAATTGTCATAGCCTAGCCAATGTTACCAGGAAAACAACATTGACTAAAATGCTCAGCCATTGACAACCTTGCCTAGACAATGACATCATTGACTGGATTGACAACATTGCCTGTAACATACACAGGGATGGAAACCGGAACCAGAACCGGAACCGGTTCTGGAACCTTAACCCCTAAAAAACCTTTATTTTTTGCCTTGAAAAATAACTGGAACCCTTAACCCTTATAAAAACTAGCGAAAAAACCCATAACTGATAACCTAAATGAATTTGGAAATGAATAACCTAAAACCCTTAACCCTAAAAATTTGTTTGGGTTTTGGGTTACGGGTTTCGGGTTTTCAGTTTATTATTTTTTTTGTTTAAAAAAAAAAATGAAAAAAATGGTTTTATTCTTTCATACAGCTGCTAAAATTTGTAATTACAGAATACCAAAAAACAATCACTTATCATGTTATCACTTCTTTAGTTCTTTTCCACCTTTTCGGTGTTTTCAGTTTGTTTTATTCTGTTGCAATTGTGAATTGTGATTTCATTTACCTAATTTCATTCCTTTAAGATTTCACTCAAGAGTTAATTTAGCAAAATCGCAGGAACAAAAGTTTTAAAATTGTTTGACCTCTTTATTTTTTAAATTTTCATCATTCTGCTGTGTTTTTTTTGTTTCTCAATAAATTTATTGAAAGGAAATTCTATCTTCACTTCTTCACTCTGAATTTTTAGAAAGATTATATAGTACAGTAGCATGCGGCATGCAATATAACTTTGAAGTTTGAAATTTAAAATTTCAGGTGATACATGGATGAGTATTCTGAATTTCATGTAACAAATTAGCAATTACTCATATTTCAGAATTCAGAACAATAATAAATTTGATGATAGGAATAGGATGATACCTTTACTCGATTTTTATTGGTCAGAACTGTTGGAAGGAAAATCCAATAAAATCATGAGGTTTGAAAAAAGCATAATCCATTATAAACTGGTTTTTTTTTTTTTGTAGGAGCAGTTTCTGGTAATTTTTTGCAAAAAATTAAAATTTCAAAGGGGTACAAAAAAAAATTAAAAATCCGAAACTGCGTTGTTATGAAGACAAAAAATTGAAAATTAATACTACACAAAAAAGAAAATTTGAGACTGTACTAAGCAGGGCCGAGGACAGCCTTGCCCTGTTTCTCTAATTTTGAAAAATTGTACTTTCAGCACGAAGTAGGCATAAGATTAAAATTCATAAACTTCTTTTTTTTAGAAAATAGCAAAATGGGAAGAAATACATAATTATGTAGGTACCAATGAAGTGCGACTTTCTCCAAGTTTAGATCTATTATTTGCAATAAAACCTACATTTTTCTTCCTTAGGAAGATCATTTGACTTGAATTTGAGGCGATTTTTTAAAAATATGATCTGTCTTCAATCTCAAGATTCAACGAATTCAATTAAAAATGAAGTTTCAACATTTTACACCAAGTATTTGAATACCCCTCCCCTCTTCCTAAAAAAATCAATGCTTTTGACATCTTGTTTGCAACTATCCGTCGAGTTCAATAAAAAAGTAAGACTGTGACGGAGGAGAGATGACGAAACTTTCCAAAATGCTGTCAGAGTTAAATTATGCTCGTCAGCATTATCTTGCTACCGCATCAAAAAATCCTGTGGGAGGCCATGAGAACGCATTTTTAATTTGTGAAGTGTTGAAAGAACTTCTGAATGGAAAATGAACAGGAAAATAACTCGCAGAATCCTATTCAAGAATTTGGTAATCGTCACAGCCGATAATTTTCGGGTATTATTTTTTTTTATCAATCGAGTCTTCAAAAGTTGACAATTAAAAAATATCTACTGAAAAAAAAAATTCAGATGACGATCACCTCTGGGGGGGGGGGGGGGGGGGCTGTACCATGTAGCAACCCGTTTGAGCTTGCTTCAGTGAGTAGGTATACATATTTCTGGATATGCATGCTTACATTGTTCAGAGTAGTTTCATTACATTGATCTACAATGGTTATTCTGAAGCGGTTTTGGAATTATCGAAATTTAATTTATGATCTAGAAAAAAATTGGAATAACATTTTTTCCTGAAAATATTCGGTACGCGAGCACATAGCCAACGTTTGGGTTTTTTCATAAGGAAGGAATTCCAACTTGAAGTACATCACAAAAGAACTCCAAAGCCTAAATTTAAGGTGCTAAAGTTCATTTCTCGAATATTGGCAAATTTTTGAAGTTGAAAAAATTAACCTCATCGGCCTGGAAAATAAGAACCTTCGATCTAATCAACAAAAACCGTTGAAATTTGGTAAATAACCTACTCGTAGTTTCAACTTCCTGAATCGATTAGAAGCGGTTTCGAGACGATTCGAAACCTCTGGGAAATTTTGAAATTTTTCAGCACTGGAGAAAAGTCTATAAAAATGGTTCATATTGAACATCATTAAATAATTGAAATAAAGGTATAAAATTTTCGTAGTACATACAAATCAGCGACACGTTTACCTGCTTATGAACAATTGGGCAAGAGAAATTCCAAAACTTTCTGGAGGCTCTGAAACGTCTTAAAAACCACTTCAAGTCGATTCGGGAGGTCCTAAATGGGGTATATCGTGCTAAATTTTACTTTTCATCAGTTTCATCGTTGATTAGATCAAATTTTCAAATTTTGTAAGGCGATGAAGTAAATATGATAGGTACCTATTTCAAAAATTCACCAAAATTCGAAAAATGAACTTTAGATTCTGAAATTTAGGATTTGTAATTCTTTCATGATGTCCTAGTCCAATTTTTGTTCATTTTGATTTTTGAAAATTTAAAAATTGTCAAGCAATTTTTGAACCAAAGACTCGATTTTTCAGAACCACCCAAACAAAACGTAACTTTATCTCTTGGAATAACCACTGATTGATCATTGATCAAGAAACAAGCATCGACCTTACTTTTCTCATTACAAAAAAGGTATTTACTGAATTACTTATGTCAATTTTGATGAAAAATTTAGATTTCGAGGAGGTGAGAGGCACGCTCCCTCATCACAGATTGGGCTGAAATAATCGTTTTCAAATTTTTGATCATTTTACTCAACTTTTATAAAATTGAAAATTGAAAATCCGGTCTAAATAGTTTCAAAATATTGAAACAAAATTTTAAAATTAGGCTTCATGTTTGGGTTTTGTTTTTGTTTTAGACCCCATTGCTCATAGGATTGGGAAACAAAAATCCTCCCACATCTCACATTGTTACTGGAAGAAGAATTATCGATTTAAACTACTTCCTAACACAAATACGCCTAATGCAGCACCATCCTACATTTGATTGTAATTTTTGAGACATGGATATAATAGATGAACATACTAGAGGATACGGATTCACTTTAAAGATGAAATGTAGAATGTGTGGTATTGAAAAGAAGCTACATTCAGAGCCACAAATGTTGAATAGATCCTGTGTCGTAGAAAACGAACATTTAGATGTCACCAATGCTGCTGTTGCGGGAGCCTTAAATGCTGGAGTAGGGCTCACTGCATTAACAAAAATAACGACTGCGATGAATATTCCAAAGATTGCAAACGACACCTTTTCCCATCACCAAAAGATCATTGGGAATTGTATGATGGATTTATCTGTGGAATCCATGATAGAGGCAAATAAAATAGAAAAGCAACTAGCAATACAGAGAGGAGATATATCTCCAAGAGGCTTCCCCCGTGTCCCAGTTGTCATTGATGGTGGGTGGTGTAAAAGGAAATTTGGCGGTAAAGGCCGAGAAGCCACTGGCGGGATCGCTGTAATTATGGGGCTCCATTCCGGTTTAATTCTCTTCTTAGCGATTATGAATAGCTACTGCTATATTTGTAAGAAAGCTGAAAATAAGGGCGAAGAGCCTTTGAAACACCAGTGCTTCAAAAATTGGACTGCAAGTGCCCAACAAATGGAATCTGATGGCGCAAAAAAAGGGTTTGCAATTAGTGAAGAAGAACACGGCGTTCACTACAGTGAAATACTGGGGGATGGCGAAATGTCCTTACACAAAAATTTTTTAGAAGATGATCCATATAAAGGTGATACCATTGTGGGGAAGATAGAATGCTTGAATCATCTGCTTCAAAATTTTTGTAACAAGCTCAACAATTTGGCAAGTAGTTCTTCGAAAAGGAACAGGAACTTGAAAAGATTAAAAAATATTTTAGGGGCCAATGTGAGGCGTGTACGAGGAGCTGTTTTTGGTGACCATAAAAACTGCATGTCATATTTCTGTGATGGTAAAAAAAAAGACGGTGAAGTAAACAGAGTTGCCGAGATGAGACCAGCTGGTTTATTAGAAGACATCGATCAGATTTGTTTGGATTTGGCTAGACACGCTCGTAGTTTGTTGGCAGGCAGAACAACAAACATGGTAGAAAGCTTCAACGCTATGGTAGCAACTCATATAAATGGGAAACGTGTTAATTATACTGGAAGAGGTGGATATAATTACAGACTTTGTCTTGCATTATTGAGTAAAAATGATGGCGGGGAGTAATGAATTTGATTTCAAAACGTTTAGTGAAGAAGCCAGTGGGTCGGTATACAAGGCAAAGTGAACTCAATCTACTGAGGAGGCAAAAACAATCTTTGTTGGACAAACGTCGCAGACTGCAGGTTTATGCCAAAAAGATGCGCAAGCAAGGAAACGTCACCCTCCAAAAAAAGAAAAAAAACAAGAGTCCGGAATACAAGTGCACATTATGGTCCGAACTCCATGAAGCCGGATATGAGTGCTACCCAATTCGAAGAAGAAAAAGTCGAAGTACTTCGAAAATTGGTAGAGGAGAAAAACCGTCGAAAGAAATTGGAAGTGGAAACTAGACAGCAGGCAGATAGTATGTTGTGGTACACCCTAAGGAAAAGGAGGATAACTGCCTCTAATTTTGGTTTAATATGTAAAATGAAATTACAAACCAATACCTGTAAGACTGTGAATAATATGTTATATGGAAATCTACAATTAGATGCCTTTGATTATGGCAAAAATAACGAGTCAAAAGCGAGTAAAGCTGTCTCTACATTCATTAATAATTTTCATGGTCAACGAGAAAACAACATCAGTGTCGAAAACATGGGGGAAAACTTCATGAATGAAAATGTCGAAATTTCAGCCACCGATTTAGAGTTATTGCAAACAAATTTAGAGAAAGATGCAAAAGTTGAAAAATGTGGCATATATATTCACGACGTCCGTCCATTTTTGGCTGCATCTCCAGATGGAATTTTGGGTAATAATTTTGTTATTGAACTGAAATGTCCATTTAAATGCAAGGATGATGGTCAGGGGCAGAACAGTAATGCACCAGTAGCGTATATAATTGATGGGAAGCTAAGCGAAACCCATAATTATTGCTACCAAGTGCAGGGACAGTTGGAGATGACTGATCGACCCTACTGCCTTTTTGCCGTTTGGAGCCCTGCAAGGCTAATTATCAACATTGTAAAAAGAAAAAGGGAGATGTGGCTAAACGAGATGGAGCCCTTCCTGTGCGCTTTTTATAATAATTGCCTAATTTACGAAATCGTTGATCCGAGAAAATCAAGATCTATGGATATTTTGTGAATTAAGAGTTTCAGCATAAATGAAGGAATAAGAAAATCCGGCTAAAATATCGCCCACATCAAGTCAGCTGTTTGTTAATGAATAACACCCGTAAATTACCGAGAAATTCTGAAACGTGATAAAAGAACGATAACGCTCACATCTAATAAAAAAACCACTCGAACGCACCTATAGATTTAACGCGGAACTGATAAGCTCATTATCCGCCCAAAACCACCATAATTTCGTCCAAAAATAGTCAAACTTAGAATCGGTATTTCTCAGAAATTATTCAACCGATTGTCATAAAATTTTGATATACCCTTTATTAAGGCATTCTCTGTTGAGTACTTTTGAGACTTTTCAAATAAAGTCGTTCAAATATCAAGGAATGGTGTTACAAAAAGTGTCGAAATTGCCCGCAAACTTGATCCTCTTTTTTTCGAAAAATAAAATATTTTTTGGAAATATCGCAAAACTACTCAACAGGGAATGCCTTAATAAAGCGTATATCAAAATTTCATGACAATTGGTTGAATAGTTGCTGAGAAATACCGATCCTAATATCACGGAGTTTTATAAAAAGTAATTTTACTGATAACGAACTGGAGCATACCCTTAACCAGAACCTTAAACCGTAACCCTTACATTCCGGACTACCAATAATCAAGAACCCATAACCTTTAAGCCTGATTTATACTGGCACTGAATTTGTCAGTGAAAAGTTAAAATATTTTAACTTTTCATTGAAAAGATAGGGAATCGTTCAGTGCCTTATTATAAACGCTTCCGTAAGAAAACACAGATTCAACTTTTTCAGTGACAAATTCAGTGCCAGTATAAACCCCGCTTTATTTTTTTATTGAAAATCCTTAAGAACCTTTAACCTTTATTTTTTCACAAAAACCTTAACCCAAACCGAAAACCTTTATTTTTTCATAAAGGTTTTCCATCCCTGAACATACCTACATACCTAATTCGACATTTTTCTTGTAAGTATATTTTGTTACCTAGGTACTTCATCGATAGGCAATCGGTTACTTACTCAAATGTTAGTTTCAATTTTGTGCTGAAGTTTAATTGTAGGTAATTATTTGTGCTAATTTTGAAGTTTTTTTGAGTGATGACAAGTGTAAAACAAGGTGGTTTGTATCTCATTGGGCCATTAAAACCGCAGATCACGGGAACAAAATTGCCAGATATCTGAGATGTATTGAAAGTTTCGCACTACAACTTGAGGTGGCGTAAGTTCAATCTCGCGGACAGTATAACTTTAGTTTGTGATGATGTTCTTGTGTTTTGGAAAAAAGTTAGAATTCCTACTAAAAATGAAGACAAAGTTAGAGAAGAAATTAAAACTCTTTATAAACAGTATTGAACTTTACAAAAACATAAATCACGAAGCACAGAAGGAAGCAGAAAAGCGGAGCAAGATTTCATCGATTCATTGGATGATCGTTTCGATATTGCACATCAAGATGCATTGCAGATTATGAAAATCGAAGAAGATGAAGAATTTTTAAAAAAGCAAAGAAAAAAAAGTCGTACCGGTTGCATGATGGGAGTTGACATTGTGTTGGCAAATTTGGAGGCCAGGAGGTAAAAACGCTTAGCAGATGAAGAAAAAAGACGTCAAAAAAATAATTAATCAGACACCTCTCAAGTCGATAACTTTGGTAAGTTGATAATTATTGTAAGCTAATCAGGGGTGCGCCCAAGAGACATTAAGCTTGGAAAGGAGATTTTTGGCACAAAAACTGTGAAAAAAAGTTCATTTTTTAAAATTCTTCAATCATGATTTTCCAAAAAAAAAATTTGCCCTCACAGTTATTCAGTGTGAGACGAAATTCTACCTTTGAGAATCAATGAAATGATTTTCATTGAAAATGAGAGCTTTTTCACTGATCTTTCAGTCAAAAATAACTGATTTCACAATCAATTCCCAATTTTTCAGAATAATTGATGATTTCGACAGAAATATCTGGGAAAATCACCGATTTTCAGTGAATTTTTTTTCACTGATTCGACCAGGTAAATTTTACTAATTCAGATTTAAGGAGTGTATTTATTGTTTGTTACAAAAAATTCGCAATTTTCAAATTTTTGCTTTGCTCAAATCCGTTTATTTACTATCAGCCTAATGAAAATACCCCGACTACCCCAGCGTCACTGAAATAACAGGTTACTTGATTTTTTTTTTATTGAAATTTATCCCCCTTCTTTCCCAAATTCTCAGCCTTACCCTTGAATAATTTCTGGGTGCGCTTAGCTAATTATCAAGAAAATCTTGTATTTTTTTTTAAATTTTTGAGTAACATAATCGTCCTTTTAAAAAACTGTTCAATCAACAAAATCGCTTAATTTTGAGAGTACATATCATTTAAATTTTCAAATATAGTTTTGGTTATTTGTGTTTCAGGTGATTTTGAGATTTACGAAACAGAAATTGATATCGATTATCGTGATCGTGACCACCTCTCTAAACTAGAAATCCAGTAGGTTTTAGCTCGTGAAAAAACTTCATCACCTGTACGGAAAAAAGCAAGAAAAGAAATAATGACTAATCGATCAGCAACAGTGTTCGACAAATGTAAGACTAGTTCAAGGGATGCTGTTCATTTTTTATATGCGATTCTCGAAGCAGTAGATCTCGATCCAGAAGATTATATTATTACTCGTACTCCGATCAAAGAACGGAAAAAAATTTCAAGACAAGAATGTGCAGCGACCAGCAAAAAATTGTTTATGGAAAATGCAGATATCGAATACGAAACTTCAATTATTCGAGCTAAAAAAATGTTTCTGTAATATTGGGATATATTCTAACAAATTGCAGCCCGGTATCGATAGAAATTCGAAAGTTGAAAAATAAGTGCCACCCTAGTCGACAAACTGGGTAAAAGGGGGCGAAAATTCGAAAAATTCAGATTTTTGGTAAAAGTCTCATAAAAGTCGCAAACTGAGTTGAAATGGGTTTATAAACGATTGTAAGCATTACTAAAGAATATGGACGAATTTTCAAATTAAAAAGTTTACAAAGTTTTCATATTTAGGGGACGGATGCGGAGGCGCGGCGTAGGGGAGTATCAACAAACTCCTGTATATGTACGTCTGATACTCAAAATAATTATAAGTTTTCTGGGTCATAGAACCAGATTATGACAATATTTTTTACTGGGAGAGAGGGGGTGGTACCTGTAATTACCAAGATTGATTTTTCTTTAGTGAATGCATACTGTACCTATGGCATCAAAATATGTACCTAATTCGGGAGATTTTGATTTCTTAAATGAAAATTTGTGATTTTATCAATGATTCATGCAAACAGGTGCCACCTCCTTACCTCCTTACCTCCAATCAAAAAAATATTGGCCTAAACCGGTTCCATGGCCCAGAAAAAGTATATTTTGATGCATCACATTTCCATATGCAGGAGTTTGTTGATGCTCCCTTACGCCCCACCCACCTCTCAATATGAAAACTTCGTGAAATTTTGAAGTTGAAAAGTCATTTCTATTTTTGAGTGATGCTTATACCATAACCATTTATAAACCCCTTTAACTCAATTATGCAACTTTTATGAGCATTTTACTAAAAATCTGCATATTTTCCGAATTTTTTCTCCCCTTTCATCCCGCCTGTCGATTCGTTGATAGCCCTTAGAGATCGGCAGACCCATATTCAGATTCAGCGCAAAAAATTCTGTAATTCGATACCAATTTCGACCATCAATGTTTTCGGCCTAAAGTTCGTGAAAATGGTGAACTTTCGAGCTTTCGCTGTGCTTGCAGCAGCTGAGAATCGTCAGACGGATGGTTTTCAAAATACGTAAGGGTTCATACACCAACTTTTGGGACAGGTCCCAGCTTTAAATTATTTCGGTCCATTTTCAGTAAATTCTGCCCCAGGACTACAACGATTCAACAAGAACCTCGACCCGAAGTCAAATCGTACTGATTTCTAGTCATCAATCAAACCTAGCTGGCTCATCCACCCCTCAACATCTGACCACCCACAAAAACACCAACTTTCGCCAATTACCCGGGCGAAAAAACCCACCACCGGAAGATAAACAAAATTAAAATCATTCAGTTCGAAGGGGGAATTGCAAAAATACACCCAGATACCGCCCAATTAAAATGACTACAAAGCGACGTTAATGAAAAAAGAAAAATAGCTGCGAGAAGTAGTTTTAAAAAACAGTCGTCGAAAGCAGGGAAAACACAACCACCGATTCCAATAAACCTCCTACCTTCGTTGATCCGAATAACATCGGTTTGTGCTGAGGCAAAAAAAAAACAAGAACGCGACGACTGCGGCTGCGGTACTCGACGCGGGCGTATTTTCATCATTCGACTTATACAAATGCGCGAAATTCCAGCCAACATTATATTTTCGTTTCATTTTATTTATTTTTTTCTCTATATTATAAAGATGCGAGCGGAACGAGAAAAGAAAAGGGGAAGGAATGAACGTTTGCGAAACATTGTGCTCGGATACGAGACGTGGTGTTGAAAATAACCTTGGCAGGAATAAGATGAGGAATTCCCAGCAGTGTGCATAAAATCGAAAAATCTGTTCTACTCTATTCGCGGCTCGTAACTTTTACAGTATTTTTTTTATTGCCGGCGTATATACGATATCATTTCAAAAGATGACTTTTGTTAGTTTAATAGGTTGGTCGCATTTTACGCTGACATTTTCTCGCAGGTTTCGCCGAAAACAATACGGGAAGCGTAATTGGCGTACAAATTGAGTTTTTACGATACAATAGAGTTTCATTTCATATACCAACGCGCCCTCGACTCGACGATAGGCCTCGATTTATATGGATAAGTTATTATCAAAGTTTACCCCTCGGGTATCCCCCGATCAACTCGTGTGTACTCACTGAGGCCTAATGTACCGTGTATTTTTGGTATCAAACCAGACAATACAGTATGATTTTAGAGCAACGATCTTCTGTCGACGACACAACCGAGCTGGAGGAAATGTCGTTACGCTACCTGGCATCAGTCGTGTATAAGCGAAAAAAACTCTCGTCGGCGCAAAATGTTGATAGCACTAGATGTTACGTCTTAACGTGTCTTGATTTTATAACAGGAAAATTGCCTCCAATATAAGTCTCATATATTCATCCGAAGATAGATTTGCACTTGCATTACCGACATAGAATACCGAATAATGCGCAAACACGATTACCTTTAGTATTCACAACATTGACTTTTTTCACGTATATGGTAACTTTTTCCGCTAGATCAAACCATATTTATACCCGGAGAATAATCTCGTTTTCAAAATCGTTCATGAAATATGTTGATGAGATATGAAATATATCGTACATGATTTCCCTTTTAGAAAAAAGGGTACCTATTACCTAATAAAAATACATATGAAACGAAGATAGGTAATAGGTAACTAGGTGCTTATTTTAAAGCTCCAAATCATTCATGGCATGGCTATGTCAAAAACAAGAAAAAATAGAGTACAGCGAAGTACCGAATGTAGATCAAGGCCCGGTTGCGGATCAAGCCACATAACAAGGAGTTGAGTAAAAAATAAAATAAAATAGGCGTGTATATGAACCACCAGATTACCCATTACATAATCTTCAATTGGTGTTTTTTTTTTATTACAAAGCAGAAAAAAATAAAATGATTTTAAAGGAATTTTTTGACGCGAAAAATGGATGTTCTAGAAAAAATTCACCGTCAGTATTTTTTGTTTATGAAATCCGTAATCACTAATCAGGGTGTCTAACAAAATCTCAACCCCCAAAAAAAGGACTATAAAAGGACGTTAGAAGAACTTTCAGCATGACCTTTTCAAAATTAATAATTAATATTGTACCCCCCCCCCCCCCGTACAGACATTTTAGCTAAAATAGGGCCCAACCCGAAAAAAATTAGCAGGAAGGGGAAGTTTTTTGTATATAAGCTCAGTAAGGTGTGTATTTTAATATTCCCGAACTTCCCTAAAATCGGTGAATATTTTGACCCCTTTTCGGGAGTGAGGGGGTTCAAATTTTCGTTTTTCGACTATAACTTTCAAAATTACGTATTTACGAAAAAAAAGTTGAAATAAAAATTGTAGAGCATAAAAAAACAAACAATTTTGTTATTTACAATTTTTTCTTAGAACGCCATGGGAGGGAGCTAGGGTCCTCGAAAAAAAAATCAATTTTAAAAATTTCCCATTACCAGAAAAAATCGGGTTAATCGACTTTCAGGAGCGGTTCTTTTGCATAGTACATCCTATTACTATGTAGAATAAGAAAAATGTATAACCGACCCCTTATCTCAAAGTAGGGGGGTGGACCCTCCGAAACAAAAGTCGCATTTTCCCTCAAGTGTAGCTCAGCTGCAGTGCAAAATTCGACAAACGTTGTAGAGCATTAAAAGACGAACATTTTACTTTTTTTACTTTTTTTCTACGTGGTCTTGGGGGCGATCTATTGCAAAAAGAAAAAAAGCAGCGCAGCGCGGCGTTGGAAAATTTTTCATCAACTCAATAAACTCTCTTTTTGAGACTCAATTTGGGTCCAGGGGTCAAATTATCATAAAAACCGAGTTCAGCGCCCACGAAAACCTCAGAACCACACTAGTTCGACCATTGGTTCGCTAAATTTTAAATTTACCAGGCTTACACACTCGTACTTACTTCATTGAGGTAATGAATAAATTTCGAACGCCGATTTTTTTTTCTTTTTGCGTTTGCTCGCTTCCAAGACCACGTAGAAAAAAATAAATAAAATGTTCGTCTTTTAATGCTCTACAACGTTTGTTGGAACCAATTTTTCGAATTTTGCACTGCAGCTGAGCTAAATGCGACTTTGGCTTCGGAGGGTCCACCCCCCTACTTTGAGATAAGGAGTCGGTTATACATTTTTCTCATTCTACATAGTAATAGGATGTACGAGTACTATGCAAAAGAACCGCTCCTAAAAGTCGATTAACCCGATTTTTGGTGATTTTTTCTGGTAATGGGAAATTTTTAAAATTGATTTTTTTTCGAGGACCCTAGTTCCCTCCCATGACGTCCTAGGAAAAAATTATAAATAACAAAATTGTTCGTTTTTTTATGCTCTACAATTTGTTTCAACTTTTTTTTCGTAAATACGTAATTTTGAAAGTTATAATCAAAAAACAAAAATTTGAACCCCCAAAAGGGGATCAAAATATTCACCAATTTTAGGGAAGTTCAGGAATATTAAATACATACCTCCCACCCACCACCACCCCCCCCCCCCCCCAAAAAAAAAAAATTCAAACTCATTTTAGGAGGACAAATTTTTTCCGTTTCAAAATATTTCATTTTTTAAGATGGAAGAGAACAGTTTTTACCATGATTTCGAAAAAAAAAGTAAATTCACTGAGCCTAAGCGAAGCAAAGGCGAAAATTTTTGAAAAAAAGGGCATCCAGGATCTAAATTTCTTCATTAGGTAAAATTTGTGCTTTTTTCCTTGTTTTGTTTAGACTTTCAAAAAAAACAATATCTATGGATCTGTTCCTGATTTCCTTCCAAAAAATCAAAACATTTTTGAAAATTGCAACGAGATCGTTACCTCCTTTGATAAGTGAAAAGGACAATTTTTTCACTTGAAAGCACTTATTAATTGCCTAGGCTGGGAAAGGAAGAAGTTTCATACCATTATTTTGAAAATAAAATTGTGTAAATTTACTGAGCCCGAGAGAAGCGAGGGCGAAATTTTTTGGAGAAAAGACCATTCAAAAGCTGAACTTTTTTCAGGCATCCATATCATCTTTCATCATCTCACACAAAGTTGCCACTAGCGACAATTCAAATTATAGTGATTAATTTTAGCTTTTGGCGGGTGAATCTCAAAATTTGAAATGGGAAGGTCTTTTTACTCAATATAAGGACCGGAAGGACCCTCCAGCCAATATAAGGACCGGAAGGACTTGTTAGACACTCTGCACTCAAAAAAATAAAAAATAAATTTTATTAAACGTAATAATAAAAAGGCACCATTCACAAAACTAGTAAAATTTATTCAAAAAATAATAATATTTATCGCAAAATTGACAAACTTTATTTTCTATGCAATAAACTTTACCAAATTTCGTGATAAATTTTATTATTTTTTTTGATAAAAATTGCTAATTTTGCGAATGGTGCCCCGTTATTTTTTTTTTGGATAAACTTTATTTTTTTTTGATAAAATTTATTGTCACGGTGGGAATGCCCAGGCCTCTCAGGTGGTAACACTGAGCCGGCCGCTGAGAGTTCGATCCTACCTGGTAGCTAGAACCTACCAGGTAATCTTGTAGTAGTTTAGACGTTCGAGTGTAAGGTACTAACCATAAGAATATCAGTGTAGTGCTCGTTTAGTATATTAAATTATGCAATGAAAGCCTGGGTTCTCTTTTATTGATTCGTTAGTGAAGTGAATTGCCGGGCTATCACGACCCATGTGATTTGCCAGAGAGCTTGCGCTGAGCTGGCCAGGGACCGGGACCCTAAAGCCCGAGAAACTGTTTAGGACTTTAACCTGAGAACTGTGAAGTGTAAGATAAGGGCAGCCTAAGCCCACTACGTGGTCCTTAAGTTTATCTTACCCTTTTCAATGGCGCCCACTTAGGTGGAGAATTTGTTTGGAACTCGGAAAAAGACCGACGACTCCAGAAAGGTAAGTGGACTCCGTCCAAGACCCTTTCAAAAGACCTTTTTATTTTCTTTTTTTGTGTTTTTAACTTGTTTTCCGTCTTCGGACATATATTTTGTGCATTTCTATATATTTCTTGTGTATTTTTTCCACTCAAAAAGTCGGTAAAATGTCTTTTTGGGTACATTTCTGTGTATTTCCTACTCGAAAAACATCGCTAAAACCGATTTTCGAGTACGTTTGTGTTTTTTGCAATCAGAAAATACGCTAAAAACGTATTTTCAGGTGAGAAAATACGCTAAAAATGTATTTTCAAGTGCAAAAAACGTGTTCGGAAAGTATACGTGTGCCAAATTTGACAACTTTCAGCACAAAAATTGTGTTGAAATTGGCCGGCGCTTAGCTATTGTTTAAAAGATAGCCAACGCCCAATTCCGAACACTAGGTCAACGTATGGTACCTAAAACGTATACGTACATAATGCTGGTTGTTATCTCAACGCAGCGTGGATTTAAACCTGAACGAATCTAGGCCAAAAAACGGATAAGTTCGCAATCAAAACATTCCCAACCGCTTGGGGCACGTTCTAAACTTGAGGTTCGCATTAGGTTCAGACTTAAACTTCATGTACACAACCAGTTTAGAACGGGCCCTTACCCCATAACTAATCGCTTGATGATGCGGTTTGGATTCGGTTGCGTTCAGTTTAAAACCCCTGAGCGTGACTCCTTTCAAAAGAATTCGAATTCTTTGGAATCACAATACCTATCGGAATAAGCATAAATTCCTCGACACCAAAAAATGTGTCTGAGCGAATAACCCATCCCCTTTATAAGCCAACAAATAATTTGGCCGAGTTGATGGCTATAAAAACAGCCCTAAAAATACTTCTCTTCAACGATATTAAGAAGGCACGAGTATTCAGCGACTCGAAATATTGTGTGGATAACATTAACATCCACTCAGAAACGTGGATCCTGAATAACTGGAAAAATGCTGACAAAAAACCTGTCGTGCATGCCCAGTTATTACAGGAAATCTTGGATCTTAAAAACCAATTCAAAAAATGTGACATTGTACACATACCCTCCGCTCGGAATGAATACAATCATGTAGTAGCTGACATTTTAGCGAAAAGATCGGTCTATGACAAAATAGATACCGAAATGAAAATTGATGAAATGTCAGAGAAACAAGTAGTAGAAAATTTCATTCGCGAGAAGAGAAAGTTACAAAGGATGCATGACGAATACGCGTTTAATAAGAAACACCAAGACCCCAACCCCTTTGAGATAGGGGACTTGGTCCTGTTGACCAAACACAGACAGTCGAAGTATTACAAAGGAACTTCGCAAAAGTTTTATGCAAAACGGGCAGGACCCTACTACATCAAGGCTAAACTCGGACATAACTGTTATGAAGTTGAACCCTCAGATGTAGTAGGAGGCCCTACTAAGACCCAGAACATAAGACAACTTACCCTGTTCATGTCTAAAAAAACAACAGGCTGACTTCTTAAATGAACCTTGTCTCCAATCTAAACTCAATAGAAAATCTATTGAGGAAAGAATTAGGGAATTCGTCCAAGTTGAAGTTAACGGAGATCTTGACGATATCGATGATAGCTTTTATACAAAAGCCTCCACAACCATGTCTATGCAGGAACAAAAGGCCGCAAGACTAGAAAGGTTACGAAAACGTCAAGAAAGACAAGAACTCGGAGTAGAAGAAATAAACTCTGACTCCGATTTTGACTTCGAAGACACAGACTCCGACTGTTTTGAAGACAGTTAGGATGACGATGGACCCCCCCCCCCCCGACCTCCTAGAATCCCGATTTTCGATGCATATGGTGAACCACTTCCGTCAACGTCTGGCGTAATACCAACATGAAGAACTATACCAACGAGTTCGCCTGAGTCTCCAGAAAATACCACCAGCGGTACATCGAACAACCAAATCACCGCAGATAGTGGGTTCGAAGAAAATCAAGAAACTGACGACTCAATTCCTGATTCTGCTCAAGATTCGGTCATCGACCCACCTCAAGACTCAGCAGACACACCGAGAAGAGGAAGAGGCCGTCCCAGAAAACATCCTAAGGAGACGCCGGACCCCAATGCACCGAAACGGCCCTGTGGGAGGCCTCAAAAACGGGATCCCCCTGATTTACAAAAGATTGAACTAAAAATTTGCGAAAAAGTTGGAGAAAGGTTCCCCGAATTAGAAGTTTGTGCAAAAGATTTCCTCCTAAAACGTGGAAAACGAACTAATATGTTTGAATATAAAAACGCAATTTTATCTGATTACCCAATCAGAGAAATTCATTCAAACAAAAAGAAGAAAATGCCGATACAAGTCGCAATGTTGCGATTTGTACATGAATATTCCCCTTCAAAAGAAAGAACTAGCAAAAGATCAAACACGCCAGTTCATTACTCCCGAAATAGACGAAATAAGTCGATACCTACCAAGTCCAAAATATTGGAAGCGTATGAAAACGCTATCAAATCTAGACAAGTAGGTAAACCAAAAGACACCTACAACGGTATAAACTACCAAGAACTAGGTAAAATAGCCAAAAACATACGCACACGACTTTGCAATCATCATATATTCCTCAATGGATAGGATGCTTAGAAAGCATACCTACCCAATGCGAGAGATAACAGATGATGCAACGCGTTTGGTACGTATCCTTACGCTACAATGAACAACGACGAGATAATTTCCAAGAATTCCAAAACGCTGCCGAATATGACAATTCGCATGTGTGTGCGTGTGTCGATTTTTATCGATAAGATAAAACCGATATCGAACTTGGAAATAAAATCATTGTCCAGTTCAAACGTTACCCAAATTAGACTTGCTATCAAAAGATTTCATTCGGTTAAATTTTCTTTCGCTTTCAAACGATCCTGAGAGTTGTTGTTTTTATCACGAAGAAATATGCCTGGATTTTGGTTATACTTTAGGTAAGCCGATACTCATTCAATAACGCCTAAATTGATAATAATTTACGTGTGTTCTACAGAATGGTGAAATCCAACATTCGCCTCCAAGACGCGAAGATGGCATTGCGGTTCAGAAGAAAAACCAAACCCGCAAACGTCACGATTAAAAACAACAATACATACACTTTTGGCATTATGGTTGGCAAATTTAAGAAATCTGAGTAGACCGAATTCAGGTTCGTTTCAAAAGATCTATATTTTAAGTCGAATCAAATGAATTTCGTTTCTATTTCGTTTTTACGATAAATCAAAAGATATTTTGCCTAAACTTAAGTTGTTTCAAAAGACTACCTGATTGTAAGATATAACCGTTTAATAAAATAAATTTCATTTTCGATAATGCGACATATTCTCATTACAAACGTACATGGTATTTAAAAATATATCTACCTTAAAAAGGAACAGTCAGGTAAAATCTGGACTTAATATACGACTAAATGGACAAATCCTTCGGTAAGTATAATTCTTCGTCTAGGAAGCCTGCGAAATAAAAAAGGTAAGTATTTATTATTTTTGGATAAAATTTATTTTTTTTGGATAAAATTTATTTTTTTTAATAAATTTTATTTTTTTTTAATAAAATTTATAATTTTTTGCAACACTTTCTATTCATTTTTCATTCTCCATTTTTCTCAGTGTGGTGATACTGATGTAGAGAGAAGTGGATTTTTTTTTTTGGAAAATTATAATCCTCTGCAAATGGTTAGACCCACAAACGGAACCCCCTGAAAAATTCGAAAAACTGGAGGATTGGGGAAAAAATTCTTACAAGCAAAGAACTCATGGCAAAAATCTGAAACAACGATAATATGGTAGTAATAACTCCACTTTTTCAGATGCTGCATTCAGTTTTACTTGAAACCCAAAATTTCAGGGTCTTTTGGGCGATCGGAAAAGCCTGATCCACAAATGGTACATCTACATGCTGTACGAACAAACTACTAGTTCAGTCGATTTTCACGGGAAACCTTTGGTACATAAATGAACCATAGCAAGCACTTTTTTGTTTTTTCAAAACTTTTAAAAATAATTTGGTTAAAACAAAATTCAGTCAATATAAACTTCTATCTAAACAAATTAATTTTTTCACAATCTAATATTTAGTTCAAATGTACCCATTTCAGTGCGCATGTTGCGCGAGTGAACACAGGGTTTCCTTTGAAATGGCATAATTCAAATTCGTGAATAAACACACCGTTGAAAAATGTTACATCAAATCATATCTGATTTATTGAAGCCCCCAGAAATCTACTTACGATTAATTCTCGAATCCGAAGTTTAGCACTGAAAATCAAAATTGAGTCAATTTTCAGATTTTTCAGGGATATTTTGAAGTTATGTATTATTCTACCAGGGTTTTTTTTTTCAATGTTAAATACCATTTAAAATAAAGAGGGCTCGCTGTATGGTTTCTAATTGATGTGCCTACCCGGTGAATTTTCATGAAATCATATCTGATTAATTTATAATTACGTCAAATTCTATCTGATTTCATAAAATTTTATACAAAAAAGTCCTGATAAAATTATACCTACATATTATATCAGAGTAATTTGTTTACATTAGGTACATCAAACTAAATCTGAATTTTCATCATTTTTTCATTTCATAAATTGATGTAATTAGACATGATTTGATTTAATTTGATTTAATGAGATTAGAATATTTTTCTGAAATGGTCACAAATGAAATATATTCATCGGAATGAATTCTAAATCGTCGAACGAGCATTTATTTTCGATAACTTGAAAAATCATAAGCATCTTCTCAATTTGATCTTTCTGAAATTTTTGGATACCTTCTCTGCCAAAAGAAAAACTTCAATAGATTTGTACTTTTTTTTTCAATTTCGAGATGAATGTACCTACCTATTGAAAATTGTCTAGGTTATTTGAAAATGTGAGGATTATTTTCTACAATTCAAGATTTTTTGAAGGTAATCTGAATTGGAAGGATTGGATTTGTTCCAGCTTCTGTAATATTTGCGTTTATTTTTGTAATAATTACAATTAATTTCCGCGATATCTGAATCAACTTTTGTGGTATTTATACGATTTCAACAATGTATTTCTCATAATCAGTATTGCCTGAGAGATAAGTATTTAAAAAATGGTACTTTCATTGCTCATTACATGAAACCATTTTTATCGGTGTGTTAGAGATTTGCGAGGAAGCCACTCGAGGTGTCTCGTCTTCAATTTGAACAGAAACAGGAATGAGCCTTTTTTTTTTTAGCCCTTTCGCTACCGCACCCAAATTCACTGTCTCACTGGGTGCCTGTCAACTTTTTTTTGATAGATAATTATGATAATTTTGAGAATTTTTTAAAAATTTTGTGGGTTGTTGGTAACACTGCTCAGTGCTCATGCATAGACCGCGCTACGGCCATAAGAGGTGCGTTGTTATCGTGTTCCAACATATACTGGGTACTTGGCGGATAAAACAGAAATTGATCTAAAAACGAAGTCGCGTCATTTGATTTCGCTCAAATTGTTTCTATGAGTCCCCTTTGATAGTGCAAATTGCTTGACTGCTGATTTTCCGAATTTCGCTTGCAAGCATGGTCCCAATTCACGTGAACAATACCGGGTACTTGGCGGATTATAAGATCGAAGCACCAAAAATGAAGTCGCATCCTCCTATTTCGCTCCATTTTTTTAAATGAATGGTGCAAATTGTTTGACTGCTGATGTGGTATAATTTATTTCAATTTCTCCGACCGGAATGGACCCAATTCACGCGAAATAAAATGTTGGAACATGAAAATTTTCCATAGCGCGGTCTAAAGGCTCATGCCCAAAGGTGATAACAATTGGTTGGAGTGTTGACAGCCTATCACCAAAGTTTCAGACTGGTACAAACAGACTGGCACAGACTTATTAGCCATTTAAGTGCTCGTAGTCAGTGTCACAAATGTGTGACCGCGGTCTGTGGGGAAATTCCACGATGTCACATTATGTGACTGCGGTAGCGAAAGGGGTAAAAAAAAGTGTTCCAAAAGCCACGTTAATAAAATTTTATAGCTGCTAGTTGATTTTTCATTTTGTGGAAAATTCTTTAAGAATGACTATTTCTTAAAATATTTTTAAAAAGAAAAAAATTCCAGGAAAATTAATAAAAATGAAGTCTCTAATATCGACTATCCAAAGCCGAATTCGCGATTTTTAGCCTTTTTGAAGCCTCCAGCAAAATTGTCAGATTCCTTCGAAATTTTTAAACTACTCCAGAACTCTAGAAAATTGAATTGAGTTATTGAAAAAAATGAGTTTTTGACTCTTTTTGAGTAGTTTAACAAGAAAAATCCACCTTCGTTGCGATTTCCAACTGAATTTCTTTCATTTTACGCACAATGGAGCTACACGAAGTCTGAGACGCCAAATTGAAAAAAAAATTCACAAGCTTGCAGAGCATCACAAGAAACTTCCACAGCCAAAATTTTAGCCCCTAAAGTTGACGAGGGGTGGAATTATGAGGGGTTGAGTTTAGAATAATCGCCCAATAGGTACACCGAAAGAACTACAAACATCTAAATTTTTCGCCCCCATATGGCATTTAGGAGATGAATTTTCTGCGACTACTCCATCTCCAGATGGCCTACACACACCGCAGGTAGACCGTGTTAGAAAATTCATCTTCTAAATGCCATATGGGAGCGAGATATTTTTTTTGTAATTTTTCCGGTGTATCTATTGGGCGATTTTTCTAAATTCAACCCTTCATAACTCCACCCCAAGTCGACTTTAGGGGCTGAAATTTTGGCTGTGGAAGTTTCTTGTGATGCTGTACAAGCCTGTGAAAAATTTCAATTTGGCATGTCAGACCTCGGGTAGCTTCCTTGTTAGAAAATTTGTAAGCTGATACAAAAACACACACTTGAAAAGTGCTCATCTAGAAATCATGACGAATTTTGGATTTCCTAGGTAAATCACTCGAAATAAAACGAGAACATGATTTTCAGCGGCACCAACTTAATTTCTACGCTACCTGGAATAATTCAAAAATACTGGAGAAAATTGAAAATTCGACATATTTCAATCTTGGATATAATTGTAAGCGGGCAATTTTCAATCTGATTGGTGAGACTTGGCTCTGCCTCGGCCTCGCGATGAAAACTTACATACCAACGCGACGCGACGTAGGTATAATTATAATGAATGGAATAAAAAATTGTGAGTCAAATGATTGGAAGAAAACTCAGTTCCATTCAAGAACAGGTAACTGTTAGTTGTGAAGCATGAGTGGAGTAATCAAAAAAAAAATTCAGTTGGAAAATTTCTGAATGTTACTCATTGATACATATTTTGAATGAGACTCGACACAATCGTCGCACCAAGGAACATCTTTTCTTCTCAAGATTCAAAGTAAAATTCTTACATTTTAAACGATTCATATTTCAAGTTCGGTTTAGCAAATAAAATGAAAATTTATGGCGGACGTTGAAAATCAGGCTAAAATCTGGACCATATTAGACAGTAAAATTGTGTGTTACTCAACCTTTGACCAAAATCACACGTGAATATATACGTAGGTATAAAATCGTGGGAAAAAAAACATTTTCAAGAACTCGAAAAAGTAAAACGAAACCCTTGAACTCGACCATCTTGTTCACGAGCCAACTCCTACCTCTAATTCTCTCTCATATTTCTCGAATATTTCCTAGAATTATTAATATTGTCATTCTCAACCGATTTTTACCATTGGCTGAGAATGAAAACACCAATGCATTTAGGAAATTACCACTAACACTTCCTTACATTTATAGCATTCAGTAAAAAAAAAAACGAAATCTTGGTGCGTTTTTTTTTCTCAAATTAAAATTTACATAATCCATTGGAAATAATCCAAAATGAGAAAAATGATTTATCAAGTAGGAAAACCATATTATAGCGTGCATTAGTACTGCAATTAATCTCGCTTAATTGCAGGTGGTTCTCGGGTGTATAATTCATTCAATTATGTTGAATTTAGCCTGGCTCGGCTTCGGTTTGCGAGCCGCGTATACTTTCGCAACTAGTATGAACATAGTTTACCCAAGTTTTTAGCAGAAAAGACGAAGCACGCGAACAACGTCACGACGCATTAATCACGAACGTGATTAATTCGATGAAAAATTTTGCTCGGGTGTAATCGAGAGAGCTTTTTTTTATGACGAATTGTCTCAAAGAAAAAAAGGAGTGACCGTTTGAGGAGATGATGGATAGAGTGCAATGGTGACTGGAGTAAGGACTCAAGGAAAAAGGTGAGTTGATAAAATTCATCATCCGTTGTTTTAGGTTTATAACTTAATATCTTGGTTTGGGAAGAAATAATTCCACTACGGTTCGGATGTGAATGTCTTTATTCGCAATGAGGAAACCTTAGTCGATTACGAAGATTTTTTTTCTTTCTCAATCGGAACATTCCTGGTTGAAGACTGTTTACACAATAACAAATTGATCAGTAATTATGTAATTACAAATTTCGTTTTTGATCACGTTATTTGAGACGAAATTGCAAGATCTGCTAAAATGCAGTACTTAAAAGGGAAATTGGGAACACTGCTCCCTCCAGCGAATATGTCTCGAACCTAATATTCTTAATAAATATACCTAGGTATAGCTACATACATATTTTTTACATTCCTAACACGAATATTTGTACTAGAATTATTAATTGAAAGGAGGAAAAAGGAAAAAAAAATGAATCGCAAATAAGGTTACCTAACAGTATGACTTGAAACTGTAAAAAAAATGGGTTTTTATGAAAGAAACATTGAAGTTGATATAACGAACGACAAGACCAAACTAAATTTCAGAGAAGAGAAGTCACTCAATTTTGAAATAAGGGGTGCAGAGGAGTATGGTTCTCATTCTCTTAAATTTTGTTTTGGTCTTGTCGTTCATTATACTCGTACCAACTTTCATGCTTCTAAAATTCAAAACCACTCGATTGAAATCATCGAGAATCAGTTAACCCGCCCTTGCTCACATGTACTGTTAAGCCATTGCTCGCATACCGGTCATTTTGACCACGAAAAAAAATTCACCAAATTTCCTGGTAATTTTTGCCAAATTGACATTATTGTATGATTAACATGACCACGATGCGAGAAATCGTATGAATTTTGGTTAAAAATGACAGTAATGCAAGCAACCAAGATATTTTCGTCAAGCTGTCAAGATTGGTCAAAATGACCCGATGCGAGCAATGGTCAATTTTGACCGCATGTGAGCAATGTTGGGTTAACCGTAATCCACGATTAAACTGAAAATAAAAAGTTCCTGGAGCAAGTAGACATTAGGAACGATTTTAATTTAAGTCAATTCAAATAAGATAAACATACATTTCGACCTCGAAATACAGTAATCTGGTACTGACCAAACTAAAAAGAAGACAAAATCCGATGAAAATTTTGTACATCTTCAGTAGATTTTTTGTTAAGAGTAAAAATGGATGTTACTTATTGAAGCACCTTCGCAGATTACGATTTTTAAAATTTTTATTATTTTCAAAATTACTTTTTTTCGCATTTTTAAAATTTTTCGTTTCGATATTATTATTTCTTGTTTTTGTCACGCCATTTATATTTAGCGCCTCGTACTCGATGAAAAATTATCATGCGCGAGCTGCGCTTTAAATCTCGCAGACGATGGACCAGAAATCCCGCTCGATGCCGAAGAACCAAGACCCTATTTCCCAAAAAGGGCCCCTGAAACCCCAATGTTTCACAAATTTTTAATAAAGCTGGAAAGGGGCCCCAACGGTCACCAAACCCCGAAATGCCCCGGGAAAGGCCTGTTTAAGGGTTTTAAAGACATTACCAACCTGCACGCGTGAATAATACGGAAAAGGAAATTTTCGGTTCTCGGGGCCCCCAACCAGGTTTGGGTGCCGACGAAGGGCGGGCCCAAACAAACCCGCAAGGGCCGTCATTGCCCAACGGGTTTGAAAAAAATCGCGACCAAGCAACGAAAATCATTGACCGAAAGGACGTGGAGATCGACGATTTAACCAAGGTACATCAATCCGCGGTAGAGGAATCATTAAAATTCCAGACTGAGAATAAGCAGTTGCGGGACGCGGTGGCTCAGCTGAATTTGGAGAAGCAAACGCTAACCAACCAGCTGAAGGCCAGGATCGTAGAGCCACCCGTCAGCGCCGATGAGAACTACCATCAGCTCATAGCGGACACGCGAAAATTACAAACCGCTAAGCCCACGTACATGAACTTGGGAAATGGTTTCGTATCTACACTACTTACCAACTAAAATTCCAAATTTGAATTTTGTGCCATGAATTGTGCCGAATATGATTCTCTTTACTACCATCTTGGAACCCGATTTCGAATTTTTAAACATTCTTGACGACATCGTGAAAACGAGAAACCTGTAAATATAATTTATTGTCGCATTAAAAAACCAAAATACAAAAATTCAAAATCTCCAAAAAACCCCCCAAAAAATTAAAAAACAAAAACCTAAAAACATTTTTTATTTACCTTTTTTATGATTTCATGATCGTGAATTTGGTCAACAGCCCTGTTTTCAGACTTGTCTGTTGGATCCTTTTCCGCACCAATTATAATTTATCATTTTTTCTATTGTTATGCATTATTATAATCACAATTTATTCATTTGTTATTGTAACGAGAGTTACAACTTTTAACACTCTTAACAACTGTTGAGAAATAACTAAGCACCAACAAAAATATTCATTGAAAATGATGAAAAATTGAAAGAAAAAAGACAACTACGAAATCGGAGAATTTATTGAATACAGTCGCGAATATAACGAACTAACTTTACTTGAACTGGTCTGAAGCTCAACTTTATTCACCTCTGGAACCTAACGGGAGAAGAACAAAAGAATTCCCGTTAGAATACTATTCGCGAAGTGTAAAAGAACTAAAGGTCTACTACTGTCGAAACGTCATAAATTACTGATAAATTTCGCCTAAGGCGTATTGATTACTTACCATTTGAGATTGGAAATGCAGAGAAATAAATCGATCAGCGAGGAGGCAAAGGCAGGGATGAAGTCGGAGAGGTGAGAAAGTAGGCGGAAAGACTAATTTGAAATATAGAACTGAGAAAACAAATTATTACGTTCGGCGAGAATATGTAGGCGAATACAAAATGTTCAAAACAACAATGATATCAAGATCCAAAAGGTTACAGAATAGACAAATGTAAACATCACGAATTTAGTGGCCACATAATTGTGGAATATTTCATACTTTGGCGGCCGAATAAGGGGAAAGAATTTTCCTTTTATTAAAAAGGAAAATTTCTAAAATTATCAATTTTGATAATTTTTGACACTCCCCACGCCAAAAGAACATAAGATCACACTAATTTTTGTTACTAAAGTTTCTATATCTACACATCAGTTTTTGCTCTTTTACTAGGGGGTTCTAAAGATGATTCAATTTTCCTAGTTGGAATTTCAAGAGGTACTAAATGATTAACGGTTTTTGTAATTACCTTTCCACCACATCTTACGAAAGCAATTCCACCTCTCGAGTCCGTTCTTAAAATTTTGCCAAATGGCCAAAGTGCACGAGGGGAATTTTCTTTAATTAGCACTATTTCGCCTTTTGATGGAAGGAAAGGCACCGAGTTTTTCTTAACTTTGTGCATGGACATATGATGTTCTCTAAGGGACAGAAGGTACTGACTTTTGAAAGCTATCCAAAAGGCTTCTATCGCACCTTGAATATTTTTCCAGCACTTTATAACGTTTTCGGCACTAGAGGAAATTGAATCCTTAGGAGTAACCTCCAGATTTGTTTTATTACTTAAGGGCAAAAGGATACTATTCGGAGAGATCGGATCAGACATATCTTCAGAAACGTAGGTTAAAGGTCGGCTATTAATTGTAAATTCGATTTGTTTCAAGGCTGTAGACATTTCCCTATAATCTAAGAACACTGTGCTAAAGCTTTTCCTTAAGGCTTGTTTCACAGCTGAAATTAAACGTTCGTAGGCACCACCATACCACGGAGCATTGACTGGTATGAATTTCCATCGAATTTTCTTTTCGTTAACGAAATTTTGTATATTTGGTTCCAAAGTTTTAGTCTGTTCACTAACCAAAGGTTGAATACATACAAAATTTGTCGCATTATCCGAAATTATTAGTTTTGGACAACCGCGAACACTTGTGAAATTTATTAACGCTAGGAGAAATTCATATGCCGAAAGATTTCTAACCAATTCTAAATGAACTGCTCTAGTCACTAGACAAGTAAAAAGAGCTACGTAAGATTTTATTGTTTTTGGTTGATCAGAATTTTTAGATTTTTCGTCTAAAATATAAATTGGGCCTAAGTAATCTACTCCGGTATTCTCAAATGGGGCAGCCTCATTTACTCGAATGGAAGGCAAGGGGGGCATAGGCGGAAGTTGATAGGTTCCACCGTCCCAACGTCTACAAGTCATACACTTATGGATAATCGATTTACTCAAACTACGACCTTTCTTAATCCAAAATCTTTCTCTAATTTTCGCTAGTAAGTGAGAACAGCCAATATGATGATTTTCTTCATGAATTTTTAGAACATAAGCAATTGTGAGAGGGCTGTCTCTCGGCAACAAAATAGGATATTTAGCGTCCCAAGGTAAAGGTGCGTTACCCAAACGACCTTTACTTCTTATGTACGCATCCTCGTCAAGGAAGAGATTTAGATTTTTATCAGGTTGTATATTATTCTCTAATTTCCTAAACTCATCTCCGAAGTATTTTTTCTGTATCTCAAGTATCAACCTTTTTTCGCCAAAATCATATAACTCCTCATTCGAAACGTTTGATCCTAAGTTAGAGAAACAATAAAGAAAAGAAAATAACTTAACACAGGCGTTCCATGAGAATTTCTTCTCAAAATCGTCAGTAAGTATGCCAGAATATTCAACTTGAAAAGTGGAAAGAGTGACAGGAGAAACAAAGATACTGGTATTTTCGGGTGTGTTTGGCCAAAGACGTTTATCACCCAACCAATTTGGTCCATGCCACCAATCCTCACGGCCTTTGAGCTTTGTTGCATTGCAACCTCTAGATGCGATATCCGCAGGATTTTCTTCTGAAGGAACATACCTAATACTTAAATTTGAAGCTCGTCGAATTTCGTTTATTCTATTTTGAACAAAGACCGGAAGAATTTTATTCGACTGAAGCCATTGAAGTACTGTAGTTGCGTCAGTCCATAATGTTACATTGACAATATCCAATGTTTCAAAAGAACGAATAAAACTGGCTACCCTTTTACCAATAAGCACACTCATAAGTTCAAGATTTGGTATTGAATTGTTCTTAAGCGGTGCTACTCTGGCTTTACTAAAGAGTAGAATTGAAAGATTTTTGTCTGTGCCTACACTTAGGAACGTAAGGTATGCTACGCAAGCGTAAGCTTTACTTGAAGCATCACAGAAAATGTGTAATTCGACTTTGTCGTAAGTTTTAGGATGTGTAAATAAACGAGGTATTCTGATGTTGAAAATTTCTAAAGCCTCTCGAGAAATCTTAATCCATCTTGCGACCATTTGAGGAGGGAGCGGTTTATCCCAAGTGAGATTACCTTTCCAACACTCCTGCATTGTAATTTTAAGATCTAAAGTACAAGGTGACATTAAGCCAAGAGGATCAAAGAAAGAGGCTGTAAAACTTGCGATGTGTCTTTTAGTTAGAATTTCTGGCGCATTTGGAACATTATTCTTAAGAAGGAATTGATCGAGTTCCCGATCCCAATTTACGCCTAAGATCGAGATATTACTAGTTTTATTACAAACCTTTTCTTTCGGGAGAGCTTCTATGAAACGCTTATCATTGGAGGCCCAATCTCTAAGATTAAAGCTTGCTTCGTTCAACTTTTTTGATACAGAGTCGTACACAGCTAAGGCGGTTGAAGTATCTCTCACGCTAGTAACAAAATTATCTACATAAAATGAGTCTTTCGCTTCGAGTATTAATTCGTTAGTAGGTTCGCTAATAAGATGTTCTTGTAGAACAATATTCAACAGAAAGGGTGACGAAACTACACCAAAAGGTACTCTACGAAATCTATAAACGATTAAATTGCCTAAGTCTGGAGGTTTTGAGATATCTTTAACCCATAAAAATCGTACGACATCCCTATCTACTTCATTGAGAGCAATTTGTAGGAAAGCTTTCTCTATGTCCGCTGTGATAGCGATTGGTTCTAATCTAAATTTGAATAACAAACCTACAATATTTTTCTGAAGTTTGGGTCCACAATGCAGAAGATCGTTTAAACTCTTACCTGATTTTGTTGTTGCTGATGCGTCATAAACGATTCTGATTTTGCCATTTTGAAAAATTGGCTTATGCGGAAGGTAATGTACTAGATATTCTGACTTTTTGGGCGCTTCCTCGATAATCTCTAATCCTAACTGTTCTTTAATTAAGTTATTGCAACGTTCTAAATGATCTTGAGGAGTTTTTGACAAAAGGTTTCTTAAACGAGCTAAGCTGACATGATAGTTTGAAGGTAGAGAAGGTTTTTCAGATTTCCAAGGCCACCTTACAACATAACGATTGTTCTCAGGTCTTACAGTTTCCCTAAATCTTTGAAGTACTTTATCATCTATTGATTCTATTTCATCAGACCTAATCCCTAACGCTTCTAGACTCCATAAGTTAACAATAGAAGTAGGATCATTTTCAGGAGTAATTTGTTCAAAGGATGTAGGACAAAGTAGAGACAAGGAATTTTCATAATTTGATATACCTTCACTAAAGTTGTAGTTTGCACTGCCGATCTTACCTGTAGGTATCCATCCAAATATTGATTTCAACAAGACTACGCCATTATCAAGTTCAAAAACTTCTCGTCTATCTAAGACCTCATTAATCAGATCGTTTCCTAATAAAATGCTTAAAGACGATCTTTGGTTCTCAGGTAAAAAGATACTGTTATCTGCGTAAGATTTTGAGGTAGGTAAGATTCTTTTTGAAGTTTCAGCACTAGGTGCTGTTCTGATGTTTCCTGCTATGCAGGGAGTTGTCCATAAGTCGAAGGAATGAATTTTATTACCTTCTTTGTTCGCTAAATCAACTTGAACTGTACTAGAGTTTATCGAAATTGGTGTGTTAGACCCAAAAGGCGATACAAATAACTTTTTACTACATCTTGATCTAAGTTTCAACTTTTTGGCGAGTCTTTTGTCAATATAGGAGTGGGAACTACCAGTGTCTAAAATCCCCCTGACAGGCTCTAAGTTTTCGACAGCAGTAACATAACTACCAAAGGTTTGAAGGTACGTACCTTTCGAAGATCCTTCTCCAGCTGCGGCTGTTGCAGCTGATGCATTGTTCTTCTTCTTGCTGAGGACGTACGACACGCATAAGATGATAGAGTGACCGGCTCGCTTGCAGAAACTACATTTTTCGTCTTTTGCCCTACATTTCTTAACTGAGTGGCCAGGTTTTCCGCAAGCAAAGCACAACCTTTTCACAGAAATACGACTTTTCCTGGCAGCTAATGTCGAGAATTTACGGCAGTCCTGGGATGGGTGAATTTTGTCGCAATAAATGCACGTATTTTTCGGACCTTTGTTTGTAGCCGCACACAACGAGACGACAGGGTTGCGCGGCATTGAATGAGACTCGTCAGACACTGAAGGAGACTGCTCATCCTCCACACCATACATGTGGACTAAATCTTCTATGCCCACAACCGCATTAAGGGCCTCCAACAGCTGTTGTAACGTATAGTCGTCAGATGGTTTTTTAACAAGGGTTCTGAAAACTTCACGGAGTGTTTCCTTGCTAAACTTCTGTAAGATCAGACGTTTAACATACTCCTGGTCGCAGTAGGTACCAACAGTCGTTAAATTGTTGATAATTTTCTTGATTTCGTCGAGGTTGTTTCGCTGGTCTTCGATTTGATTTGATTTCGGTAGGGATGCCAACTCCGAATAGTATACGTCGATTAACTTCTTGGGGCACCCATACCGCTCCGTTAATAGCTTTATTGCTTCTGGGTATGACTCGGCACATAAGCTAAACCCATCCAGTAACTTACGTGCCTTGCCTTTCAGTACAGACATGAGGTAGGCGAATTTTTGGGTTGGGTCAATCTTCTTCTCATGGACCATTGTAGAAAATTGCTGCCAAAATGATTTCCAAAAACGAATTTCGCCGCTGAAGGTGGACAATTCCATGGGCTTTAATTTTAAGATGTTCAGCGGTTGGACAAACTGATGGGCGACGTTTTCACAATTTGACGCACACGACGCTGAACCTACCCCACCACTTGGCAGAGAGTTCTGTGAAGCCATACCACCAGACGACCCATTCGACATACCATTCGACGCACCATTCGACGCACTATTCGACGTACTATTCGTGCTACCAGATGCACCATCCGACTGATCATTCGACATAGCATTTGCAAAGGTCGCTGAATCTTTTGAAGTAGATGACTCAAAAATGTCCTTGTATACCTGAATTTTCACCTTGATATTTTCTATTAACGAGGTAATAAGCTCGAGGTCGATACTTTCAAACTTATAATTTATCTCGTCGGTAAGACATGTCTCTAAGAAATCGATCGCTTCTTTGGCATTGGTCATCTGTTGACGGGCGATATCAGGTGACTTTTCGTCCAAAAAAGTCTCCAAAATTTGCATTTTTATCTTGACCTCGGGGTCTATTTCAACCAAATTATCGCCTTCCTAAATGTAGATAAACTCAAGGTCAAAATTTCGTATAACTAAAGCGTTTAGAAATTGTAAATACAGTAATTGAAGCTAAAGGATTAAATAGGAATTACAGTACTCTGTTTTATGTAGGATCCTAACTAAAATCACCGCGGTAACTAAATAATTGATCGTTCCATAAAGTTTCGAGTACGACTTTCAAGTCTCATACACCCTACGCCTAGGTGCGTTGAAATTCTGCCTAACGTGTATATTAATGTATCCTGAAAAGGCTTACATTACATAAAGTTCATTTTGTGATATCAATGTTCACAAAACTAGCCCCTTGACTGAAAAGCCGTCGGGAAAATGTTACGAAACATTCACATTTTCAGGCGTAGAATGCATCACTTCGTAACTAAAATTTCTTAAAAACCATTATAGGTACGCGAAATCATAAATTTGAACTAAAATTTCACCCAAGGTTACCAAAATTCCAAGGTGGTAAATGAAAATTAAAAATTTGAACTGATATTTGCATTCGTTACAGAATTCCATAATTCACGAAATGCAAAATACGCTTCAGTCTAGTCGAAGCAGTACTGGAAAATAAATTTAATTATTTTCTGCGCATGTCCTACACGTACGAACATCACGCCCAAGAATTGAAACAAAAATTTTAATTATCCTTCAATTGAATCCCATACTACAATCCAAGAATAAAAAATTCCAGTCAATTCTTATCAAAAAATTCTGATAGGCAGATCTGTAATGAATGCATTTTGATTCATTACCGAAATAAAATTCTGAATACTCGAAAAGATCGCGATCAATTTTTGCATAAGGTTTAATTCCATTTAATCAATAAAATTTTGAAGTAATTTGAAGATTTTGATTAAAAATAAATTTGCTTTAACTGAAGGGTATACTTGAAACGAAATGTTTTGATCCGGATCGAATTTGGAATTTAATTTTGAGTACTGCTGAATTGGTCAAGTGTATTTCAAATGTAGGTCAAAGAAAATTAGCATTTCGCGCTTTATTCAAACTAATTTCTTTTAAAGTCACAAATTCGTACACTTGATCACAAAAATTTAAATGTTAGATTAAATGCACAAAAGAAATTCAAGTATACTTATTTCACATGAAAGCTGTCTAAAATTACAATTTCTCTGAAGATTACGAAAATTGAAACAAGGTGCAAAGAACTGATGCACAAATATATTCCTTTTGAAAATTCACAGTAGGCGAGAGGCTAGGATTTCGACAGTAGTAAATAATTTCTAAAATTAAGTAGGTATCACTAAGGTTCGACAGTAGTAGTTTCCGAAGCTCAAAATTCTCAAATTTTCGCGAATTTCCCTAACTAACCACGCTCTGCTACCACTTTTGTTGAGAAATAACTAAGCACCAACAAAAATATTCATTGAAAATGATGAAAAATTGAAAGAAAAAAGACAACTACGAAATCGGAGAATTTATTGAATACAGTCGCGAATATAACGAACTAACTTTACTTGAACTGGTCTGAAGCTCAACTTTATTCACCTCTGGAACCTAACGGGAGAAGAACAAAAGAATTCCCGTTAGAATACTATTCGCGAAGTGTAAAAGAACTAAAGGTCTACTACTGTCGAAACGTCATAAATTACTGATAAATTTCGCCTAAGGCGTATTGATTACTTACCATTTGAGATTGGAAATGCAGAGAAATAAATCGATCAGCGAGGAGGCAAAGGCAGGGATGAAGTCGGAGAGGTGAGAAAGTAGGCGGAAAGACTAATTTGAAATATAGAACTGAGAAAACAAATTATTACGTTCGGCGAGAATATGTAGGCGAATACAAAATGTTCAAAACAACAATGATATCAAGATCCAAAAGGTTACAGAATAGACAAATGTAAACATCACGAATTTAGTGGCCACATAATTGTGGAATATTTCATACTTTGGCGGCCGAATAAGGGGAAAGAATTTTCCTTTTATTAAAAAGGAAAATTTCTAAAATTATCAATTTTGATAATTTTTGACAACAACCGAACGTGTGACTAAAATTTAAGATCTACACTAACGACCTTATGCTCCATGCGGACCACCCCTATTTAAAAAGTATGAAGGGGCACAGCCCCCTTGGGTGGATCCCTACCTCCTGGGAATGAGTTCACACTTTTTCCCTAGGAAATGGCACATTAACCTCCTAGATCAAAGGTGTAAAGGGGCATATGTGATGGTAGGGATTGTCCCGCTTTTCCCATGAGTAACACTGACATGACGTCAGTGTGGTAACACTGGGGAAAGCTAAGCCGGAGCTCTCACCATTCCTACAGAATGATGAGATCGTCAGTGGCTATCCAGATTGTTTCGCGAGAAGGAAATCACTTCGATACGTGTGTGCAGCTGTAATGTAAGTTAGCTCGAGTGGCCCTTGTGGCATAGTAACTTATGCGAAGGCCTCGTGCCTCGTATTTCACCTTTGCTGTAAAGGAAAGTGTAGGCACGTGACAAACTAAAAACAGAGAGCTTTGTCTGAGTTCCTCTTGTTTCAGGGTGAGGAACAATTGTCAGACTAACCTCTGTCATTTGGCAAAAACTACTGAAGATGAACAAAACTTGTTTGAAAATTTTAAATCCAAGATATTTTTTCTACTATTCTATGTAAATCGTTGCCGTAATTATTTCAACTTTACTCAGTGTGTCGGAAGTATTATGAAACCATCTCAATGGAAAGTTGTGCCCAAGACCATGAGAATGGTTTTGTGAGCTTCTGTGCGCATCTTTAGGACCCAACGAGCGGAAAATTTATGGAAACGAATATTATTGTTCATAACTTAATGTATACTATACGTACAGAAACGTTCAGCCGATCAGCGAAATTCAAAATTGATTTTAGAAGATCGTCGTGTGCGTTTTGTGGATTTTGCTGATTGGCTAAGCATTTCTGTAATTGTGAACAATAAACTTCATTTCCATAAATTTTCCACTCGTTGAGTCCCAAACAAGCTCACAAAAGCTCACAAACCCATCCGCATTGGCTTATGTACGACTTTCTACCGAAAGTGTTTCGAAAAACTTTTGGCACGCTGGGACAAATGTTCGAATTTTGTAGATTTCAAATTTTCAAACGTTTAAATTTCACTGAATTAACAAAAATGGGAAGAGGAATTTTATCTTCAGATTTTTCAATCCAATATTCGTTCCGTTTAGTAATAAAAAATATTAAAGAACAAAACCCCTGGCCTAAAAATCATCCTTTGGCAGTATATATAGGTATAATTGAGGTTATTGACCTAGCACCGCTTCAATTAAGAGGATTTTCAGATTAAGTAAGTACTTATCTGTATCTATATAGGACAAATAATTTTTAAAAAAGACACCAACTGATTGATTATTCAAAAAGAATCGAGTTCGTGTATCTCGCGAACGCAACCACTTCACGCGTTCAAGGTAATGACATAAAATGTTCTAAATTTTATACAGAACGTTTTTTGTTATTAAGATATTCGTCGTAAGTCCAAAAATTAATGAGTTAGACACGAAAATATCGATTTTAGGTGGACCTGTCAATCAAAATGGCCGCCATTTTGTTAGTACAGCCAACTTTTTTTTTAATACAACCGCTTGAAATATTGCTTAGGATGTTCCCTTGAAGAAAAATCATGTTTCAGAGAATCGGCGGGGGTGCAATCCATGTCCTATTCGGACTCCCGGACTATGAGGAAAGTTTTTATCTTCATAAATTATATTACTCATCGATGATACAAGCAAGATACATTTCAATTCGCTCTAAAATTTCGAACTTCCTGCCTCAAAAATAGAAGAACAATGTTCCTTTTGGAACGTTCATAAGTATCCAACGTCTAAACTTCAGGTTGGAAATTTTTCTGATTTTTCAAACCTAATTTGTGAAAGGCCAAAAAGCATAACCATCTCGACAAAGTTATGCCAAATTTATTCCACATAAAAATTCTTGAAATGTTCAGATTGTAATAAACAAAATATCAGGGGTCAACGTAGAATCTAATTTCGACGTATTTTCACTCTCTCAACCCCAAAAAAAGGATGGTACCAAAAACTACGTGATGATCCGTAAATTTCGAAAAAAACAAGGTGATGCGAATTTTGAGGCTTAAAAATTCAAATTTCATGCTTATTTTGCTTCTTGAACCCTGAGGGAGGGACCAAACCCCAAATTTCAAAATAATGATAGAATTGAATCCAGTTGTTAGTATTAAAAGGTACCTATCGATATTTAGTCCAGGTGCAAGAACCGATATTTTTTTTCTCATTATATCAAATAATGTAATTATCTACTTTTTAAAATTTTGTTAAAGGAATTTGAAGATACCACAAATTTATTAGGTAAAATTAATTAATTTATTTGTTCGGTTGTTTATTCATTTATTTATTTATTTATTTATTTATAAGCCTCTGCAGTCGTTTCTCATAAATAGGTACGTATCGCATATTATAAAAGACTTCAATGCAAGACCTAATTTTCGTTTTACATCCAGACAACTTTTTATCTGAATTATTGCATAATTCAATATGGCGTATATGCAAATTTCGAGTACCTCAAGTTGTAGATTTTTCATGGACATTAGTTATTATATCTGAATCTACGTAATACGAACATCTAATATTAAAAACTTGATTTCGATTCACACCATCCATCAATCAAAATTCAATTCATATTTCGATTTCAAAATTTGAAGTTTAATGATACTACCCTCCCCTTCCCTCCCGAGCATAGAGGCAAAATGGTTGCAAAATTTGAATTTCTCAATCTCAAAAATTTAAATTTAGTTATAAAACAGCATATTTTTCAGAATTTTTTGTAAATTAAGATCTAGCACTAACCTTCCTCTTTGGGGGGGGGGGGCGGCGCTCGATGGTAAAAGTATCAAAATTGGATTCAGCGTTGAAAATATTACATACGAATTACTATAGGGATCACATGAAGTGTCCCTCGGGGATTTTCAAGAAAAGTGGTCTCAGTGGTAGCCCTTGGCTCAAGTACCACACCACCAAAATTTTAGCTGTCAGTTTTGAGTTTAGCTCCCACAATGAGAATTCAAAATTTTGATTTTTGCCATGAACATTTCAAATGGGCAAATTTTTTTCATAAAACCATAAACTATCATGACCAATTGGTAGAACACGATGTACACATATTGCATAACTCGAACATGGAAGAGGCAACTCTTTATCAAAGATCTCATTTTTTGTGATTTTTCCAAATTAAATTATGAATATTGAAATAAAATTTACCATTTCTACATAACACACGAGTGCAAAACGAAAACACACGTTTTTGCCTATCTTCAATGTTGAAGGGGCTACGTTCAAATTTTTTGGAAGAATTTCCATTTCGTTAAATTTAAAACGGAAAAATTACTAAAAATGAGATCTTTGACCAAGAATAGCCCCTTCCGTGTTTAAATTAAGCAATACGTGTACCTAACATTTTTTGGTCCTCTTCACATTTTCTATGTATGGGCCATAATAGTTTATGGTTTTATAGAAATTTTTTTGTCCATTTAAAATACATGGCAAAAATTGAAACTTCGATCACATAGATCTGGAGTTGTTTTCAAAACAGGCACCTTAGATTTCGGTAGTAGCATTCTACCCCTACCTACTAGACAGTGGTGAATTTCATTTCAATTTTTTTCATATAATTTAGAAAAATCACAAAAAATGAAATCTTTGATAAAGAGTAGCCCCTTCCATGTTCGAGTAATGCAATATGTGTACATAACATTTTTTGCTTCTCTCAACGAGTTCTACCCATTGGTCATAATAGTTTATGGTTTTATGGAAAAAAATATTGCCCATTTAAAATAGGTACATGGCAAAAATCAAAATTTTGAATTCTCATTGTGGGAGCTAAACTCAGAACTGGCAGATAAAATTTTAAGGTATGCTGAAAGTCAAGATCAATCAACCACAATTGTCTGATTTGCGTAAATTCCAATTACGTTTCATTTAAATGATGTAAATTCTTTAGTTTCCCCCTCAAATTCAAGTTCGGGGCAGAACTCCACCGAGGGGGGTCGAAATCAAAAATGATGATGATTTTCGGATTCAGCGCGAAATTTTGACCCATTATGATGTATCTCATTGCCATTTTTGAGCAAGTATTCCATGACTTAATTTTGGTGGGGGATGGGGTGACCAACCTGTTCATTTTCATTACTTCGCATTCTGCAGGAATTTTTCGCCCATTTTTGCGGGAATGGACTTTAAATGACTTCATTCAACAAAATTGACGAGTATTTTTTGGTTCTCACCTATATTTTGGATAAGAGGGCTCTTTTACTGTCAGAAATCGTCCAAAATGCATAAAAATTGCACTTGAAGTGCAATAAAATGCAGTTGTGCAGGGTGCAACGGAAAAAAATTACATACTCGGTATCGGGAGAAGTTCCTCAATCCAAATCCGTCGATTTTTTTGGTTCGGACCTTGTCCCCTAAATCACATTTTTAGCCCCCCCCCCCCTAAAAATCTGAGACTGCACTTTTTCGAATGAGGCGGATAGTATCGACATTTTGGCAGCTCATTTTTTTGGTTCTCAAAAAAGATCGCTGAATTCGATTTCTAGAGCACTTTTTCATGTTTGGATTGTAGACTAATAGTGATAGGATGCTCTTCCAATGAAATTATTCTGATTCATAAATACCTACATTATTTTTTTCAAGGTACAAAATGTACTTATTTTCAATTCCAAACCATTTCCACTATGCAACTCTCCCTCCTCAGCACCACTATTTCCTCGCGGGAATACCAAGAGACTCTCAATTGCAAAATGCTCATTTCCTATGCCAGTATTAATTTCGACTCAAAGATTTTCAAGTTATTCGCATCATTTAAACGCGTAATAACCAAATCGAGATTAAACTTTTGAAATTCCATCCATCAAATCTCTCCAGGGTCCGAAAGGGTTAAATTCATCTAGATATACTCCATTAATGGCCTCTAAAAAAACGCCATTTTTTCCTACTCCAGAAATAGGTAATTCTTCCGCGGAAAAAAAATACGAAACTTTCCCTCGACTAAAAAATCTGGCCATAAAAAGGTACAGCGAGCATTTCAACAGACTCTAAACGAATCGCAAGGGACATCGAAGATAATTTTTGAAAAATGAAATGACACCGAAATATTTAAGATAATCATATTTCGCAACAGAGAAATACCCGCGACTCGATTTTTATTACATCTCATTCGTATATATTTTATTCGCAATTTAAATATTAACTGCTTTCGGAGTCGCAGAGTACATAAATATACAAATTTGATGTAGTTTCTTTTCGACGTACATTTTCTTTTAAGTAATCTTTTGAAATAAATCATTTAACACAACATTTACCACATTTTTTACTATCGGTGAATTTATTTTAACGACGTATTTTATTAAGAAGGAAAAAGAGCGTTAGCAAAAGATAGTAGCCTATATTTCGTAATAATGTTTTCAAAATTTTTAAATGACTCTATTAGAATAATAATACGATCAAAAAAAAGTTTTTTTTTCGCAAATGAAAAAAAAAACGTAGTCTGTTGTAGTGAATTATGTTTAAGGAAATTAAAGGGGAAATGAAAATCATCAGGCTCGTTGCCAAATTTTACTTGTCACATTAAGTGGTTTCATTCGCCGCACGATACTTTATTTACGACTAATCTTAAAAATCCGCTCCCCCGTATGAAATATTTTCAAACAATTTGCAAAATAATACCGATTCGAATTATATTGGAAGCTTTTTCAATCAATGTACCCGGTATACGTATTTGTTTTCGGCGAATACATTTTATTCGCGAGCTTTTCTCTACTTCTTCATTCTGTCCTTTTAAATAAACAATAAAACTAAACGTCGTTACGCAGCGTATAAATTTTAAAAGACGCTTAACTCTGGAAATGGACTCCTTCTATTCCTTTTTTTATATTGTTTATTTAATACGAGTCGATAATGCTGTTTTATTTCCAGACTTTCGAGTACAACAGTTTTATTCTCGTGTCATTAATTATACTTACATTATTTGCCGGATATAGCGAAGAAATTCGTACACATTGAAAAAAAAAATACCAGATTCGTGGTGCTTTGAAAAGGCAAAGGGAAAGAGGAGAGGAAGCCAAACCGCCTACCAAAAGTCGAACCATCCTTATAAAGTCTTGTAGTTAATTTTCAATCAAGTGTTTTTCACTCGTTCAACTTTCTGCTATGGCTTATGTTGGAAGACTATGAGACATCGGGACGGAAAAACTGAAAACACCTCTTAAAAGGCGGATAGAGAACGAATGAAATAATCTAGAATGTCCCTCCGTATAGCCTTTAATTATACCCATTAGTTTTATTTAACGGTTAATCTGACAAAGCTGTGATTACGTTGGTTGTGGTGAAACAAAGCCGAAACGATTTTCGCTTTCGCTTATACATTCATTTCGCTGAAAACCTTAAAACACTTTAAAACCGGATGTAGTTTGTTTTAAAAATTTACCAGCCCGGCGAGAGACACGATTTGGTAAATTTCTTAATACTGTTATACTTAAGGCGGACGAGATCGTTTCGAAAACAGGATTGGATTTCGTATCGGACGATCTGAGCGAGCTTAACGTACCACGTAACTTGTAGATGAATTTTTCAACAACGTGGTATCTCGAGCTGAAATCCGAGTACGTTTGAAACGATACCGGCTCGTTTTGAGATTTTAGAATTCGCTGCGTGTAATTTAATTGGTTGTGGTTTTTTTGAGTCTGGTTGGTTATTAATTTTTTTCAAAGAGGGATTACGTCGTTTTGTTTTTGAAGGGGTTGGGAAATACATGAAAATATTGTTGATGATTTCAGAAGGCTGTGGGATGACGTGCCCGGATCAATTTGAAAAAAAAACAACTATTTTGATCACCGGATACGGAATCCTGCTCAAAAAAGACATTCACAACTCAAAATTCTATGCAGAATTTTAAAAATGTGAATTTTTCATTTCCAGAAACGAATTTTTTTGTTGAATATTTTTTTAATTCTTCGTACATGATTTTCAACATCATCATTTGGCACTAAAAATGGAATTTCTGAACGAACTAAACGTTCTATGAAAAAAATGGTTGGAAACGAAACTAGATCCGTGCTAGAACTTATTCGAAAGTTGCCGCCCCCCCCGAAACAATGAGAACCGCCATGACATTATTAAAACAACGAGGCACGGAAAAATATTTTGATGCAACGATCTTTCTACCATTACGTCGCTTCCGTGGCTTTCCTCGGCGAGTAACGTTAACAACCCTGGATCGAAAACTTTATTTATTCGCGGATGACCATCTGGTGGTGGGAGACGGGTATGCTTTCTATCTTGCACGAGAATCGACAGTAGAGACGCCGTTCAAAAAAGACTTTATGAACCACGAACTTCTATCATCTATCGAATTGGTGATGAAGAATATGTTGCTGCTAGCTCTTTTTAAGGCTCTCTCATTTATAAATCAGTGAAAATTATCGAAAATCACTAAGAAATAGTCAAAACTGCAGCACAGAAGAAAATCAGTGAACGATTTTTCAATGAAAAAAAATCAGTGAGAAAAATCACTGAAAAATCAGTGAAAATTCGCTGAAGTCAGTAAAATTTATGAAACTAGCAAGAAAATCAGTAAAAATCGACGAACTTAAAATCAGTGAAATTTGCTGATTTTTCCTGTGCTGCAATTCTGACTGTTTTTCAGTGACTATTCAACGATTCAGAATGAGAGAGTACCTATTCTGTATTATATACATATCTATTTTATTCATATATGTATCATTGTGAAATTATTTTTAGAAAAATTTTCTCTCTTTTGAACCATTTCCAATTTTCTGTTTCTTTTAGAGTTAAACGTACTACGTCATAGAACAAATTGCAATCAATCTACAGAAATTCTAAAATTTTGTGCAAGGTCTGTTTATACTGATTCCAGTAGGTAAACCACGGAAATTTTTTGGTAAGATTACATTGTACAATACTAATACTGAATACATTTTTGTCACTAATCATTCCGGAGTGTTTCAATTCAATGAACTGAAAGGATAAGGAACCATCTCTTATCATGAGCTTACTAGTCTACATTAGTCTAACTGGCAAAAAGTGTTCATTCAGCGTGCTTTTTTGGGGGGCAAAAACATCAGTGGCTTATTGTGGGTATGGGTCCCGTAGTATGAAAAAAGTGTATTTTGGATTTTTGCCCTCGCACAATAGGGAGCTAAGGCCTAAAAACACCCGTTTTCCCATTTTTTCAACATGACCGGCCGCAAAAAAAATTTCACAGTGTGATAGCAGACACTCCCCCGACTCCAAATATATGTCACAACCCTTAGGCCACTTGCACAATAGGGCGCTAGGCCTCCCAAAATGCGATTTTTCGTCAAATTTGACCATTTTTGGCACTATAATGCCTCTGTATGCGACATGTGGTCTGGGGCGCAAAAAAAATCAAACAAAATGTATACTCAGATTCATTCTGCATCCAATGAGCCAAAGATTGAGGAAAAGGTTTGCACAATACGCTGTGGTGGAATTTAAAAAACGAGAAAATATGTGACGTTGAGAAAAATTGAAAGAAAAAATTTTGAGTTGAGAAAAATTGAAAGAAAAAAATTTGGATGTTGAAAAACGACGTTCTGAAAAACAAAACACAGTTTTAAAAAAAATTGAAAAAAATACACAACACAGGACACGAGAAAAAAAATCGTGCCGCATCATTTCCGACAATTCTAAAATGAAAACAGACGCTCGTGATGTAACCCCATTTCATCATAAAGTTGGTTATCAAAAAAATTCTGAAACTTGGGTTGCGACCTATCGAAATGGGTTAAAATTTTACAAGCAGAACGAAATTATTACTTATTAGTGAAAATTGAATTTAAGCAATTTTGTTCTTTTTTGAGCGTCAAATTGAGCCCTATTTTGAGTACTTTCCAAAAATTGGCATGTGACTTATGAAAGTGGATAGAATTTCTTCAAAAATTCAAAAATGGCATCCAAAACAATTTTTGAGCAACTTTTGAGAATTTTGAGGCCCAAATAGAGCCAATTTCTGAGTATTTTCAAAAAATTGACATGTGGCCTATGAAAGAGTGGTAGAATTTCGTCAAAAATTCAAAAATGTCATCCAAAACTTTTTTTGAGCAACTTTCAAAAATTTTGGGCCTTTGATTCAGTAAGTTTTTGGATAGATTCGAAAACTCATCATGCGAAAATAGTTTTAGATGACATTTTCGAATATTTGGCGAAATGCTGTCCCATTTTCATAAGAGACGTGCCAATTTTTGGAAAATACTAAAAAATGTGCTCAATTTGAGGCTCAGAATTTTTGAAAGTTGCTCAAAAAAAAGTTTTGGATGACATTTTTAAATTTTTGAATAAATTCTACCCCTCTTTCATAGGCCACTTGTCAATTTTTTGAAAATACTCAGAAATTGATGCTATTTGGGGCTCAAAATTCTCAAAAGTTACTCAAAAATAGTTTCGGATGAGATTTTTGAATATTTGGCAAATTTCTGCTCCTCTCTCATAGGCTACATGTCAATTTTTGGAAAATACTCAAAAATGGGGCTCAATTTGAGGCTCAAAAAGGGTCGAAATTGCTTAAATTTAATTTTCACCAATAATTTCGTTCTGATTGTAAAATTTTAACCCATTTTGAAAGGTCGCAACCAAAGTTTCAGAATTTTTTTATAACTTATTTTATAATGAACGGGGTGAAATCACACATTTTCTCATCTTTGAAATTCCACCACAGCATATTGTGCAACCCGTTTTCCTCAAACTTTGGCTCATTGGATACAGAATGAATCTGAGTATACATTGTGTTTGATTTTTTTTGCGCCCCAGAAGACCACATGTCGCATACAGAGGCATTATAGTGCCAAAAATGGTCAAATTTGGCGAAAAATCGCACTTTGGGAGACCTAGCGCCCTATTGTGCAAGTGGCCTAAGGGTTGTGCCATATATTTGGAGTCGGGGGAGTGTCTGCTATCACACGGTAAAAAAATTTTTTGCGCCCGGTCAAGTTGAAAAAATTGGGAAAAAGTGGGTTTTTAGGCTTCAGCTCTCTATTGTGCAAGGGCAAAAATCCAAAATACACTTCTTTCATACTACGATACCCATACCCACAATAATTCAACTGATTTTTTTGCGCCCCAAAAAAGCACGCTGATTTTGATTTCTAGAGCACTTTTTGCCCGTTGGACTGTAGACTATACTGTCTCCAGCGCATCTAAACTGGCTTGGATTGAAGACATGTAGATATATGCCAGTGATTCAAATAAGTTCATTCGGAAACCAAAAATTCGAATATAACTTGCTCACCATTTTTTTCGAAAAATACAAATTCTATCTAAATTCTCACCATGTTCATAGTGGCTAAATCAGTCATCTAGCTCGTAAAAATTCGTATCAAAAAATTTTCAACAAACTCGAGTCAAGTCCGAAGAGGCAGGGACTTCATAAACTGTAATATACTAAAAGTCGACCATTTTTTTTTTTTGGAACTCAGGTTCGACCTCAACTCTGGGAGGCACTGACCACGGTCGCCTCACGTTCCAAACAGAGAACAACCAATTAATAGCAAGAAAATTCTACGTCGAAGACTTTTAAAGGCTTGTACCAAGTTAGATTAAGAGGTAAGTTCTTTTTTTTCACATACCTACCTATTTATTTACACTCAAAAAATATTTCAAAAAATTTCCAACCGATGAAAAAAAAAATAAGCATAAGAAGCAGCATCATTTAAAGTTCATCCTTTATTACGCTATCAGTTCACCCTTCGGACTATAATGGTTAATTGAATGCGAATAAATTTACATTTATATTTCATAAGATATGCTACGATAATATTGAATCGGTAGGAAAACGATTCTATCGTACCTTTGAAATGGTAATTAAAAGTTTAATCATTGCCAAAGTACAAAGGAAAATGCCCATTTAAAATTTTATGAACTTATGGGGTATACGTTGAAGTAGCATTATTCGGAGGAAAGTTTAATTTTGTTTTTTGTGCAAAAAGATTTTATCAAAAAGAGCAGTGTCAAAATTTCCAGTTCAGGAGGGGGATACACAAAAGAGAAAAGAATAAGCGAGGCGTACCTAAAATAAAGCTGCTTTACTTTCAAATGGTGGATGTATATAAAAGACCAAAGTAAATAACATTCAAATTGCAGGAAACGTTTTGCGTTCGGCCCCCGTACCCGAAATGGATAGAAAAAGGAAATTGATTAAGTCTGTTTTATGTAAAGTAGAAAATATATTTTATTGTGCTTTCTGATTTAAACAGATGATTTTCCTCTTTTGGTTTTCTTTTTTTTTTTGCCTCTACCATTCACGCCCACAAAACCGTCGTGGAAATTTTTTTCCCTACCCTTTAACGTTTACTAGATAAAAGTTGCTGCTAAGGAGTTTTTTCCCTTCTGTTCGATCCTTTTCGTTTTTTTTTCATCTATCTGGATGCTAGTTTTTTTTTTCACCAGCTTCGCTCCTTTTCGACTTCTTTTTCTTATACTATTCTTCTAGTTTACATCGATGAAGACTTTATCGTCTTTCACAATGATTAATTTCGGACAATTGAATGCCACACTGAGGTTAAAAAGTGACAAATTTTCGTATTGCAGGGTTTATTGTTCTATACGTGATTATACGTAAGATAAAAACGTAACTACTTTTTACCACCGACGAAAAAAAGCTAAACAATGTTTTTTTCGTACAATTGCAATTTTCCAACTACCGTTATGTCTTCTCAGCGCGAATACTGTTTCCTTTAGCACGATATCGTAATCGAATAACAATGGTAAAAAGGAAATTAAAGTTTTATCCGTAAACCGTATCGTGAAAATTTGATACGAATTTATAGGTAAAATTAACCATATCGGGAAATTATCGTCGTTATTCTTTACACGAGATATAATGCGGTGATAAGTGGTATTTTTGCAGCGAAATCTCTACCAAAAAAAACGATTATCTGAGCGAAATTTATAAATATTTTAAATCGTTTTTTTCAATGTGGTAGTGTTATTTAATGAATTGATGATACAGGGGTGGGCAAAAGTTGATATTCATTTTTTTCTTCTAAATATTGGTTTAATCCCGGAGTGCAACGTAAAACGGAAGTTACAGAGAGTATCAGAAAAGGGCAGACAAGTGAGATTTTCTGCTCTTTTCTGCCACTTTTGCACACCACTGCCAAGATGTGTCCTGATCATACAGAACTTGCACAACTTCTGATGATCATCATTTTTTAGTGTTACAGGTCGAAAAATAAAAAAAGTTCAAATTTTCAAAAACTTTGAACGCCTTTTTCTCAAAAACTGCTTTTGCAGTCACACGACCTTTTCGTATTCGTCGTCACATATTAATTATAATGAGTATCTCATATTACACAGTTTTAAAATGTACTATTTTTTTCTCCATTCTCTCATCCCGAATCAGTGAAAAGTCATTGATAAACAGTCAGAATTGTAGCACAGGAAAAATAGTGATTGACTAAATTTTCACTGATTTTGCGGTGAATTTTCACTGATTCCCAATGATTTTCTTTCACTGACTTGCTTTCACAGAGTGTCTAACAAACATGACCAGCTCCAAAACAGGACCTTCAACAATACCCTTTGAAAATAGGTACTGATAAATTTTGTAAACCCCCCCCAAAAAAAAAATTAAACCTATTATGAAAACATTGTTAGAAATGAGCGTAAATTTATTTTTAAAATTCAAGAATAAGGAAGGTAGAATACAAACAAAGTTACAAAACCAGAGTGTCTACTGATTTTTGAAAAATTCGCGACTTTTCGCGACATTTTCTAGACTTTTCAAACCATGCTTCAAATTCGCTCAAAGACACCCCCCCCCCCGCGTATACTTGTTTTAAAGGAAATTTCAAGCACTTTTTAGTGCCTCCCTCACAAATACTCTTTTTTTATAGGAAATTGAAAATTGAATGGATTTTATACCTAATTACGTTTTAAGGAAAATGATTATTCACCACCAATGAAGAGAAGATAAAATTTTCGAAAAAAATCGAAATTTCAAAGACAAATTTTTACGTTATAGAATGAATTGTGTGAAATAGAAAGGGAAAGAGTCCAGTCCATTATTTTGAGAATTACTTGTGTAAACATATGAAAGAGCCCGAGCGAAGCGAGGGCGAAAATTTTTGAAGAAAAAGGTATCTAGAAATTGAAATTTCTGCTTTTTTCATGCTATTTTTTTGACTTCCAAAATACAAGTTAGGTACATATTTTGTAGAGCTCCTCTCCGTCCAAAACATCTACATACCTACAGAAATTTTTAAAATTCCGTTCGAAATTGTCTCCTTTACTTGAAAATTTTAAATTGTTCAGGTTGAAAGGGAAAGAGGTCCATACTATCATTTTGAAAATTGACTGTGAAAAGTTACTGAGCCTGAGCGGAGCGAGGGTGAAAATTTCTAAGTTTCTAAAGACTAAAGAGAGTCACATGAAGGCAATTGCAGTGGTAATTCCAGACAGAAAAATAAAAATTGTGAGATTTTGAATGAAAAACCTCGAATTCTAATCAATTTTGAAGTATTAGGTAAAAGAAAATATATAGTTTGCCCGAGCGAAGCGAGGGCGGAAATTTTTTATACAAAATTTTAGTTGAAAAATCATCTAAAGACAATTCTTTAAATGAAAATTTTTGAGGAAAATAAACCAATTTGAGACAAATTCGCGACTTTTGATGAATTTTGGGTCAATTCGCGACTTTTTCGCTACTTTCGCGACCGAAATCTAAATTCGCGACTATTTCGCGACTTTCCCGACCAGTAGACACCCTGAAAACAGGACATTTCTCTAAAAAGTCCTCAAAACAGGACTAACAGGACCTGTTAGACACACTGTTTCAGTTCAAGTAAAAATTTTGCAGGCCTCATTCATTAATCACTCTAACCATTTATCCGTAGGAGACAAAAACATTGTGAAATTTGTATTCCACACCCTCGAAAACATAGCTTTCGACACATTAGGTACTTGAAAAAATTATGGAAATTCAAATTTTTCAGGGTCTCACTGCCCCTGCATCACCCCTCCTCATCACAATTCTTCTTTCTTAGGCAAAAAATATTGCTAAATTCGTATTCTATGCCCTCAAAAGAATGATTTAGACATATAATCCAAAAATCGCAAAATTAAAATTTTTCAAGGTCTCGCCCCCTCCTTCCCATTTTTCACTCCAACCTTTCACGCCTGAGCAAAAAATATCAAATTTGTATTCTAGACCCTCAAAAACTTAGGTTCTGATATATCACTCGAAAAATTGCAAAACTTAGAGTTTTCAAGGTCTCCTCCCTCCCCTTCGCATTCCAAACCTTAATTCCTGAGCAAAAATATTGTCAAATTAGTATTCTACATTCTCAAAAACATAAATTTCGACATTTAACTCGAAACAATTACGAAATTAAAAATTTTCAAGGTCTTACCCCTTCCTTCACCTTCTTTTTACCCCAACCCTTTATTCCTGCACTCAGAAAAAAATATATTAATAAATTTTATTTTAAAAAATAATAACGCGGTCCCATTCAAAAAGTTGGCAAAATTTAATCTAAAAATAATAATATTTATCAAGATATTTAGTCAAATTTATCATTCAATAATAAATTTTACCAAATACTTGGTAAAGTTTATTATTGAGTGAAGAATTTTACTAAATATCTTGATAAATATTATTATTTTTAGATTAAATTTTGCCAACTTTTTGAATGGGGCCGCGTTATTATTTTTTAAAATAAAATTTACTAATTTTTTAAACATTTTCTATTATTATTTTTTTGCACGTGAGGAAAAAATATTGCCAAATTCGTATTCGATGCCCTCGGAAATATAGATTTAGATATATCACTCAAGAAATCGCAAAATTTTGATTTTTCAAGGTTTCGCCCCCTCCTTTGCCCCTTCTTAATACTTCTGAGCAAAATATGGCTAAATTCGTATTCTACGGCCTCAAAAACATACTTTAAAACATATCACTTGAAAAAATTGTAAGAGTTCGATTTTTCTAGATTTTACTACAATTTTTTTCTCAAATTGTGAATTTTGAGGTTCCATCTCCCAAGGGAAGGGATAGAAATTCGCCAAATAGGCCTTAAAATTTTATATTTATTATAATATATGTATAGAAAAAACTTTTTTAGACATACTCCACTTTGCTTTCAATGTGACGAAGCCATGACCATTCTTACAAACTTCTTAAAAATACCAGGTCAGCTCTAAGTAAGCAAGTTTTATTATTCAAAATTCATCCCATACCTGAACACGCGAGAACAGTTTCTTCTTCCAATATAATTGCCACTAGCATCAATAACAATTCAATATCCAATTCAAAAACAACCATCAGCCCTATTTCGATCACCCTCAATTTACCAACTCGCCACACAAGCATAAAACTCGCTTTCGAAATCCCCTCGGAAAAAAAACCGTTCGAGATTCAAACTATTTCCGTTGTGTAAAGTGTTTTCCCAACTCGGCGTCCAGCGTGTATCCGAAAATTACATCTGGAAAGCTTAAAATACAAACAAGTACGGTGCTGCGGGGCCGACGGTGAGGGACGAGGGGCCTACGTATACGCAATTTTGCGGTCCCGGCAGCAAAAAGCATCCGTACTCATTAATCTCAATTTTTCAACGTCAAAGTGACCACTTTAAACTGCAACTATTGTCAACTATAAAATGTTTAAGTTTTTCTCTCGTCTGGTGCTCGGCGCGGGTCTTCTCGGCCGCGAAATACTATCTCTCGTTAAAATGCAGCGCTAATGGCTACTCGTTATGTAGCAAAACTTGCCATATCAGTCTGCCTTTTCCTTCTACGGCGTCTCTCAGCGCCGTAATCAATCTTTATGTATAAATAAACGAGTTTTTTGTCATTTTTTCAATTCGTCGCCCTGCGCTATTACCCGTAATGATGACGCGAGTGTATCTCGCCAGCGTCTTCGTTTCGAATGTTATTCGAGTGTAAAATTTGATAGACAGCGATGCAACGACCAAAAACAAACGGGAGATGGTGGAAATAAGGGGATTTTTATGTGAAAGGCGGATTACGTACGTAAACTATCACCAAGAATTCGTCATCATCACTCAGCCCGAGTCCCTTGTGTCCAGTCATCGTATGCCCAGATCTCATGACAGCGTATCTAAAGGGTCGTCGCTTCTGTGCGAATTCTTTTCCACCTACTTTGGTCTTTATTAACCGTGTTTCCACCATGCTCGACTTAAGACCTCGCTAAGTTCAGGAGAATCAAGCTGGGGGAAATATTTTTTCGATATTAGACAGAAATATGGGTTCTGAAGTGAAACGAAGGTGGCGCGGTAATCTATCCTCTTCTAAAAAGCTGACAATGATGGAAAAAAACGCCGAAAATAGCGTTCACCAAATACCGGATTTTTTTCCTCGCGACGGCCACAGCAAGAGGAAAGGAAAAAAAAGTAATTATGAAGAATTTAAACGATTTTAGACGCTTTTCCTCGCGTATTTAAAAAGACTGTATTAAAATTTAGAAAAAGAGTGCTTAATGGCGCGAATGAATGTGTATGCCAGAAAGATGGCAATTTTACGCCAACAGTATAAAAGGATACTGCAAAAAGGGTAAAAACAAAGTAGCTGTTGATTGATAGCGGTTTGTGGAGGGACGCGTAGCATAAAAAGAATTACAACCGATAGAACGAGGCTATACAATGACAGGGGTTCTCAAAGTGCAGGTACACGTAATGTGGGGGTATATTTCGAGATAATTTTTCATACAACTTTATACGATGCTTGGTTCGTGTAGAGCAAAGCGACATTTTCGATGAATACAGTCATTAAAAAGTTACACGCGATTTATTCGGAGCTCCATACACAAAGCTACAGCCAATTTAAACTTCATCAAGACACACCTTCGTCAAATCAAAACCATATTTACGAAAGTTTACCTACTATACGTGTAATATATTTCGACGAAATTCTAGCATTTTTTGGGGGGGGAGGGGCTTGGGAAGGTGCGAAACAAATTTACAATTGCAATGTGTGTATTTTGTAAACAATGCTCACCAGTTATCAAATAGTTCTCACCTCAAAATACAGCGATATTCCATAAAGAAATTGGAAAAATACTCTTATAACGTCTCGTCGAGTCAAACTTCTCCAGCTGAAATTAAATTTATTAAAAACTCATACGTCGTCGTCGTAATCCGCAACCCTTTGTCACGTTTCGTTTTAAAGAAAATACCAACTCAACAAGCTTCGCATTCATACTTTAATCATATTTCCGCACCGCTATTTCAATATTAGCACCGATACTGGGAACTAATATTGAAAGTTCGCTATTCGACAAATATAATCAACGAGTGCTTCCTACGTATGTACTCGCATGTAAAACTACACGTCTGCGTTTATTCGATATAAACCGATGTGGTAGGGAAACGTCATCGCGGAGGGGGAAAGATAAAGGATAAAAGTTTCTGAAATGAAACAAAAGGAGAAGAAAAATACCTGTGGAAAGGATTAAAAGCGCGGGTTGGGATTTTTTTCTAAAATTTAAATAATTTGGTAAAGAATGAACAGCTGAGTCGTGATGCATCCGAGAAAAGGTCTGGGAAAGAAATTCTAAATTTGAAAATTTGAACAAGTCGAGTTCATTATAGTCTACAGTCCAGACCCCGAAAAGTGTTCAATGGGTCTTGCTTTTTTGGGGAACAAAAAAATCAGTTGGTTTTTTGTTGGTATGGATGGGGTATTCACGAAAATGAGCATTTTCGATTTTTGCCGGGTCACTATAGGGGGCTGGAGCCTAAAAAACCCCATTTTTTCAAGTTGGCCGGGAACAAAATTTTTTTTGCCATTTTGTAGCACATGCTCCCCCGAGTCCGAATATGTGTTTCATTTCCTTGGGCATGGTCACAATGGTCCCCTAGGGCCCCCAAAGTGCGATTTTTGATGAAATTTGGCCATTTTTGGAAGTAAAATGATTGTGTAGACGTCATAAAGCTCGCAGAACAAGAAAAACCCACCTTCATGGGGACATGAACTCATTCTGAACCGATTGAGCCTAAATTTTTGGAAAACGGCTGGCACAATGAGCCGCAGGCGAATTTTAAAGATGCGCCCCTCGGCGATTTCTCAAAAAAATAAACAGCTACAAAATTTTTACAAAATGGCTATGCACGCGTGTAACATATCAAAATGGGGTAAAATTTCGCGAAAAATCCGAAAATGACAATGAATTTTGATTTTGACCCCTTCTAAAAATTTTAAGGGGTAAAATTTGGTCAATTTTTGACCGATTTTGAAAAATTGTCGTGTTACCCATCAAAATGGGGTAAAATTTTCCGAGAAAACCAAAAATACCAATAAATTTGTAATTCGACCTCTTCCAAAAATTTTAAGGGATGAAATTTGGTCAATTTTTCAGTAATTTTGCAATCATCAGTTCATCACTATTACGTGATGTATGAGAAAGAAAAATTTAGAGAGTAAAACAGAAGGTACTTTTTGCAGATAAATTGTTTTTTAAAAAATGCTTGAGTGATTCTCAGGTGTATGAAACTTCGATGAGAATCGGCTGCTATCGTACATTGTCGGTATAGTGTAGGCAAATTAGCGCTATTTTTAAGAAATAAAAACATTTTTAGCTAGCCAAGATTTCATCACCAAAAACTGTCGAGGGCGGTCCCCTGACTAACCCCTAGAAAGTCCACACCCACTAGACCCCTTGCTAAATTCTTTATGGAGGCTCCACCCCCTCAAAACTGGTTTTTCCCGAATAACTTCTCAGGATTTGATTTTACGGCAAAAGTAGGTCAGTACTTTTTTGTTCTACGCTCAATTTCAAACATCTTTTGTAAGAAATTTTTTTTCGTACGACCAATATCAGAGGAGATGGAGCGTCCTGAAGGAAGGGGGTTTTGGAAAATATGATATTATTTGAAAACGCGATAATATGTATAAAATCGCACTAAACTGTATGTTTTGGGCATGAAAATAGTAGTATTACGTAAATTGATGGTATTAATACAACTTGACCCCCCTTTCCCTCCCTATGTACTCACCCCACCGTACCCACTTAATTTTATTTAGCACTAGTAATATGACTGAGGGGTGGGGAGGGGTCGACACATAGGAGGGGGAAAGATGATCATGAAACATTTTTATCCTCTTCCCCCTCCCATTGTGTCCACCCCACCCCACCCCTCAGTTTCAAAATCGGTCAAAAATTGATCAAATTTCACCCCTTAAAATTTTTGGAAGGGTCAAAATCAAAATTCATTGTCATTTTCGGATTTTTCGCGAAATTTTACCCCATTTTGATATGTTACACGCGTGCACAGTCATTTTGTAAAAATTTTGTAGCATGTTAATTTGTTTGAGAAATCGCCGAGGGGCGCGGCGCATCTTTAAAATTCGCCTGCGGCTCATTGTGCCAGCCGTTTTCCAAAAATTTAGGCTCAATCGGTTCAGAATCAGTTCATGTCCCCATGAAGGTGGTTTTTTCTTGTTCCGCGAGCTTTATGACGTCTACACAATCATTTTACTTTCAAAAATGGCCAAATTTCACCAAAAATCGCACTTTGGGGGCCCTAGGGGACCATTGTGACCATGCCCAAGGAAATGAAACACATATTCGGACTCGGGGGAGCATGTGCTACAAAATAGCAAAAAAAAATTTTGTTCCCGGCCAACTTGAAAAAATGGGGTTTTTAGGCTCCAGTCCCCTATAGTGACCCGGCAAAAATCGAAAATGCTCATTTTCGTGAATACCCCATCCATACCAACAAAAAACCAACTGATTTTTTTGTTCCCCAAAAAAGCATAGCATATTCACTTTCCGGAGCACTTTTCTGCGTCTGGACTGTAGACTATTAATCGAATGTTGACAAATTTTTTCAAAAATTTAAAGTAATTTTTCATCATCTGTAATTGTTTTAGTCGACAATTTGAGTGCAGCGCTAAGAGCAGATAGTCACCCTCAAAAATATGAAGCAGTGACAAGTCCAGTACCTATTGTAATCGTTGTATGTATTTGTTTTAGGGTGCCACTTAATCGCTCGACAAAAATAAAGGAAAAAACGACGAATTTATACAATGAACGCCGCGTCGGAATAAAGTTCAAACGTTAAAAGAAATGAACGAACGACAGAAAAATATGTAAAGCCAAGATTGTATTTTTCTAAAAAACCGCCAGATTTTTTGGTCCTAAATGTATCTTGTAGTTCGATATATCCTGGTGTCCAAAACTTTATTTCGACGTAATGAGATTTTTCTGTCGTTGAATGAATTATTTTTCACTCTAAATTATCGTTCATTTATATTAATTCGTTGTTCATTGTTTGTCGTGCAATTCTTTTATTCCGTCGTTAATCTTCAACGCAGTTCTTCCAACGTGATAGGTAGGAGGCAAGTAATTAATTAAAATTTTTCACCATTATGTAGGTATATTTTCTTCTCCAATGTGATAAGGTGGTAACTCGGAATCTGAGAAAAAGGGTACCGGCGGTTAAGATAGGCGAATCTACCCAAAAGACAAGTGCTGAGTCGGTTTTTAACCTTACATCATCACGGAAAGCCTCCAATTCATTGTCATGGTTAAAAAATTAATAAACGTGATGCTTACTTTTCACAAAAAATTTTCGCCGATCATATATTTTAAATGGAGAAGCTTCGGAAGTGAAATAAAAACAAATAAATTCAAAATTTAATTACAAAGTGATATTGTATCCGTACAAAACAGAAATTGGAAATCAAAACACATTTGTTGGCATATGCATATAGGTATCCGTTTATGTTCCCAAATCCACTTTCTTTGAAAGATATTTCGTCAAAGGACAGAATCAAAAAACACAAAACACATATTTCATGCTCTCAGTGTTGGCCAGTTGCTTAAAACAATAAATTTGTTTAAAACCAAGAAAAAAAACAAAATCTTGTTTTAAACATGTTTTTTTCCATCCGGTTGTTTTTTGAGGATCTATTAATTATTCGATTTATTGTTGAAAAATCAAAAAATTGTTATTCAAAATGACTCAAAAAATTGATTTAAAATTCATTACTTAAGTATCACTTGGTTAAGTATCGTTTATGAATACAGCCCAAAGTCAACTTGTCCCAAAGCCAGCACCTGTGTGCCCCAAAAATATTTCAGACATTTTGATTTCATATGTATTAATTTTTTTCAAAAATCAAAATACCTATTAAAATTGAAGTGGGAGAAGTGATTGTGGTTCTTTTATTTCCTATTGGAATACCTATAATCAGTTTTATTTTGCCAAAGATATTTGCCAAAAAGTTGGAGCATCTCACAAAATTTCAGAGTCATAATATAAAATTTTGTAGGACTTTTTCGAAATTTCGACCACATACTTATTCCTACTTCTCCCCATCCCCTCCCCTCCAAAAAATCAAAAAGAACTGTAATAGTTTATGATGAACAAATCTGCTCAAATTCTTTTTAAAAATTCATCAATGCTATAAAAAATTAACAAGGTGAAAAAATCTTGAAAGAAAAAAATTTTGTATTTTGAACAAGTTTTTTTTTGTTTAAAACGTTTTTTTTTTGTTTCTAATTAAAGCATGTTTTAAACAAAAAAACGTTTTAAACAAAAAAAACATCCCAACATGTTTTTTTTTTAAACTGTATTTTACCCAACACAGGGTGTCTACCGATTTTTTAAAATCAAATTTCGCGACTTTTTCGCGACCTTTTTTCAAGGTATCTAGTATCTACCTCTCAATTTGACCCCCCCCCCCCACCAAAAAATCAATGAGATCAAATTTATTATAGAAAAAAAGTTCATACATGGAAGAAAATACGTCTTTAATTTTGAAAAAAGATAATGTTTCACACTGCCCGAGCGAAGCGAGGGTGAAAATTTTTACGAAAAATCATGTTAAAACGGATAAAATTGTTAAATGATTATTGAGAAATAAATTCTTGGGAAGTTTGAAATATTAGCAGATTACCAATATAATGATGCAATTATTTGGCCCGAGCGAAGCGAGGGCGAAATTGTTTTGAAGAATTTATTTAAAAAACAGCAAAAAAGACATATTTCCCAAAAAGTCATCTCCTTTAAAACATCCCTTAAAAAATTTCAAAATTCTCCAACTTTTTTAGATTTTTCTGAGAATGAACACAATATTTTCTTTGAAATTCCCAATCGTGATCGCTACTTAGTCTCCCACAAGAACATATTTTTCCGCTTCAAAATATTAAATTGTCTGAAATAGAAGGTAAGAAGTTTATAATTTAAGAATGGGCTTTTTAAATTTATGAGCCCGAGCGGAGCGAGGGCGAAAATTTTTAGAAAAAAATGTTCAAAAAAGTGAAATTTCTTTACTTTTTCTGTTTTGTAAAAGATGAAAAAAAATTGAAACAATTTCGGAAAAATTCGCGACTTTTGATGAACTTTGGGTCAATTTCGCGACTTTTTCGCGACTTCAGCGACCTAAATCTAAATTCGCGACTTTTTCGCGACTTTCGCGACTTTCGCGACCGGTAGACACCCGGCAACACTATAAGCAATGACAAATTTCTGTTAAAAAATGGGTAGGTAAGTTGAAATTTAAAATTCTCATCTCAAAATTTTAGATGGGTTTTTGATGTTTTAGTTTAATTTCCATTAACATAGATCACAATAGATTGGAATGTGACTTAAGGATTTTTTTCACATTACATTTTCATACAAAAAACACTTGACATAACATAACCGAAGAAAACATAACTTGGGAAAACCCAGTCAAAAGAATTTCCGAATTACCAATTAGAAAAGCCATTACCACATACAAAACCAACAAATAAAAACGTCTCAACAATGACTTGGCCTCCTTAGACATTGACTAAGCTCAAATGCCTACAATGAACTAATTGCGTATGTATAGCTCCAACAAACAAGCACATCCACCTGGATTGACCATGCCCACCATGTGACCAACATTAACTTTAAGCTGTCACCTTAGAATTGGGTCAGTAAGTGTTCATGCCTGATGATGAGAAATTGTTCTTCTCGAAAAGCGCTTCGATAAAAACATTTTAATAAGGAGAGTCAGGAGAGAGTTTTTTGCTTCAATCTTAATTGGACTCCTTATAGTTTAGGTTCGCCTATTTCACCTTTAGAACTAAAACTACTTTATTCTTTGTTTTATAGAATTTCTCCAACGCCAAAGGTATGTGCGGTCTTGACAAATACGTCGCAGCCATGTTGAATGTGATGTTCACCAATGACGAATTCTGCATTTCATCACTTACCGGTTTGAAAGGAAACAGAACGAAAATAGATACAGACTGCCTCGATATTATTAGAGCGGAGGCGAAAAAGAAATTTTTATTCACTTATGAACATGAAAAGAAGTTTAATTCGGCAGTTAATTTTGCTACAAGCTAAAAATTTGCAAAATAAGAATCCATGTTTTTTTTTGTTGGAACTTTTTGTATTTTCAACCAAAAATACGCAGTTTATTCTTCAGATTAGTTTGGTTATTTAAGAAAATAGCAGAACTGCTACTTGTAGTTTTACAGGTAAGTAGTATTACTGCCTGCAATTCAAAACTACGAGTAAAACTGCCAGTAAAACAAGTGCTGCACTGAAAAAACTAAAAGTACTGGAAGTATTATAGGGTGGATCACGAAAAAACAAACATACCTCGGATTTTGACCAAATTCGCTGGAGTTGTTGGGTCACTATCGGAGACTACTCAAAAAAATTTTGAGCCCCCTCCCCCCCAGGTGAAGATGGGGAGGAGCTAGGGGGTTCTCAAAGAGCACCTCCTTTTGAAAAAAACGCGGTTTTTTGTGTTTTCAAGGTCGAAAATATGGCGTGAGATTTATGACACACCACTATAAAGGTACGATTTGAGTTTCTACATCTCCCTAAACCATCGCCATCCTTCTCCGATCAAAACTGAGACGGCTACCAGGGGGTCGAAAAGTTGCAGATCGCGAAATTTCAATATTGTGAAATTTTTTCTGATCCCAATTTAATTACATTTACGCCGCACCGGGTGATTTTTTTTTTTAAGTATCTGAAGAAAATTTTGAGAATTTTCCTCGATCAGTGCAGCCAACTGCAAATTGTGATATTCAAATTTCTGGAATTCGTATTGATCTGATCATGAAGTTGCTAACTATATCTTATGACTAGAAAACTCCACTTTTTTTTTTTTTGAATCATCAGAAACAAATTATGGAGAAAATTTTTTATACTAGTGCAGCCAATTGTAAACCAAAACACATCAAAGTATGGAATTTACGTTAATTTTAAACCAAGATAACAAAAAACCATAGAAGTCCTTGAAAAAAAGTTCATTATCATTTTTTACTCTCTCTTACTTCCTGAATTTGATTCTAAAAAAATTATTCACATTTTTCGCTCATTTTTCTTCATTTTACTCAACATTTAACAAATAAGACAAACATATAACAAAAGCGAATTTTGCGGCATTCTTGGCTAAATCATTAATAAGTTTGACTAAAATGAACAATCAATTTTCTAGGGAAGTACAAACCTCAGAAAAATTCTAAATGCCGCTCAAAACACATAGAATTCATTAGAATTGCGAAATCACTGTGTTTGGCAGCACTGTACATTAACCCGTTACAATTTTTGTTCACGTTTCACCATATTTAAAATGTTATATTATATAATTTCATTTCAATTAAATTTCCAATCCGGAGTATTGTGGATTACAATTGGCTGCACTGGTATAAAAAAATTTCCCCAAAGGTAATTTGTTTTTAATGATTGAAAAAACAAAAAAAAAGTTTGAAGAGTTTTCTAGCCATAAGATATAGTTAGCAACTTCATGATCAGATAAATACGAAATTTGAGTATCACAATTTGCAGTTGGCTGCACTGATCGAGAAAAATTCTCAAAATTCTATTCAAACATTTAAAAAAAAATTCCCCGGCGCGGCGTAAAAGTAATTAATTTGGGGTCAGAAAAAATTTCACAACATTGAAATTTCGCGATCTGCAACTTTTCGACCCCCTGGTAGCCGTCTGAGTTTTGATCGGAGAAGGATGGCGATGGTTTAGGGAGATGTAGAAACTCAAATCGCACTTTTATAGTGCTGTATCATGAATCTCACCCCATATTTTCTCAAAATTGGGGGGGGGGGCTAGAGGAGCGCCAATGGGTCAAATCGGAAAAATAAGCAAATATTCGAACTCAGTGCCCTCAAAAATCTAACAAACGACAGGTCACACGTTATTTTCAATTTTTTTTAATTATTGCAAAAAATTACGAGGAAACACAACAAACGACAGGTCCACACTTTTTTTCATTTTTTAAAATTTTCGCATAAAATTTGCGAGACTTACCCCCAGCCCTCTTGAGAATTAGAAAAGAAATGATCGTGGTTTTGTGAATAGGCCATCAAGGCGAGCTCTAAAAAAAATGAGCGAAATCGGAAGACCCGACTTGGCCCTGCATCAAAAAAAAAATCAAGGAAGGACCCTTAACATCTCAACATCTGTAAACCAGCAATCTCAAGTATCTACAGTTGAATGCAGAATGGTAGGTAAGGTTTCTTGACAACTTCTTTCACAATTCAACTCAGCATCGAAATCAAATCTAACAAATTTCAAAACTATAAAATGCACAGAAATGAAAAATTAATTTTATTCAGAAATGCTAATTGCCTAACAATGAAATGTCAAAACCCAATAAAAATGCGGTCAATTACTCCTATGAAAATTACTAAAAAAAAAAAAAAAAAAAAAAAAATAGAAAAATACTCAGGTTGACGTTTCTCGCAAAACAGGTTCAAAAAATCAACCAACGGAAATATTGAATCGAAAAACTGCCATATGAAATGAATATCTTTCTTCTCTCTACCCCTTGGTTCATCATAAATTAATGTCGAAATGTATTTCAGCTACTGCTACTAGTAAGACATCGCCGAATAATATTACTGAACTTTATAAATACCTACTCGAACCAACGAAAAAAAAAAAATACTTCGTTGAATTTCCTTCTCAACGAATTTATTGGGATAAAATTTTCAAAGAATTGGGTACTAGAAATGTAAGGTACTTATTGGAAGTTCATGTAAACTCATGGCTTGCTTTAAATAGTCGCAATACCACAGAAAAAATTCGAAACATTGACACCTCACAAACAATCAACTACAAAACGACAATTATATCGTATACAACTCGTCATAAAATTAAACGCCCCAGTCGCTCCATACCCATCCATCCGGCAAGAACATAGGCCAACAACGTACTGTAACAAAAGCCCCAACCAACATTCCTCCCCCCTCCAACGAAACTATACCCTGCGGTGCGTAAATTCTCAAAAACTCGACGTAGCAGCTGCGTAAGCTGAAAAATAATTTTACACAATATGATGAAAGGAAAAGGTAATTTAGATAAAAAGAATAAGGTAAAACGATGCTTTTAACATTTCTCATTCTTTTTAGAAGTATAAGCACTCTCGAGAGTGACTCGGCAAAGTGTTGAGTTCTTTCTCTCTTTCTAACTTGATTGTATGCAAAGTTATTCCCAAAAGACGACGAAATGATTCCACTTTAAAGCCATGATATAAGGATTTAGATTAATTCCAAAAGCTACTTAATTTGTAATCCTTTGTCTTTTCAGTTTTTGCTCTTATTTTTTTCTCACTCTATGCTACAACTTTCTCAAATTTCGTAAAAATTAAAATCTTTCACTAATTACTAATTCTTTTTCGAATTAACTCTCGAACGAATTCGAGCGTTTTTATAATAAATGGTCTTCTTTTTTTTTCACTTTCGTCGTCTCTTACTCGGCGTCAATTGCTTCGGAAAGTCTTTTATATCACTATGGGCATAGAAATTTTATACAAGTTTTAAAGTATAGCGAATAAGAAAAGAGTTTTATAGTATACAGTTCGACTGTTCCGAACGGAAAATGGAAAATACCTCGAGTATTTTTGTCACTCGAGAGACAGACCGAGAAAGACGAATATTTCGTTGCTAATTTGAATACAAAGTTTCGATTCGACAATGGTGTCATTCATCTTAAGCTCGTCGATTTCCTTCAATCGTAAAATTTCTCGACTGCTTTTATTCGCGTCAGAGGGTTTGGAAAATTATATAAAATGGTCTCAGCATATGGCAAAGAAATGCCCGATGAATTAAAATACTCGTAGGATGGTGCAGACGAGAACCAAAGCAACAGGCGAAATGCATTCAGCAAAAGGGTTGAAGAACTCGCCAGTAAAAAGATTTGAGGGGGTAAAAATATCCTGGAAAATTTCTGTTCGCAGCATTTTAGTACAGACGATTTAGCTTAAAAAAAGCCAAAAGCCAAAAAAATTCCCGGAAACGGGAAAGTTCGTATATAAGCTTTGTAGAGGATGTATTTCAACATACCCGACTTTCCCTAAAATCGGTGAATATTTTGACCCCCTTTTGAAGGGTGAGGGGGGTTCAAATTTTCGTTTTTCGGCTATAACTTTCAAAATTACGTATTTACGAAAAAATAGTTGGAACGAAAATTGTAGAGAATAAAAAAACAAACAATTTTGTTATTTACAATTTTTTCCTAGGACGTCATGGAAGGGAGCTAGGGGCTACAGAAAAAAATCAATTTTGAACATTTTACATTATCAGAAAAAAATCACCAAAAATCGGGCTAATCGACTTTTAGGGGCGGCTCTTTCGCATAGTACATCCTATTACTAAGTAGAATAAGAAAAATGAACAACCGATCCCTCATCTCTAAGTAGAGGGGTGGACCCCCTGTAGAAAAAGTTAGATTTTCTCCCTAGAATATCTCAGCTACCGTGAAAAATTCGAAAAATTGGTTCAAACAAACGTTGTAGAGCGTTAAAAGACGAACACTTTCCTTTTTTTTACATTTTTTCTACGTGGTCTTGAGGCCGAGCTAATGCAAAAAGAAAAAAGATCGACGCAGCGTTCGAAAATTTCTCACAAAATTTTAAACCCTCTCTTTTGGGGTCCAATTTGGGTCCAGGGGTTAGATGATTATGAAAATTGACTTTAGTGACCACGAAAACCCCAGAAACCCACTTTTTGGACTATTGGTTCGCTAGATTTCATACCAGGCCTACACACGTGTAATTTTATTGAGTTGATGAAAAATTTTCGAACCCCGCGTCGATCTTTTTTCATTTGGCATTAGCTCGGCCCCAAGACCACGTAGAAAAAATGTAAAAAAAAGGAAAATGTTCGTCTTTTAACGCTCTACAACGTTTGTTTGAACCAATTTTTCGAATTTTTCACTGTAGCTGAGATATTCCAGGGAGAAAATCCAACTTTTTCTACAGGGGGTCCACCCCCCTACTTAGAGATGAGGGGTCGGTTGTACATGTTTTTATTCTACTTAGTAATAGGATGTACTACGCAAAAGAGCCGCCCCTAAAAGTCGATTACCCCGATTTTTGGTGATTTTTCTGATAATGGAAAATTTTCAAATTGATTTTTTTCTGTAGCCCCTAGCTCCCTCCTATGACGTCCTAGGAAAAAATTGTAAATAACAAAATTGTTTGTTTTTTTATTCTCTACAATTTTTGTTCCAACCATTTTTTCCCTCACCCTCCAAAAAGGGGCCAAAATATTCACCGATTTTAGGGAAAGTCGGGTATGTTGAAACACACCCTCTACAAAGCTTATATACGAACTTTCCCGTTTCCGGGAATTTTTTTTGGGTTAAAACCTAAAACGACCGTACCATTTGACCGGGGCGAAAAAACCAGATCGAATCATCGAGTCGAGTACTAATCGTCATCGATATAAACCTCCATAGGTATTGTAAACCGAATAAGCTCGAATAGGGAAAATGTTTTCAATTTATTCGGAAACATTTACTCAAGCTCATAAAGAAGTTATCCCCGTAATCAACCATGTCGTAGTATATTTGCTTTAGAAAATTATGTTAGAACGCGATGCGTTGTTCAATAGAATAAACAACCGTGTTGATTTGGAACTCGAGAAAACAATTAGAAATTCAAACATCGCCAAATGTCGTGTATTTTGCACGTGTCATACGAATTTGTCGTCGGGAGCATTGTATGAGAACGACGTGGGATTAGAGGGAAAAAAACCAACGTAACACGAGGTACAAACCACGGTGTCATTTTCAAATACCTGCTCATAAATAACGAAGGGCTGAAGCTAGAAGCGGACACCTTTTTTCATTTTATTTTCGACTCGATGTTTAATTTCGATAATTAAGTAATTCTAAAAAATTGCCTTTCGACGCGAAAATTGCTCGTGGGCAGGAAAAATATAATTTTTCCACTTGTTTTTGTGTGCGGCGAAAAGAAATTCCCCGATGTCAGAACGTAATGTACACAGATCACGTCCAGAGGCTATCAAGTATACACAGTATCAACATCGTTTTCAGCCTTGATGTAACATCACCGTCATGCCGAACCACCAACTATGAAAGGATCCCTCCTCCTACCCTTTAACCCTCTTTTCCTCATTATTTTGATGTTATAAAGAACAACGCCTTTTTATCTTCTATTTTCTTTACAGCTTTCTTGGGTTTTTCGGCGAAAACGCCGCAGTGGTTCGTAAATTCGCATCGTCTCGTTACCTACGTGAAATACTCACAGAATATGAAAAGATGGTTATTTCACGATGGATATAGTAAAAGTTTTTTTTTCTCGCAGAAGCTCGCTGCGGTGTTTCTTATAGCAAAATCATTGGTGTCGATAAATTTTACCATTTTCCAGAATGTTCAACTTCCACCGAGATTTATGTATCGTCTAATTGCGATAATCCATCAATCTGATCGAATGAAAAAAGCAAACAGCAAAAATCTTTATTTTGTATAGAATCTCAAGAACCTTACCTTGAATGTAAAGTGATCGAAAATTCAGTCTCATACTCCGTTAGAATTCCGAAGGACAGATGAAAAGTTTTTCTCAAAGCCAAAATTGAAAGATTGAGAGAATATTCGCAAAAGAGTGAGAATTTCGGTATGAACTATGAAGAACATTTTTCGAAGTATTTGCAAAACAATTTTGAATGTAAAGAACAAAAAAATTTTTGCATATGAAATCTAATCAATTTCAGAAAATTTCTGCTGATACAAATTTTTCCTAAAATAAAATCATCGACATTTTTAAAAATTTTTTGTTACTTCATTGAAATCAATAAGGTGACAAAGGGGAAACGTCAAGTTGAATGTTCAAAAATTACTGAAGTTTGAAGAGAACTCACAGTAAGCTGAGTAAGCAACCTTTTTTTCTTCTGGCGCATCTCCCCTTCTTCCCCAGCTTTGATTCTTTATAACCTAATCCAACAATTAAGCATTGAAATACACTTTTTTCATATGCCAATTATTTTTAAAATCAGGTATAATGTGAACACTGTGCCCTTTGCCTTGTACAGAAGAAACTTTCTTAATATATCAGTGGAGCAGTACTATGAGCAATGAGCATACCACTGTGGAGTGTACCTGAAAGTTGAATTTTTTTTCGAACGTCATCTTAATTTTTCGAACTCGAGTTTTCTCTCTTGTCAAAATTTTTATAGAATTTAAATGATTTTTTAATTATTTATCAATTTTATTATTAATTTATAGGTACCTTGAATTTTCAAATTAGAGATATAAAAGTTGTAAGTACATATATTTATTTGAATTAAAATTTGTTTACCTAAGTATATGTATAGTAAGTAATTTTATTTAATTTCCTTTTTCAAAATTTGAAATTAATTCAAGTGCTTTTATCATACATCATAGGAAAATAATGAGAATCCGGTCACAAGTTTTCTCTCTCGAGTCCCACTTCCCCAGAAGCAACACTGAATAACGGTTTGTGTGACTACAATGGGTGGATGTTCTAGCAGAGCTAACATTGCTCTATCTAAGTGGTGAGCTTGTCAGTGGCTTTCCTAATGATGTTAGGTGAATGGGGTCACCAGTCATGCCAAAGTTTATCACATGTGGAATGAGTATAGCCATAGGGCTTAAGCATGTGTTAGGCTGTATAGCCTCCTGTTTCAACACCTTGCATTGTCAAGGTGAATGTAGTGTCGGAGAACATGTGTAAGAGATTTGACTTGACACTTGATCCTCTCATCCGGGTGAGGAACTCTTGAAAGACTCAACCCTTTCATTTGGCGCCCCAACAGGACTGGTTTAAAAATAGCCGCTTATCAATAATTTCTTAAGCTGGAAGTCTTGTAGTTGCAATAATTTTACCCATACCCAAATAAATACCAATACTCCAACGCCATTTTGAAAATTAAAAATGGGCGCTTATCTACTTTTGGTACCTTGATGTTCTAACAATTTTGAACGGACATTCACTACTTTTGTCATAAAGGTAACATCTTGTTTCCTCTTGAGATTCTAGCAATTTGTTTCACATTTTTTCGATATTCACTGTGAGAAAGTACTATTTTTTTTTTTAATTTTGCCAGTTGTTAATTGTTTTGTTACCTATTTATTGTTCATTATCCGATTAATTTCTTGAGTTTTCATTTTTTTTTTTTTTTATATAAACATATTTTTTCATAAAATCGAACATTTTTGTTTTGTTTGAACTTTGCCCTGGCGATCCAGCCGCATTACGAATGACTTGAAAAAGCTCATCGAATAATTACGAGTAAGTACTAACCATACTTAAAATAATAGTAATTTGGTACTAACAGTGAGCTAGAACATCCAACCTCTCTCACTTTCATTTTGTCACATTAATTATTACATGTAACGAAAATTGGGGTATATTCCATTGTGTGATTTTTGAAAAAGCGAATGAGCTTAAATTTTATACCAAAGTTATTCATTCTTTATAAATGTTCTATGATGTCTATATGTATACCTATGTAACCCTTTTTTTTCTTTTTTTAAAAATTTACTTATTCATTTTATTTTTCTAGCATTCATTTGTATGTGTGCGTTATATCATGTGAATATGTATCCAGGGTTATGGTCGTAACCCCACCCCGCCCTACAACCAGACCAACGTAAATATAAGATAAATGTAAGACGACCGTACACACTGTCTATTCTCTAATCATTTGCGGAGGCGAATGAGAGGGGTTCTAAGAGCTTCGGAACGAGTTTGGAAGGAAAGGGTTGATAAAAATGAAAAAACATCAAGAATAAAATTGTTTTTAATTTTCAAGAGCTTTCATTTGAGACTAGAACAAACTTTCTATGTGAAAGTGGGAAAAAATTAGAAATACCCAAAAAACATATTCATTTTTGGTAAACTTTTTTTTCATGTTGGATTCGTATGTGAAGAATTGGCTGAACAGATTTTTCTGAAAATTTGGGGATGGGTTCTGATAGTGGTCCCGGATAACATGTCGAACAAAAATTTTGAAATTGGGGCTGTAAAAATTTTCAAAAGTGAAATTTGATTTTAAAAAACAATTTTTTGGGTCTAAATGTATTCGAAGGTGAAAAATTGGGGTAAATCTGACCAAATTTTGAACTTTGAGAGCTTTCTAAAGTTTTCAAAAAAGTGAGAAAATGGTCAATTTCAAAGATGAAGTGTAGAAAAAGTGTTTAGAGTTGAGCTTCGAGGGTAGTCAAGGTTTTTAAGTTCATGTAATAAGAATACATGTGTTATAGTTTCGTTTTCATTAAAGTTCTCAAAAGTTCTGTAGCGGGGGGCAAAAATTGTCAAATTTTGGTTAGTTTGGTGATGTGTAAATTATAGAAAATAATAAAAAGTACAGTGTTACCAGTTGTTCAGTTAAAAATGTGATATATGTGATAAGAATCAGATCAGAAATTATATGTATGTATAAATATCAGCATTCAAAACAATCGTGGAAAATAAAGTGAAAAGTACAGTTATAATACAAGTTTGTGATGAATGAAATAGAAAATTTGTTTTGTATATTAAAATCATCAACAATACAGCAGATATAATATGAAGATTTGAAGAGTGAAGATGTTATTATACGTTCATCGGTTCATCATTGATAGCGTTGATAGATAAGTGAAATGTTCATTATTATAGCTTTTGAAGTTCATAATTAAATATATATCTATATAAATATAAAGTTATCGGTTCAATTTCATGTTTTCAGGTACTATACTGATGAATGTGCGAAGTATCAGTTCGCATCGCAATGATATCGGCGATAGACAGTAGCTGTACTGTTTATAGTAAGTATTGACGTGAAAAAAATTGGACAATGTTTTAGGTATATAGTGAATTTCATGACTCCATGAAGTGTACTTTTCGACTCATATCGATGATTTTTTTCATTTTTGGTTGGTTAATTGACACGACGAGGAATTCTTCCTTCTGAATTATGTGATCGATAGAACAATCTAGAGTTCTAAAACATACTATCGAGCGAGTACTTTTGAAGATTCGACTCGAGCCACTGTAGAATTCTGTACGGTTCGCGAAATCCGGCCAAGTTTTAGTTCGAAACAAAGATCACTTGTTCTGTCGTTCGATGGACTGTGAAAATTCATTAGTAATTGGAAAACTTGGTCAGAATAATTTTTAGAATGGTGAGGAACTCTTCTGTCTAAATTACGTTATTGATGATGTTATTAGATTGATTCTAAATGCCAGGAGTTATGTTTTAATTTCATATTATTTATCGACGATTTCTATGTAGGTGTCGAACGATGAAAATGATTGCACGAGCGCGTATCAAAATCGATAGATAAATTGAATGTATAATGTATTCAAAAAATTCAACTCAACTTGACACGTTACCAGCCTTGTATGTATCCGCCGTTCGAACTCTTATGCACTTGTAGTCAGAGTCCGTATCGATGGCCAGAGAGCTAACGGAATTGTTTTTGTTGGTAGTAGCGGCACTGTTAGTAGTATTTTGAGTGTTGAAACCGTAAGTATGAGGACCACCGAAGCCGTAGCAATTGGGATCACGAGTGTAGTCGTTATGTCGTTGTTTTACTTGGAGAGTCTCCGCGGTAGTTAATTCCATTATTGTGAGGCCAAATAAAATACGACGGAGTATTGAATTGGTTTTTGCTAATAGTAGTTTCTACGTCTCTGCATGATTTTTCTATGGTATTATTGGTATTGTTTAGTGTGCGATTATTATAATGACCATTCCATCATTACCAGAGATGGGAGTAAGTATTTGATTTAGGTATACCTAGTAGCATTTGTGATGTCGGTACGAGATCGATGTGAAGATTGGAGTAAATTAGCTTGTGATTTGCCTACTTTGGGACCAGTACCAGTGAACGATTTCAAAGGCCTTTTTTATATTTTCATATCAATTAAATTTTATAGGAAAAGCGGAAAACTACAGCAGTCCCAGTTTTTAAAAAGAAAAAATTATATCTTTGGAAAGGGAAAACTCTTTACAGTGGATTCATGGAACTTCGAGTTTGCAATATTATTGGTTCCTTGCTAGAACTGTGAAGAAGTTTTATTTTCTATTGGACCACGAGTTTTTTGGAAAAACAACTGGTGGACTTGAAACTGGTTTGGAAACACAAAAATTAAACTTGGTACTTCGCACCTGCAGTGCAATAACAACACATCTCAAAAAAAAATGAACTTCTTTATTTTTGATGTAAATTGAAAACTGATCAAAGATGAGCACGTTTCAGGAAAAAATACGAAGGTCAAATTTTTTTGAGATGTGTTGTTATTGCACTAGGGGTGCGACTTGGTTCTTGGTCCGTTTTATAACGAAATTTTTTCATTTTTTTTTGATTCTGATTTCTGATGTACATTTTTACTTGTCTGTTTTAGAACAACTTTTTTTTTCAAAAATTAAATTTGAGAAAGTATTTCATTAAAATCGTTACAAAAAAAGTATAAATAGCCATACTTGACTATTCCTTGGCTAACTGCTTAATTTTGATCAATTCTTTTAGCTATTGAATAAAGTTGTTATAATGTTTTATTGATAAATCGACGCTTTTGATTCTAATCATTCAATTCGAATGAATTTTTTTTTCACCACGGGTTTCACTACTGCTGGGAAAATAGCTCTAAAATTCATTGCTTAGCCGAGCAATACTCAAGTATCATTTATGAATCTAGTCCTCAATCTATTTGAACATGAATCTAGAAGTGAATAGTTTCTTGATTTTTCAAATTTTTTCTAACATATAACAAAAATACCTACTGAAATTACAAAAAAAAAGCGTAGGTAAAAAACACGAATTTCGACAATTTATTATCACTAAAAATGTGTGTAGGAATGGCAATTTTACTTGCTAGTCACAAATTTAATATTCAGTTTTCCATTTTTTTCAAACATAGGTATTAAGCTTATTAAAAAAATTAACCTCCAGAATAAACTTCAACGTTGGTCAGAAATTTTGAAAATTAAAAAGACAAAGTTTAAATGAGTGACATTTTAACAAAAATTTTCCTATTTCCATATTTATAATTAAAATTATTCAATGTGAGCTTACTATTGAAAATTATTAATATTGCTTTGTAAGAGAAATATCGAAAACATATCCAAGATTTGTTTGTTCTTCATAGCAAAATTTGTATTTCTTTTCTGAAACCTTTTCGTTCATCACCTGTGTTGAAATTTAATGGAAAATAATGAGAATCCGGTCACAAGTTTTCTCTCTCGATCAAATTTTTTTAAAAATCTAATTGATTAATTTTACATTTGTCACGGTAGGGATTGCCCCACTTCCCCCAGAAGCAATACTGACTAATGGTCTGTGTGGCTACACTAGGGGATGTTCTAGCGGAGTTAATAATTCTCTGTCCGAGTGGTGAGCTTGTCAGTGGCTTTCCTAATGTTGTTACATGAAGGTCACACCAAAGTTTATCACATGTGAACACGTACAGCCCCAGGGCTTAAGCGTGTGTTAGGCCGTATAGCCTCATGTTTCAAAGCCTTGCAATGTCAAGGTGAATACGTTCGAGAACTGATTTGAGTCGACATTTGATCCTTTCATCCCGGTGAGGAACTCTTGAAAGACTCAACCCTTTCACATTATTTATCAATTTTATTAATAATTTATATTTTGAATTTTAAAATTAGGGATATAAAAATTGAATATTTATTCAAATTGAATTTTTGTTATTTTAATTTTAATATGTAGTTGAAAACGCCCGAACCAACAACCGCGGTAAAGGGATCAAAGATGAAACAAATCGTGATCTCGAAGATCTACCTACATATCCAACATAGTTGTGTGGGCCAAGACACCAATCCCCCAATGCTTCGATTTGATTAGTACCTATTTGCAAAATCCAATCACAAAATCATGGCTGCTTACACAATTGAAAGGTTTTTTCAAATAACAACCTATCCATAACCTGGGACGTTCCTATACTCTAAAGAATTGCAACTTGTGTTCTACACACACCATTCAATATAAAAATTTGCATAATACTTACACATAAAATATTGCCAGCAATTTTGCATTTTTGAATCACATCCATGATCCGATCTTGAAAATTACTTTTGCTCATTTCAGCTTTTTCCATGTTATAGGAGGAAAGAACAAATAATTTTAAAGGTTTTATCTCAATAGTGTTGCACAGTCGAGGTAACACAGCTCGTTTTAACTACATATACGAGTCTGAATATAGAAACCACTCTTAGGGGTCAAAAATTGGTTTCTGAGTTCAGGTTCTCCCTTAATTCTACTCCTTCTAAAATGCCCAGAATCAAAACCAATTTTTGACCCTCAAGTGCGGTTTCTACATCCAGGCTCACATATGTAAGTATTTTGCTTAAGAAGAAATTTTATCCACTGGAAAAATCAGCTTTAGTCCAGAAAGCACAAAAATAAGCACCTTTAAATTAATACAACTCTTCTCATTCAGGATATCAACCTAATTGAGAATATCTCGGTTGCATTTGCTCTTACATTCCATTAAATATCTCATTCAAAATAAATCATAACACAGCTTATACAACTTTACAACACCGTTCAATTAAGCAAAAGAGATAGAAAACAGATAAACAGGATATGGGCTCAAAACAATAACCGAGCAATGAAATAAAAAAAAAGGTTCATCGAGTTCCAGCACAACCTTCGGGAAAAACATCGAGCACCCTTACCGAGCAAAAAAATTAATGAAGCAGGTTAACTCATACATAACGATCTCGTATAGACCATTAATTGATAATTTTTTCTCCATATCTTTCATTACACGAGAGATTATAAAACAAGAACGGAATCGCGCCAATATGAAAAAAACACTACAGCACTCCATACCTTCCTAATACACAAATATACGAGTATAGCTCACACTTAATTCATCCAGTTTCCAGCATACATCTACCTATACATTACACGGAACTGAACACTAATCCCTTGTATATTGTTCGGTGTAAAATTTCAATTTCCAGTTTTTCACACCACCGCCCCTTAGATATAATTCACGCCAATAAATTAATCGCCTAACAACGTTCCCCGCCATTACCAAGTTTCCGATGCTCATTAACAAGACGCGAGAAAAATTTATGCCTTCTTGGCGATACAATTCCATTGAAAAATTCAAATTAAAAGACCTATTCGTGATTTACGAGCTATGAATTAAACTGGCGACGTATGCGGTTCGTTTTACACCAGGTATACCCAAATTACTCGAATTTTCAAAGAAAAGCGTAAAAAATCCGCATCTTGGTATACACCAAGTTGCAAATTGTAATTGAATTTCCAGCTGGAGCTGGGACTGCGATGGCATTACAACGTGCAATGAAATTCGTTCGCTAATGGCTTTCGAATACTCGACGATCCGTACACAATTCTTATATATTGACAAACGAACCGGACGAGAAAAAATATCCTTTGCTGGGACGTTTAAAATAATCAATAGCCATTAATTTTGAATTTATATACATCAGTTTGTAAATACAAGAGCAAATGGACCAGCGGACGTGTTTTTGAAAAATTTTCCTCTTAGAGCGACGCGAAGCGAGTTTTTTGGACGATGGAACTACAGCTACGCGTCCATGTATTTTCATAACATAATTAACCGGATACTTTGATCGTTCGAATGTGAAAATTGTAAATATCATTTTTTTGCATAAATGTTAGACGAAAATTTGCAAATAAAATGGGTAATTTCTCAACGTCCAAGTCAATTATCAGCGAGTGAAAATGCAAATATGCAAATTATAATATTTTCCGCTGATACATATACGTAGGTTTAAAAAATTTTGAAATACAACCGAAAATGCATCATAAAACGAAGGCTAGGTGAAGTCATTTAGAACTAGACAGCGGCATCGTCTCGGAAAGTGGGGTACAAGGGGTACATTGTACCCCCCAAAATCCTGACGGGGGTACAAAGTATCATTTGTACCCCCAAATCACATCAAATAGGCATTTTCGAAGCAGGAAAAAATGCTTTTTTGGGCGTTTAAAAACTCAATTTTCTCAAAGCTTCACCCTCGCTTCGCTCGGGCATGAACAGAATAACAATTATATGAATTATTTGAGGCGACAGGACGAAAAAAATGCTTCTTTTTTCCCCCTCCATAGAAAATCCTCCTGATATTCAAGTCTTAGTTCTCATTTTGTACCCTCCCCCAAAAAAAAACTTCCGACGCCACTGGAACTAGATGACTCTAAATGACTTCGTTCTAGATCGAGCGTAAGCGGGTGGAAGACGCGGCATCATTTTTTTTCCAACTGGAAGTATTTTTTTCTTAAGCCACCAATCAGCGTTATTATAGATATCTATTCCTCTAGTAGGAGGAAAATACTGTCTAGAGTTGCATTATCCAAGTGTTCGCTGCTAAAATAAAAGGATGACGTCACAAATTCAAAAAAAAACAATAAAAAACATTCCTGGTCAAAAACGAGCTTTGATAACGTAAAAAAAGGAAACAATGTTCTCTTCAAATCAGCCACTAAATCTCTAAATCTTCATCAAGAAAAGAGATTCAGCTATAAGCTAAAAACATCACAAATCAACCTCAATCATGGCCAAATTGCTCCAATGCAAATTCCAAAAATTGTAGAAAAATCAGATGAACAATTTATAATTATTCAAGAACCATATTTCTCCAGTGCTAAACAATTTTAAACTCCCCGGATTTAAAACTTACATAAATGGCATGGTCTCAAAAAGGACACGGATTCCAACGCAAAGAATAAAACAAAAAAAAATATCCTGCGAGAATCATGAACACGGCGAACAGAAAACAGACGTCTTTTACTTTCGCAATAATGATCGGAAAACCGAAACAAGGTGACTAAAACCAAAAATCAAAAGATCAGCATTCCACCCAATCATTTCTCCTAATTCAGTCTACGTGCTATACCCACAATTTTCGATGGTTCGAATAGCTCGTAGCTGAAAAATCCCCCTTCCTGTCTTTTCCTTATTTTCTTTCCTTCTCCACTCATGAACCCCATTGTTTTCCCTACCTCATTCAAAAGATTCCTTTAGTTCATAAGATTGTTTGTTTTTTCACACCTTATGCTATTCAAAAGATCTATACTACAGAAGATATATTTGTTCCTTTTTGTTTCTTTTTAGCATGTAAGAATTTTTGTTTTTGTCCAAAAGAATAATAGAAATAAATTTTTCTTAAACTAAAAGATATACAACTTTATTCAAAAGATAACAAAAAGTAAATATTTTTACCTGCAAAAGAAGAAAATCGATGTAATCGACAATAAAACTCAAAAACTATCAAATATCTATCATTCTGAAATTGTTCACTAAATTATCAACTAATGCCTCGGTCAAAATTACTTCCCAGAAATTTGGCGAAAAATGCGAAAGTTCTATTTCTTTCTTGAACCAAATAGAAATCCGCAACTTGCTTCCTCCTATCGTCCAAAATGGAAACTTGAGCAAATTCATTTTTCATTTTTTGAACACAAAAATCAAATCAACTGAATATTTAAAAGCAGTCTCGATATAAATCCAATATACAGTACATTATTCAGTTTCAGATGACTACCTACGGTACATTGTAACAACTTCTCTCGAGGTACCATATTGAGATGAATCAAATTGTAGGAACACTTGAAATGTGTATGATTCGGTACTGTATAAAATACAAAACTATAATCATTTGATTAAACATTCTGCCAACTTCAGAAAAAATTACACAGTCCAGTTTGTTTTTTGATAATCTTTGCATAGGACTCTTCAGTTTTCTTAAAATCCAACATATGTACCTACACAAGTACGATTTTTTTTAAAATTAAATTCAACTTTTCTCGAAAAAGTCAGTGCCTTCGTATTCTCAACAATATCCATTGATTTCAAAATATAATTCATTATTTTACCCATCTTTAAACGCAGCACAAAATTTCAACGCATTAACGAGATTAGTTTTTTAATTCAGAAAACTATTGACAATTCTCTTCAGAATTGAATTTGTCATCGTTCTAAAATTATTTTTTGATCAAGTAAAACCATTTGAAACTTTGCAATTTTTTTACACTTTTAAAGATTAATGTTTTTAGAAAAGTAACTGACAAAATATGTGACCTTGGGCGAAAAAAGGATATTAGTGTCCAAAAATCGTTTAGTTTTTTTTTTAAAAGGAAATTTAGTGCTCTTTCCAAATTCTATACAAAAAAACAAACAATTTTTGGACACTAACATCCTTTCTTTGCCTGGGGTCACATATTTAAAATTCTCAACTCATCAGTGGATGTTTTTAGGTTAAGAACTGGGTCAATCAGAAGTTCAAAATTTAAATAAGTGAAAAGTGACGAAAGAAAGACGTAAAAAATTTCCAATGCTCAAAATTGATTTTTCGATTTTGACAGCAAGCTTTGAACATTAAATTAACGTAGTAAAAATTATAACATTTTTGAAATAAACTGCTAAAAATTCATTTTTAACCACAAGTCGACGTTCATAACTAATGAAACCCAGTTTTTCAGTTTTTTCAAAGGCGCTGGAGTCTCCAATGAGAAGTCAATGTTCCCTCTAAAACGCGTCAAAATAAACTTTGTCACTATCTGATCAGAAACTCCTGTTGTTGAAATCATAGTCAATTTTTTATAAAAATATATTAAAATTTATATTTAAAAAAAAGTACTAAAATTGTGTGTATTTTGACCAATCACGTGGAATGAGTTTAGTAATTCAACTCATAATCAATTTCTATACTGACAGCTGGTCAAAAATAATTCGTCAAGACAACAGCAATCATCATTCTTAGACAAAATTATCAGTCGAGGCTACGAATATTTTCAATTCTGCAACGCAAATCTGCAGTAAAAAACGAATCAAAATTGATTAGGACAACAAACTGAAGTTTAGAGGGGATCGAGAAAAGCTTGAAATTTTATTTCGCAAATCGCAATAGCGCGGGAAAATTGTGTCATTTCAGAAAACAAATCTAATTTTTTTTAAATTAATCCAGTCGATAAATATGACTTCAATTTTCCGCCAATTGACAAAAATTCAATGCGACTAAAATTTTCAAATAAAAATAGTTAAACTTGGTTCAAAAAAATTAACAGGTTATATAAATATGTAATTATGTTAAAACCATCAAGATCAAAAGCATACTTTGAAAAAAATCAATATTTCACAACTCTTCGATCTGGCTCCATAGAATAATAGTAAAGAATATTAAAACGTAATAAACGTAACATTATTTTTTCAATCAAATAAATGTTTTTTAGTTTAGATGGTGACTAACTGAGTTGCTAAGAACGACAAAAACCGACCACCTTCCATTCCCAAAAAATTGTCGTTTCTTGCAAAACGACCTATTACCAATCAAAACTGAAAAACTGTCGCATCTTCAAGAACGACGAAAACGACCATTTTCTAATGCTACGAAATCTTCGTTTCCAGTCGTTTTGTAAAAAAATAACAACGAAAAACGACTATTTTCCAATATTGAAAAATTGTGGTTACTTCAAAAACGAGGAAAGACAACCATTTCCAACAATGAAAAATTATCGTTCCTAGTCGTTTTTTGAGAAACGACAAAAAACTTCTCTTTTTCAATATTCGAAAGCCGCCGTTTCCGGTAGTTTCTTCAAAATCAATTCGAACCAATTTCAAATTTTTCAATTTTTTTTTGAAATTTTAGTTATTTGCATTAAATTTTTGTCAATTTACGAAGACTTGAAGTCTCTTGCACAATCGCAGACTTCAGTTATTTTTATAATGTAGTTACAGGATGTTCTATGAATTGTCTGCCAAACAATTTTATTTTTTTTGGGGGGGGGGGATATAATTGGGTATCACTAAAAAAATTTGAGATGAACTTGTTGCCTATTTTGAAAATTGAAGGGGGGGGGCAAATGCTGCTTCTAAAAAAGTCACGTCAAAAAAATGTCAAGCATGGGAATGGATAGTACTTTGAAAATTAAACATATTTTCACTTCATGAATTTTTGCCTATCTTTAAAATTGAAGGGGATACAAAAAAATTGTTCAAGAAAAATTCGAAAAAAATTAACTGATCAAGGGAATGGATGGCACGTTGAAAACTGAAGAAATTTTGTTCCGCAGACTTTTTGCCTAACATCGAAAATGAAGGGGCTACGAGTCACTTAAACTAAAAGGGCTTCAAAAAATTTTCAAATTTTCTCAATTTTTAATGACCAGTAGTCCTTTTATTTTAGATGTTAGGCAAAAGGTCCACAGAACAAAATATCTTCAATTTTCAACGTACTATCCATTCCATTGACCAGTTAATTTTCTCTTACTATAGAACCTCAGATCCCAAGGTTTCCTTGGTTTCAACAAATGAGGGACCTTCCGCATGTTTCAACCTCTCTAATATGACTTCGGACAGGTCATCCTCCCCTTCCTAATCACCTCTTTAGATTAGGTGTTGTATTCCCTATGTGTCACTTACATTCCCTTCCTAAATCCATTTGCGATCTAAATCACATTGTTTGAATGCCCTTCGCTTCGAAAATAGAGAAATGAGCTATATGAAAATATACTGGTTTAGGAATTTCTGCGCCGTTTTCTGCTGTATCTCTCCTTAGCTATTCGAATAATGACTTGTACAGTGCAATAGGCAATTTCTTGCATAAAGTTACAGTTCTCACTAACAATAGGATTCGATTCTAACTTACATGTTTAATGCTGCGTTGATATTTGAACTGGGCTAATGGACCTTGTAGTCCAAACCCATCAAAAAGAAAGAAAAAAAATTCTTGAACAATTTTTTTGTAGCCCCTTCAATTTTAAAGATAGGCAAAAAGTCATAAAGTGAAAATTTGCTCAGTTTTCGAAGTACCGTCCATTCCCATTGTTGAAAAAAAATTTTGATGCGATTTTTTTAAAAGCAGCATTTGCCCCTTCAATTTTCAAAATAGGCAATATGTTAATCTCAAGTTTTTTTTAGTGGTACCCGATTCTATCCAGAGAAATACGTTTGACAGACGATTCAGCCTTCCTAAATGACAACTTTTTCACGTTATTGCGATTCGTAAAACAAGAATTCAACTTTTCGATCCACCTACTACATACATAAAGAAACGATTATTCCCGATTATAATGACAAGTATGTAATGAGCGCAGGTAAGTAATTTTTCAAAATTTTCAACCTAATTTTAGCAAAAAATAAATAAAAAGAAGACAACACCCAATAATCTTCACCCACTACTCAGTACACAAAATATCCGAAAAATAATCATAAATAACCCTCACCCCAGGAAGAAAAATAATCAACACATTTCCCGATAAAAATTTTCGACAACACTTTAAAAAGGAAACCCATCAACACACCTCCTTAAATCACCTCAAATAATTCACATCCTTTCTAAATTTGTAAAACTTCGCGTACGTCAACGTTTAAATTCATACGCCTACAAAAATATTCAAAAAAAAAGAAAGAAAGAAACCCGCGTCGAGAAATTACGTAAGTAATTGGTACACTAGCACACGAACCTATTTTTACTCGCTGAGCCCTTGAAATCACACATCCTGCCCTTGACTTTGCTCAATCTTCGCGATCGTATGTATCACACGTTCCAAAACATTTGTTGATTCAATTAACCGCCGCGATATAAATATGAGACATGCTAGACTCGCGTCAATTATTCAATACCTTCTCGTGACGTAGGCAGCTAATAAAGTCGCAGTCGCAGGCACTCTTTCATAATAATAAGTGACAACACTAAACGTCACTATTATTCATTCCTTTCTTCTTTTTTTTTAAATACCGCTCTCGGTTAAAATATCTCGATATAATACCGGGCTGACCTAAAGAAAAAAAAAAGAGGGAAAAAAGGGATAGAAAAAAAACTCCAGAGAAAAGATGAAAGAAACCGAGCGGGAAAAAAACGAACGCTTAAGAAACGCCGCCGCACCGTCAAAAAGCTTACAAAAGCCAAAACCAGGAGGCTCGCGAAAAGGAAATATTTACACTGAAAAAACAAAACATGGAAAAGAAGATTAAAACGTTATGACGAGAAAATTCGCAATGAGAGAAGAATTTACAAGAAGGAAAATTGCATAATTACACAGTCGAGTGTACGACGACGGGACGACGGCGACGAGGCAAACGGTAGGAAATGTTTTTCCTTTGTTGTTTTTTCTCGATAGCGAGAAAAAGCGCTCGAGACAAAAGCTCGCGGAAAGTCATTACATTTGCGTCGTTTAAGACGGATTTTTTTCTCCGTTTGGTATAGGTATACCTTTCTCTCTTTCCGGGTTTCCCTTCGCTTGAATTATTTCACGTCATCGTTTATATTAAGACGTGCGAAAAAAATTATCAAATAAGTATACGGAGTTGTCAAAAAAAACAGAATGAGAGGAAAGAGGAGTAAAAAAGCAACGCACGATATCACGGAATAAACTCGCGTTTAAAATTTAAATTTCTCGCAATTTAATTTGTTATAAGTTGTTAAAAGTTGAAAACACGCGAATAAATCAAATTCAAAAAACCGAGTAGCTGGCTAGATAAAGAAGGAAAAAACACGCAGTATTTACAAAATAGCGGTAATATATTCTAATAAAAATATTAAGGTGCTCGCTTCGACGCGATGGTACATATACGTAGCGAAATTCCTATACATACAACAAGCGCAAGATTAGCAAAGGGTAAAGGCGACAAGTATACAAAATTCTGGTGCGTGTTTTTTTGTGCTTTTTTTTCATCCGAGCTGAATCTTCGGGAATTTTTTGATATTATCCGGGCATACATATAGAGAAGCCAACACAACTCCAGCCGTGTGCAGGAAGCGTACAGCAATAAATTTACGTCCGTTAGACAAGCACCCGAATCGTAGACTAAAAAACTATATCTCACAATTTACGTAGTTAAGTTGTTGCGAGCAGAGGAGTAAAAATTTGGCGAAGAATTCTCGTCGTGCCTTGGCCCAGCTTGCGAAATACGACAAGTTTGAAATTAAAAAAAAAAACGAGATCGTATAAAGTATAGAACTGGATTTTCAATACTTTGAAATTTTTATTAAATTCGGATAACGTTGAAATCAAATAGGATTGGAGGGAATCAGAAAGTGAGAGATTGAAAGATGAAGCAGTGACTGCTCTTCCACGACCCCCCCCCCCCCGAGAACGGGGAAGAAGTTTAGTACTCTGTTAATTGGAATCAGTCAAAATTGAGCAACTTGGAAAACCAATGGAAAATTTGAATTGTCATTTTTGAGTAAGTAATTTTTTACTGATTCATTACAGTAGATAATGAAAAAATTATCTAGTAAAATCAGAAGAGGGAATTGAATGAAATTGCGACATGGCTTCAAAAGAATGCACTGGGTAAAAAAACTGAAGAAATTAATGCTGCTTTTGTTGACGGATAGTTGCATTATTGTCATTTTTATGTGAAAAAATTCCAATTTTTCACAGTATTTAGACAATTTTTGCATAAAATCAAAAACCTTATTTCATACGCCTTTTACCCGAAAAAAATTATCCCGAAATTACTAACCCGAAGTGCCATTTCCCCGAATATCATTACCCCGAATACCATTACCCCGAATGGCAAAATCCCGAATCTTAAAATCCCGAACATAGTTTCTCCGACAAATATTATCGCGAATATGGAATCTGAAATATCCAAATTTTTGCACTGGGATCGATATTTTATGATATAGCTAAAAATCAGATTTTTGGAGAAAACCCCCTTTCTTCAAGCAACTATAGCTTCAGCCCCCTTGAATTTTTCAATACCATTTAAAAATCATCTGATAGGAAATTTGACGTAGAATAACTTTCATAGACCCTATTTTTGCTCTAGAACCCATATTTTAGCAGATATGGGCCAAATACCCGATGACACCTTAAATTCGTGTTTATATAGGACATGAAAATGGACCAGTATACCAAAATTCAGCTTGCCATCTCAATTTTCATTATAAAATGATAATTTTACTGGACTATAATAAGTTTTCACTCCGCTTTAATCTTCTTTTGATATAACATAGACGAATCCGTTAATGAATGGTTTTTTGTCTACGATTTTGGGCTCCATTTCTTCGGGTTTCAACTTCCGAGTACGACTTCGATTCGCATCGCATACCTACCCCCTTTATTTCAATTTTTCTCATTTCCATGACAATTTAAACTAATTCAAATTGCATAAATTCGGGTAAATCCATTCGGAATAATGGTATTCGGGGAAATGGCACTTCGGGTTAATAAATTCGGGATAATTTTTTCCGGGTAGAAGGTATTCGGGATTTCACCATTCGAGGTAATGGTATTCGGGGAAATGGCACTTCGGGTTAATAAATTCGGGATAAATTTTTTCCGGTAAAAGGTGTTCGGGATTTCAAAATTCGGGGAATTAGATTCGGGTGAATGTCCGGTAACCCATGAGACCACATACATGACCAATTTTTTTTTGTTTTTCGAGGTATCTCTAATAAATTGCACCAGAACGACGCCAAATTACAAGATAATTTCGTTTCATTACGCCATTTCATAGAAGTTTCAGCACCGTTAAAAAATCAGGAAATAAAAAACAGAACGGGGTTTAAAAGTCATAATCACTTCCAACGATTTCTTATAATTTTTTGGATAAGTATCCGTTTTTCCCTGAAAGACATTTCCCCGAATGAAAAAATTTCGAACATTTTTTACCCGAATCCAATAAGTAACCTGAATGTTTTTCTTTCGAAACACAAACACCAGAAAATCAATTAAATCAATTCATTTTTTTACTCGTAATTCTAATTTTTTACAAGTTTTCAACTTTTTCCAATTCTTCCAAAATATTTTTCATGTTCAAGTTTTCTTATTTTTTCAAGTTATTCAATTTTTAAATTATTTTTAAAATATTTTCAAATTCAAATTCTTTCGAAATTTCACATAATCTATTTTTTCACGTTTTTTTGGCTCCAAATGAAAAGACGCACTGGAGAGAAATAATACGTGGTTATGTAAGTATAAAAATATATATTGAATACTCTCTAAAGACGCCAAAGAAAAATAAATTTCCAATAATAATAAGTAGGAGAACTGGTAGTATCAATAATTTTTCAGTTTTTTGTTAATTTGTTTGGACGTTCTTGGAATGAGAGTTTGTCGAGTTGGAAAACGTTTAAAGCTACTACAACTTGAAAAAAATAAGTAGGTACCTAACCTACAGTATTCTTAAAAAATTGAACTCACAAAAAAATGCGGAGAAAAATTCAACTTGAAAATTTTTTATGATAGAAGGATAAAGATTAAATAACTAGAATTGTAACAGTTTGAAAAATTGAATTTCTTTTTAGTTCAAAACTGAAAAATTTTCAAGAAAATCAAATTTTGACTTGGAAAAAAGCAAGAGAACTACTGGTAGGTACGTATGAAATGAAGGGGTAAAAATTCGGGTAAAACAGTTTCGGTTTTTTCCATTCGGAGAAATATATTTCAGGAAAATGAACTAAGGGAAGTACGGTAATCCATTTTTTGTTCATTTTCAAAATATCGCCATAAAAACGTTTTTGGTATTTACAAAAACCTTGTTAAGTTTCTAAAAAAAAATGGGGGAATTTTTATACTATTTAATAATTAATCAGTAATTCGATTCGTGTACAGAAGCATAACAAATAAAAATCAATTTTACGAAGTAGGTAAACTTTTTCCATTTCATAAATCATCCACTTTCATCCATCATATTATGTACTACAATTTCAACAAATATTCTAGGTTTTCAAGTCTGATAAGATGTCAATAAGTGGTGAAAGTCATACCCCCCCCCCTCCTCCATCACTGATCAGAAGACCGAATATCACCATAATGATGTCATCTTTGATGTGAAAAAAATTCTTCAAGTTTTACGCACATCTGGCAAAATGTCAAATGGATCAGTATTTGTGAAAGGTTAAGTCAGGTCTACATTACTGATCAGATGTCATCAACCATACAACTGATGTCACATCGTTAGGATACATGTATACTACCACTCAAAAATAATATTTTCAAATTTGTATTCTGCACATGCCCCGCTAGTTCTAGGACCACCCCATATTTGGATAGATCATCTAGAGTCATTTATTCATTAATATGTGTAAGCCACTTTGATTTGAACTATTCTTTCTAACGTAAGATAAAAGGAAAAAGCTAGAGGTGAATCGAAAAAAAGTTTCTTGATGAGGAGGACTAGAAAAAAAAGTTCCTAATTTTGAATTATCACATAATAACAGCGAAAAAGCTCATAGTTTAAAAAGTTTTTCAACTTAGAACTTTAGTTTTCCTACTTTAAAGGTTACTTATTTTTTGCACATTTCCAATTTGACCCTGAATGAAGAAATTATCACTTTCAAGGTTTAGTAATAAGAACGTTGATTTTGGGTAAAACTGTATATTGACTTCACCCGAAATAGGTAAATGCCAGTCATATCTAAACAATAATTTCAATTCAAATATTATATGTAGGTACATTAGTCCAGTCTATTTAGGATTTAACCCCCAAAAATTCAACCTTGATCGTGATGGTTCACTACACAACATACTAAAATGGACAACCCATAACCCCCCGCTGCCCTCAGGGGGAAGGGGTCAATGTCTGCTGAAAACCGGTTTTTCGTGATTATCTCCTCAAATAAGCCTCAAAATTGAAAAATAGCCAGGAACAATCTTGTTCTACGTGTAATTTCCTATCAGAAGGTTTTTTTAATGTTTAAGAACACTCATTTCCTTCACCAGAAATGAAGGATAAAAACACCGAATTTTCAACAATATACAGCATTTTTTGAAAAAATCAACTTTGGTGAATATCTCCTCAAACAAGCCTCAAAACGGAAAAATGGTTATGAACAATCATGTTCTACGTGTAATTTCCCACCAGACAGGTTCGTTTTATTTCGAAAATACTCCCTTGTTTGCCCAAAAATTAAGGGTGAAAAACGCCTATTTTTTTCCATTATTCATAGTATTTTTGGAAATGATGAAAATACGCAGCTGACAGTACCCAAAATTATACCAGTGAAGAATAATTTTTTCACACATTCTCGTAGGGTATTCCAAAAAGTCACCTCAAGATTTTCAACCCCTACTATTAATTAAAAAAATCGAGGTTGTGGAAAGAAAAGGTAGGTGTGAGAGCTGAAATTCAAAATGTTGAAAATTTTCATTTTTGGTGTCAAAAATTAGTTTTTTTGGCATACCAATTACAATTTTGAGATTGTTTTTCATTTTGGATTCCGCCCCTCACCCCTTAACCCCTTTGACTGACATATCATTTTTGAATATGTTTCATATCACCAATAATAAGCAATAAAATCGCGTTTAAAGTACCCACTTTTTCTTTCCACGACCTCAATTTTTTGAATGCAGTATTCAATAACCTCCTTTTTAATTAACGATAGGGGTTGAAATTCTTGGGGTGACTTTTTTTTGGAATACCCTAACCGCATGTAAAAAAAATTACTCTTCACTGGTATAATTTTGGGTACTTTCAGCTGCATATTTTCATCATTTCCAAAAAATACTGTAAATATTGGAAACATAGACGTTTTTCACTCTTAATTTTTGGGCAACGAAGTGAGTGTTTTCGAAAAAAAAAACGAACCTGTCTGATAGGAAATTACACGTAGAACATGATTGTTCATAACCATTTTTCCATTTTCAGACTTATTTGAGGAGATATTCACAAAAGTTTCGATTTTTTCAAAAAATACTGTAAATTGTTGAAAAATTGGTGTTTTTAACCTTTATTTTTTGGTCAAGGAAGTGAGAGTTTTTGAACATGAAAAACCTTCTGATAGGAAATTACACGTAGAACAAGATTGTTCATAACTATTTTTTAATTTTGAGGATTATTTTAGGAGATATTCACGAAAACCCGGTTTTCAGCAGACTTTTACTCCTTCCCTGAGGGTAGCGGAGGGTTATGGGGTGTCCATTTTAGTATGTTGTGTAGTGGACCATTACAAAAGTAAAACGCAAAAATTAAATCAGGATTGAATTTTTGGGGGGGTTGGTATATTTTTTCTCTTATTTGCCTGGTACTACATAATAAGTAATCTAATCTTGATACCATATACACCTATGTACTTCTGGTCTTTCTAAAACTCATTGGAACGAGGCCATAAGTAATTAAAACCAATATCACGAAAAATAAATCTTATGAGATATCAAAAATGTTATCAATCATGATCTCAGTTCATGTATATTTTTGATAACGTACTTATATATCTACTTCTATCCATTCATACAATATCGATTTTCATATATGTACCTTGATTTTCGGAAATTCAGCCTTTTACCCATTTTTCTTAGTAAATTTGAAATCTGCAATATCGACCTCTTCCATTATCGCTGTTTTGCTTCACCTAAGTCGGTTCGTGAAAATAAAAATAGTCGACATATACGACGAAAGGCATAAATTTCGTACCAAAAATGCTCGGCGGTTACGTAGCTGCGGTAATGGTCGCGATGATTATTCACGAAGGCCGAAGCAACAAGTTGTCGTCGCCTTTAGATTTATCGCATCCTCTAAATAATAACACGCAGTACTGGATACCCGAAGAGAAATTCTACATAACGAATCGAATCGTCGTGGAAAATTCGCCCACTCCTTTCTACGCTGCTAATTCGTTCATAGGACACGAACACTGCGGTACTCATTTGGACGCGCCTTATCACTACTGCAAGACTGGATGGAAAGTTGACGAGATCCCATTAGAACGATTAATGAGCCCAGGTACACATAATAGTTACAAATACCCTTATTCTTTTCATTCAATTTGTTGGCAAAATGCTTTGAAATACTCGTAGGTGTTTACATCGATGTCAGCGATAAAGTGAATCACTGTAATTTCTCCTTATTACCCGAGCATTTGGAAGAATGGGTCACTACACACGGATCTTTACTAAAAGGAGTCATTTTGATTATAAATTTCGGATGGTGGACTCGTTACGATGACAGATTGGCTTATTTTGGCAATCTCACGATGCCATATTGTTTCCCAGGTATTTCGGCAGAGGCAGCTCAATGGATAGTGAAGAATGGAGGGATACATGGAGTGGCTTTAGATACGCCATCTTTAGATACTGGAAATTCAGATACCTATCCAGCTCATGTCACACTGCTTCAAAGTAATATATTCGGTATAGAGAATATTCACTTTGATAAAATTCAGTTGAAGGGTGTGAATTTCAAGGTTATTGCTCTACCTATGAAAATAACTGGTGGAAGTGGAGCACCCTGTAGGGTTGTTGCTGTCTGAATGGGGTTTCCGAAGTGCAAAAAAGCAGACAAATGGACAGAAAAGAGCAGAAATTCTCACTTATCTGCTCTTTTGGACCCCCGTTGCGCGATGAACGACATTTTTTGACTACCTGTTGCTCGTTAAACGACCCTTTTTGACCCCCGTTGCGCATTGGACGGTCAGAAAGGAACGGAAAGGAACAGAAAGGAGCAGACAAGAGCAGAAAAGTGCAGAAATTCTCAGCAGAAAAGAGCAAAATTTGCACGGCGCACATTGGGCCAGAATGAAAAAAAAAACACGCGTGCATATAGCAAAAAATCATATGTTTGGTTTAAATTTATTGTAATTCCTGTCGATGCAATATGATGTCTAATTACCTATTATAACCGATTTACCCTCCCTACCCCACCAAGGGCGCAAAAATGTTGATCTACGCGTGGCGCCATGACGCGTGGCGGAGTGCCACTGTGCGTCAATCTCATTTCTCTATCTTTTTTACTTTTTGAGATAAAAAATGTCGAAGTTTCTGTTGATTTTGACAATTTCGAAACCTTTAGTTGAGCGTAAGTTTTTTGGGCCAAGGTTGGCCAAAAATTTTTTTGCGAAAAAACGTGTATTTGAAGGCATTTAATACAACTATGGTCAGTTTTCTTGCATAAACTTGCATATTTTTCACTTATTCAGCATTTTCGTAACTTTCAGTCAGGAATGTGTCAATTTTGACAATTCTGAAATAAGTTTTTTGGGCCGAGGTGGTCCAAAAAAATTTTTGCGAAAAAATTTGAGGCATTCAACACAATTATGGTTAGTTTACCTGCATAAACTTGCATAATTTTCACGTATTCAGCATTTTTGTAACTTTTAGCCAAGAATGTGTCAACTTTGACGATTTCAAAGTCATAGATAAGCATAAGTTTTTTGGACCGAGGTGGGCCAAAAAAAATTTGCGAAAAAATGTGTATTTAAAAGCATTCAATACAATTATGGCTAGTTTTCCTGCATAAACTTGCATCATTTTCACTTATTCAGCATTTTTGTAACTTCCAACCAGAAATTTTGATTACTCATAGCGATATCTCACTTATTTTTTGATACTTATTTATTTTGGATTTTTTTTGAAATTCTCTTTGCTACTCAATATACAGAAAACAAAAAATGAAAACTTCGATATTTCTTTCACCTCCTCACCCGCGGAGGGGAAGGGGAAAGGAGTTACAATTGCGAATATCAGAAAATGACCAAAAAACTATGTGACACGTCGACATGAAGGTTTTGATATCCAGAAATTCGATTTCCGGGTCATTTTTACCTTTCAACCATCTTGATCTTTTGTGGGGGGGGGGAGCTAATCAAATTTTGGAAAATGACCCAAAAACGATGTGATATGTCAAAATGCAGGTTTTTGATATAGGTATAGAAATTTGATTGTCGCGCCCATTTTACACCTTGGCCCCCCCCGGAGGGGGGTACCTAATTCCAATTTTGGAAAATAACCATAAAAATGCGGTGTGATATGTTGAATATAGGTTCTTGATACCCAGGAATTCGATTTATGGGTCCATTTCATTCTTTGACCACCTAGGGGGTGCGGATGCTACCAGATTCAAAATAAGTATGAAGAATAAAAAGAAAAATGCGAAGATATAAAGACTTTTTGTTTAGGATATTTTTAAATCACTTTTCATTTTTTTTAACGAATATATTTTTTACGTTTTCCCACCATAAACTCAATATGATATAAATATTTTTCAAATTTGAATTTGTTATCATGTCAAACACTAAGAAACAACCACAGAATCTTATTTTTTGAACTACAAAACCTTGATTTTGATACCAAACTCGATATTATTCAATTATTTTCAAATTTGAATTCCGTACCCACCCCCTAGGCCCCTAGGAGCGTCGAACACACAAAACGACCTCGAAATCGCATTTTACAGACCAGAAAACCAAGATTTTGACTCTAAACTCAACATTATAAAATTTTTCTCAAATTTGAGCTAGGCATCACCCCTCTCGGGGCTGAAGACAAAAACTGACTCGAAATTCGAATTCTACATTAAAAATTACTTGTAGATACAAAGTTTCGAACTGGTGATGGGTTACTATATCTTCAAAAGAGGCTATGCGCGTGTTTTTCATCATTATGGCCCAGTATTGCGGCGATGTATTTAAAAAATCGTCCAAATAATGACCAAAACAAGTAGACAAAATGATCAATTCGTGATCAATTACTTTCTCATTTCGAATCAGTGAAAAATCACTAATAAACAGTCAGAATTGCAACGCAGGAAAAATGAAGCAATTTTTCACTGATTATTAAAAGAATTTCTTAAGATTTTTCAGTGAATTTTCAGTGAATTTCATAAATATCACTGAATTTTTAGTGAATTTTCACTGATTTCCAGTGATTTTCTTTCACAAATTTTCACTGTGCTACAATTCTGACTGTTTTTCAGTGATTTTTAATCAATTTCACTGATTCAGAAATGAGAGAGTACCCTGCTCAATTTTGAACGACAAAATTACTCGTAACATTCAGCATTCGTCAAAAATTCCAATATTTCAGGGTACTTTCGCATACCTATACCGCATCGACATTAATTAAAATACCCAGGTACCCGAGCGAAAACTTGGCAAAAAATTAACGCTTTTAATAAAAGATATAAATTCACCAAAAATATCCGCACTCGACCATTACACGGTGGTTATGGTTTCGGGTGATTATTCACGACGAAGGCAAAAAAGCCACAGGTTGTCGTCACCTTTAGATTTATCGCATCGTCTAAATAATTACACGCGGTATTGGTCACCCTTGGAGGAGCAACTTCTACCTTACAAATCAAATTATCGTTGACAATGCGCCTTTTCTTCTACGCTGCTAATTCGTTCTTCGGACACGAACACCGCGGGATAGGTACTTCCACAGGAAACATTTTATCGTCGAGGTAAAAATGGGTGAAAAGTTGATGAAATTTCGTCGTCGTAATTTATTACGTAAGACGCAGCTCAAGTGGGAGGAGAAACCTCGTGATTTGCATCGTTTCAGAAATGCCAACGAGCAATATGGTGGGTTTTGAGGTTGGATGCTGGGTAACCGAGTACGGTTGAAGTTGAAAACAACCCAAAAAACAACAAAATTGGAACACCAACTTTCGGAATCTTCGCTAAGTACAAAGGGTTGGTTCGATTACAAAGGTATTTGCCTGTACTTTTTGAAAGTCGAATAGGTGCTGAGAGTAGGTGCTGTATCAAAGATGTACTCGCGACAGTAAAATTATGTATAGTAAAAATTCCCTGTCCCCTTTCCAAAAAGAAAATGTATTTTCAAAAAGGTTATAGTTCAAGTTTTGAATACTGTTGATGAAACAAACCTCCTTTTTTTTAAATATACGCGTACTATAAGTACGCATAGTAGCAAAAAAAAAAAAAATATAAAAATACTATACCTCCAAACACATGAACACATCTTTGAAATCAATTTAGGTTACTTCTCATAACAAATTTTTTTAAATACTCACCCACACCGTTTTCAAACCATAAAATTGCAATTTTCTCACAAGATTGCTCAAAATTTCCACCCTTGCTTCGCTATTTTAAAAATTCATTTCATTTTAAAATGGCCTATTGGGGCTTAAACCCTCCAAATAATCATAGTCCTATCTACGCCCATGTTTCATGAATTTCAATGCTTTCTCAATCTAACGATCGAGAAAAATTTATATGTTCAGTGCCCTACACCCCTTTCCCCGTCGTCATCCATTCCACAAATCCATAATTTGAAATATGGGAGTAAAAAATTGGGCCGATAAAAACGAGATTCATCGATAGAACAGAATATTACCGCTCGAAAAATTATTTCAAAAATACACGCAAAATAAATAAGCAATCTTTGAATTTTTTACCGCAATTTTAAAAATTTGGCAGTGATTTTTTAAAAATAGATTTCCGTGAAAATTAGGCAAATGGTGCAAAATAAATATATAATTATGATTTCAAGAAAAAAATCGATGTTAAAACAACTTTTCAGAAAATATTTTCTTGTGGATCAATTTTCAAATTGTTTTGAACACAGCCAGATTTTCAAAACGATAGGAGAGATAAAGTAGTACCGAGTTAGAGGGAGTGATATTTTCACCACATATTTTTGAGGTTCAGATCCAGACACCATTTTTGTGGTATTACCTCACAAACTTCAAAAAAAAAAATGCAAAAGAATCCAGTTTAATATGTTTACTCACGTCAGATCTTCAGATTGTCCACTTTTTCCGGAAATTTTCAAATCACACTAAGAGAGGATTTTGTCCCAGGGCAAATTTTACAAAGGAATCGATTTCAGGGTTAAGTATTCCTTATTTGAAGAAGAAAGTTGAAACTGAAAAGAGCGCAGTAATTTGACGTATTTTCAACAGCCACAATGTCACACAGGTGGTCAATGAGACCAAGCCGTTTTGCCGAGAAAAAAAAGAATCGAGTTTCACAAAATTTTCAAAATATCCATTCAAAGAATAATGAATTCTCAAGCCAAGATTTTTTTCGTATCAATATTTCAGCTAGCTGAATACCCCTTCCCCTCCTCAAAACTATTTCTGCTGTTCTCTTTCTTGGAAGGAAAAGGAGAGAGAGTCACAAAAACTCAAACGAATGATTTGATTATTACTTTTTTATTTTTTTCTCAAGAGAAAATTTGTTTTCAAAAACCACTATAGGTACATGTACTGTGAGGGCAATGAGGCCAATGATTGTGAAAAATTATACATATTTTCAACGGTTGAAATAGGACTTACTTATTTCAAAGAACACGATTTAAATATACTTGAATTTCAAGATATCGCGATTCGAAAAATCTCTGACTTTAGAATCAAAATTTCAAGATTCCACAAATTTTCCAGATGGATAAAATTCATCGATTTTCTCCAGTTTTTTTTAGAAAATTGGCATTCTGATACATACCTAATGCAAAAAAAGACGATCGGAAATTGAAATTTCGTCATTTTTTTCACATTTTATCATTAGAAAAACCAACCTGTGATTCATATGTAGGTATATAATTCTTATTAGATACCCATTTCGACGTAATTTGTAATTCATAAATGCATCATTCTCATTATTTCAACGAAATTTGTAATTCTAGGTATGTCAATTTTACCATCGAATAATAGCACAGGAAGAATGATTCATTTTTTCCAAATTCTAGCTAAATTTCCACTTTTTTTGTAGAATTTATCAGTATATAAATCATACCATATTCACTAATTAGACAGAAAAACGAATCAACATTTTCCCCCAAATTTCAACAAAATTTCGTACTTTTTTATTCGAATACTCACCCATAAAAATAATTACAACTAAATATGACCTTATTTCCAATAAATTTAGTCTGCTATCGATAACACACCGACATACTAATCATCAGATTGAACTTTGGTTTCAAAAATGCACACGAAATTTGATAAAAACTGTTCCCTATTCCCCTCATACACTCTCGATTGAGCTACCGCATCACTGCTGTCAATTATAAGGTGCTTATAAATTACCTCGTTAATGTAACAAATAAACTCGGATTAATATAGCCGCAGCTTCACCGGAATAATATCACAGTGGGCGTTCAGTCAGCCTGAGACGACCATCGCGTAAATTTTCGTTTCACTAGGATCGTTGGCGAATTTACGAGCTCGACGTGTGTAAAAATGTTCGCGTTAATTGTAATTTCGTTATGTGTGACATTGACGGGAGTGAAAAGTATTAGTAACGGAATATCAAACGCTGTCGATTTATCGCACCCTTTAAGCTCCGATACTTTGACATGGGATCCTACTTCAATATTCAACATAACAGATAAAATTATAATCGATAAGGAACCGAATTTTTACGCTGCTTTCGAATTCGCTGGACCTGAGCATGCCGGTACTCATCTAGACGCTCCTTATCACTTCAACAAGAAAGGCTGGACTGTTGACCAGATTCCTATCGAACGTTTGATTGCACCAGGTAAATTCCAGATTAATTTTCTCATCCATTCGAACATTTAAATTAAAAATTCTAACTTCGGATACGTAATTTATCAGGTATTTACCTCGATGTCAGTGACAAGGTCAAGGGTAACTTAAATTTCGAACTATTGGCCGAACATCTGGCTGAATGGGAGAATAGCCATGGCCATATTCCAGACGGTTCGATCATCTTGGTGAATTTCGGCTGGTCCGAGCGTTATGGCAATAGAACCTTGTACTTTGGTAACACAACCGCACCCTACAGTTTCCCAGGCATATCGGAGAAAGCTGCAAAATGGATGGTTAGTCACGGAGGTATCTACGGCGTCGGATTAGATACACCTTCGGTAGATACAGGAAAGTCGCAGACATACCCGGCCCACAATATGTTGTATAAAAATAGTATCTATGGAATAGAAAATTTGAATTTCAAAGGCGTTAGTTTACCACCCAATGGATTCAATGTCATTGCATTACCGATGAAGATCAAAGGAGGTACTGGAGGACCTGTCAGAGTGGTTGCTATGGGATTGTAAGCACAAAGTGTTCAGTTTATTTTTTTTTTACTTTTTTACGGTCTGTTTCCGTGTGACCGAATTCGTTTTCATTTTTATAATACAATTTTTTATTGAATGATTTTTCAAGATGATTTTTTTTATTTATTTAAAATGACCTAGTTACAAAGATAGCGACTTTTATGATAAATTATTCAGTTGTTTTCGAGAAACCGTTTGAATGTGTCAGTAACCAAAACAGATTCATCTTTTTAGGCTCTGCCTAGTTCCAAGTACAAAATTTTTTCCAACTTCGTGACCGCTCTTGTTCCAACATGAAAAGGTATCGATGAAAAAATGAAAATTGAATAAAACATCCATTTTTTTCAATCTTTCTCACTTGAAACAAGAATTTGTGACCCGTGCAGGGACAGGGTACATGAAGTCGGAAAACTGAATCTTGCGTGGAAGCAAAAAACGAAAAGTGGGCAATTTTTCAATTTTTTTTTGCATTTTCAAGTAGTTCAGACTTTTACGCATCTGTTATCAAAGTTCCAATTCGAATAACTTATTAGAGCACGTTTAAATGACGTTCAAAATCGACTGAAGAAAAGGTACCAGAAGTCGAAACGTTAAAAAAATCTATGTGCGCTGCAAAATGCGGTTCATGAAATGTGTCACCTTTTTGTTGACTCGCCAGTCTAAACGTAAAGAACTTCAAAAATCTCAAAACCATTCCCCCTTCATCAAAAATAAGCTATACTTTTTGTAATTTCCTTATTAATAAATAATACCGCCTACGACTAAATCCATACGGATTGTGCTTCAGGCACGAAAGTACAAATACACTCCTAACGACTGAATCGTTCTGTTTTTCAACTGGAGTTTTTTTTCAAAATCCTTTTGATTTTACACTAATTTTCAAACTCTGAATATTTTTTTTCAAACTTCAAAATTTTTCTTTTTTTTCAATGTTAATTTTTCAAGTCTAAAATTTCTTCCTCAGAATTTTTTTCTTAAAATTTTTCAACGCAAATTTTTCCGGTCTGAAATTGTTTCCTCGCAATTTTTTCTTAAAATTTTTCAACGTGATTTTTCACATTTTTGTTGGGCGGGGATATGACTTACCTACTTTTTAAAAAACACTGTAGTGCCCAAACTCATGTTATACAAGTTTGAATCCCATAAAAATTCAAAAAGAATAGGTAGGTCATCTGGCTTGGTAAAATTTCGGTTTTTGCAGTTTGAAAAATGCCGAGAAAAAATTTCAGACTGGAAAAATTTACGTTGAAAAAATTTTGAGAAAACAATTTTAGACTTGAAAAATTTTGAAGTTTGAAACATTTTAAGAAAAAAATTGTAAGGAAGAAATTTCAGACTTGAAAAATTTGCATTGAAAAAATTTTAGACTTGAAAAATTAACGTTGAAAAAAAACAGAACATTTTGAGACAAAATATTCAGACTTTCAGAGTTTCGATGAAAATTACCTAGTGTGAAATCGAAAAGACGTTGAAAAAAAAAACTTTAGTTGAAAAGCAGAACGATTCAGTCGTTCTTAGTGTATTAGTACTTTGTGTCTGAAGCACAATCCGTATGGACTCAGTCAGTCGTAGGTAATGATACCCATTTTTGTGATGTATTTTTTTTTCAAAATTAAACGCATTGGAATAGTAAAATTTTTCATTTTCCTCTCTTCGTAAGTAATTTTCGACATCCGAAATGAATTCCTCGTGAAATTTTAGTACAATAAAGTAGCTGTGGCAGCTTTTTTGATGATTGATAAGTGCATGAAAAATAGGATTTCTTTTCGTCAAGAATTTTTTTTCAAAATTAAACACATCATAATGGTGATTTTTTCATTTCTCTCTTCTCCTAATGTATTTTTCGACGTCAGAAACAAATTCCTCGTGAAATTTTAGTATAGAAAAGTAGTTTTGGCAGCTTTCTTGATGATTGATACGTAAAAAACAGGACTCAGAATTAGGTTTTCGAAATTCAAGAATTTTCTCAACTTCAAATGTCTCTATCTCGGCGAAAAATCTACCTTAGATGCTCATCAAGGTCTCAACATGTTCCTTATGGTCTCCTTTATTATTTTAGCTAAAAAACTCATTTTTGAAAATTCAGACTTTAGGTACCTTTTCCCTGCACGGGTAACATTCATCGATATAAAAAAAAATTGGAATGGAAATAGATGTTTGAAAAATTTCAACTTGGAATTTTTTTACAAAAATTCAATCTTGGAAAAAATTTTAAAAAATTTGAAGTTGAAAAAATTTCTGTACAAATTGTGAAAATTTCAACTTGTTAGTGATTTTTGGAGTGGAAAAATTTGTACATGAAAATCAAATTGAGAAAAATTCAAACTTGGAAGAGTTCTTCGGGTCAAAGAGTTCAAAATGAAAATGCAACATTAGAAAAGAGAAAAGAGCATAAAAAATTACGCTGAGGTAGGTAAGTACTCATTTTTTTCGATCAAAAATCGACATTCGATCAAATTTTTTTTAACAGAGTGGCACTTTTATCAAGAATTTTTTCATTTAAATTTTCTCAACATTTTTTCAGAGTTCAGATTTTTACAACATTTCAACATTTTCAAGAACTTCAACAGTCTTAAAAATATTTTTCAAATTCAAACTTGGAAAATTGAGATGATTAAACTTGAAAAATTTGAGAAAATTAAATTTGAAAACTTTCTGAGAAATTTTGTGCTCAGAAAATTTTGAGGAAAAATTATGAGATTCAAAATTAAAATGCACATAAGAAATGAAAATAGAGCATAAAAAATTACGCTGAGGTAGGTAAGTCTAAGTACTCATTTTTTTTTTTCAATCAAAAATCGACATTCGATCAAATTTTTTGGCAGAGTGGCACTTTTATCAAGAATTTTTTCATTTAAATTTTCTCAACATTTTTTCAGAGTTCAGATTTTTACAACATTTCAACATTTTCAAGAACTTTAACAGTCTTAAAAATATTTTTCAAATTCAAACTTGGAAAATTGAGATGATTAAACTGAGAAAATTTGAGAAAATTAAATTGAGAAAAATTCGAACTTGGAAGAGTTCTTCGGGTCAAAGAGTTCAAAATGAAAATGCACATAAGAAATGAAAATAGAGCATAAAAAATTACGCTGAGGTAGGTAAGTCTAAGTACTCATTTTTTTTCAATCAAAAATCGACATTCGATCAATTTTTTTTGACAGAGTGGCACGTTTATCAAGAATTTTTTCATTTAAATTTTCTCAACATTTTTTCAGATTTTTACAACATTTCAACATTTTCAAGAACTTTAACAGTCTTAAAATATTTTTCAAATTCAAACTTGGAAAATTGAGATGATTAAACTTAAAAAATTTGAGAAAATTAAATTTGAAAAATTTCTGAGAAATTTTGTGCTCAGAAAATTTTGAGGAAAAATTATGAGATTTTGTACTTAGAAAAATTGCATATTACGTAAAAAAATTCAAATTTCAATAATTTTTTACAAAAAAAAAATCCAGTAAAAAGGGGGTGATTCAGGAACGAGCAAAACATTGGTATGTAACCAAGTTCGAGCAATTTCGTTCATATTCACTACGATTCCGAGCAGTTTCTCATCCAAGCTTGTAGAAATAATACCCGCTTCACCCTCAAATTTCACTTTTTCGAAAAAAATTTACTCTCGCTTCGCTCAGACCCAATAAATTCATTTGTTTTACTAAATAACAAAAAGGGATTTTTCAAAATTAAAAATTTGGTGATATTTTGGTTACCAACACCCCCTCTCTCCTCCTTCTCCTCCTCCTCCTCCAAACTATATTACTGGCCACGCCATCAAACATTTAGAAGCCGCATTGATTTTTCAAAAATCGTTACAAAACACGTTTAAAAATATCTCACGCGCCCAAAGGTCGAAATTTCTCCGAAAATTCGCAAAAACTCGATTTTTAGCTATAAATTAATTTCGCAACACGTGCTCATTCTTCTCCAAATCCATCTCGCCCCGAAAAAAATACGCCATAGGTATCGACCCCTCGTACCCGAAGATAAAGGTGAAAAATCATATTACACTCGTTTCCATCCTCTTTAGACCCAATTTATCAGTAAGAATAAACACACGTGTCGACTAATCAACTCATGTGCCATTTAGGCGGGGTCCGGGGGAGGGGAGGTCTCGCGTACCAGAGCAGAATTTCAACTTAGTTAACGAGAGAAAGTATCCCTGAAGACGATACGAGAACGTATGCTTAATGGACACGCTCGACTCGAGACTAAAACCTTCGTTAAGGCAGGAAAATTTAACAGAATTTTCTTCAAAGCGACTTATTTTTCAATTTATGCCTAAACACAGTTATAAAATTGATATCGCTGTCATTAATTGAACCCCTTTCTCGCTACATATTTTTTCCACTTTCTTTCTGGTATCGAGATAGACATTATTTTATATCGAAGGCTTCATCGTCGTCGTCTTGGAACACTCTACGACGAAGTTTTCCATTGTTTTCTCATTTATATACGATCGAATTGATGAGATGAAAGAAAGTTATCGAGGAGAAAAAAAATCGGTATGTTTTTTATATTTTTACAACAATAAAAAAATACACAGTTCGTTTGCCTTGAAGAACTATATACACGCAGGAAAAAGTAGGATGGGTGAAAAATAAAAGATGTGTTTTTTTTTTTCTTCTTCTATATAAATACACGGCGCCAATATTTTTCCACAAGGAAAAACGAAGACACGTCATTATTAAAGTCGACAACTTGAAGACACGGATTAAAATGGAATGTTCATTCGAATGGAAAATACTGTAGGGTTTTTCGCGTCGCGATAGAGAGCGCGCCCACGGCGACGGTCGCAGGGAGGGTTAAAACTTGAGGCCTAATAAATGACAGCAACAAGAACATTTACGATATAAATACAAACGAAGACTTTAGCCTTAGAAATTACACAAGTTTTGCCTTACTGGAGGACACCATCGCAGATGTAAACTTCGATATTAATGAAAATACTAATCCGTATCTAGACGCGTGCAATTTACCAAAGGCTACGATTTAAAAAGATGAGAATGGCTGAGATAGTCGATGGCTCGGGGTAAGGCAGGCGACGAGTTGGACGAGGAGAAAAAAAATACTCGGCTTATTTACGATCATTGTTTGTTTTTAATTTAGGCAACTTCTTCGCCATTCAATGTGCGATCTTTTTGGAATCAATTTACAGAAGGCGAGACGACAATGAATTAGTTTTTTTCCTCGTCTTATTATTACGAGTGGCAAAAAAAAATGAATACCTGGGTTGAAATTTATTAAAGTTTCCATTCGGCAGTTCTCATTTTATTGTGAAAAAACTTCGTTCTGGTGTGAAAAATTATAATAATCTCAGTGTACCGAAATAAGAATCATTTCTCTTATCTTTTTCTCACCATAGGACTTTTTACTTCATTAAATTATTTTATTAAATTTTAAATTTCGAAAATAATATTTAAACGTTAATAATTTTAGATAAGAATTTTCAACTCCCGATAGATAAAAATTTAGAATCCATATCGTCATCGTAGGTATGTACAAGGACAAACATCATAACATAAGTTTTCATCGTGACTTGGCGTTAAAAGGTAAATAATAATGAAAAAGAATGGTATTCGTGATAATCCCACTTCGTATAGAGATTTTTATGTAAGAAGGTCAAAAAAGAACAAAGTAATAATGCAGCTATAAAAATGAAAATTGGATTGCTCGTTTTCTTTCGTATGCTGGATAAAAACACCAAACAGAAACTGAAATTTTTGAGAAGTATAAAAACCTATAAAGAGAGTAACCATTTGTAGAGACATTATAGGGTTAGGCAGGTTTTTTCGCCTTTCAACACATAACACTTAGTTAAACTAAGTATTATTATGAAGGCAAAGAGCCCGAGGAAAAAATCGAGTTGGTATCAAAATTTAAGGGTATAGTTTTTAGACTCGAATGGGATCTGGAGGATAGATTTAGAGACGTTTCTTCAAACAGGAAAAACTCGAGTTAACATAGCTTTAACATAAGATCTGTATACGAATTCGTGATGCAATTACAAGCAGACTAAGTCTTTGTGTAGTTGGAACGTATTTTCCTCTCAATTTCCAATTTTAATCAACACATACCCGGACAAATTACAGTCCAATTTCGAAAAACTTGATTCATACCCCGATAAATACTCCCAATTTTCTATAATTGGAAAATTTCCCTACATTAACATTTTTCAATTCTGCTTAATCGAATCCTCAAGCTTTGACTTGAACAAGACAGAACGTACTTGGCGACTGGAAATTATTTTCGTGCGTTTTTTCAGAATTTTTCATATTTCGAAAAGAAAAATTAATAACAGGGTGTCCACTATATTTCAGAAATGATTTTCCCTGACTTTTCCAAGTTTTTCAGACCAATTTTTCCAGACCCTTTAAATATGATATTCGTAAACCGAGAAGGGGAGGGGGGGTGATGTACTTACATCCCAAAATTTTGCGTAAGAATGATATAAAATGCAAGGGATCTTGACGAATTTTCATTTCAAAAATCACAAGGTACTTTTTACGAGATTTTTAAAGGTCCCTCTTCGGGCCAAAAAAATATGCAAATTTAATTCTAAAAGTTTTTGAACCAACCCAACTCCCCCTCACCACAAAAATTTTTAAATTTAAATTTATTGTAGAAAAAATTTCAAATTGTAACGAAAAACTAAGGATTCAAAGCAAAATTATAAAGTGTTGAAAAATGAAACAAATTATGCCCGGATGTCTACCAAATCAAACGAATGAAAATTCAGATTTCTCTGGGCTGAAAATTAAAAAATGTTTCACATTTTATTGCCTACCCAAAAATGAGATTAACATGCCTTAAATTTATGGTGAAAATTTTCGCTTAAAAGATCTTCAAAAGATAAAAATTTACCACTTTTCAGTTTTCCTTCACTCGGGTTTTCCAAAATATGGCTAATAATTTCGAATTCTGTTCCATTCCCTCCATCTTTTTTATCAATATCGTGGAAAAGGATTTTAAATAAATTGTGTAGAAAGAGTGGAAATTGCCCCGAGCGTAGCGAGGGAAATTTTTTTTCGAATAATTCGTAATTTAATAAATAAAAACATGTATTTTTAAATATCAATTTTATTGAACATTACGATCAACAAAAAATGATGAATAAAAAAATCAGATGAAAGATGTAATAATTTGGCACGAACAGAGCGAGGGTGAAATTTTTTGAAAAATTTAAAATAAAATAAGCAAAGAAACACTTTTCTAAATGATTAAAGTATCCTTTTCCTGGATTTTCAAAAAATCCCAGAGAAAATTGCAAAATTCCCTGACTTTTCTCGCGTTTTCTCGGTTTTCCAGAAAATGGACACCCTTAATAAATATTTCTATGTGAATTTTTCCATCACAGAAAGTTTAGAAAGAAAATTATGACTTGTACAGAAATTTCATTATGACAAAATTTGTAGAGAATTGAATTTCCTACAAAATCAGTTGAAACAAAATTCAAGTTGACCTCATAGTTTTTTAAAAATAATTTCAGAGAAAAGCGAGCCCGTAGCTACGGGGAGAGGGGCAGGGGGCATTGGGGGAATGCTCCCTGGAACAGTCATTTACCCCCCGCCCCCTCGAGAAATTTGTCACAATCCCCTTTTTAATGCCGGTGTTGTGAAAAACCAAAATATGGGGAAATGCTGCCTCTATAGCATCCTTCTATTTGGTCATCTGATTCAGATTCCATACACTCAAAATTTCAATCACAATCAATTTCCATTAAAGAAGTCAAAAATTTTCAAAATTTTACTTCAGATTAATTAATTCTGATAAATTTTCTCTTTAAAATACGAAATATGTTAAAATCTCATTTCACAGGTCAACATTTTTGGAAATCTTGACAAAGAATCATGAATTCGCATAAATTATTTTAAACTTTTGGCACTTCAATAACTCTCGAGGTGAATTTTTACAGATTTTGATCAAAGTCGGGCGATATTTTGATAGTTTTTTTTTAAACTCGCACTTGAAAAATATTAAAAAATGAATAAGGTTGAAAAATATCAAATTTTGAATCAGAATTGCGTGATTTTGGCCAGCAATAGTACGTCTACTATGAGGTTACTTTTTTTCAAATTCTTCATTTTTGCGAAAAAGTGTCAAAAATTGGAAAATTGAAAAATATGAATTAGGATTGATTGAAAAAAAAATCATGAATTTTGACGAAAATTGATGAAATAGTTTACTTTGAGTACGAGACTTTCCAAAATTTTTTCGAGCCCTCTCTCCTACTTGCTCAGAGAAGAACGAAACTAGGAATCAGGAGAGCTCAAAGTTTTGTCATTAAGAAAAAAACATTTTTCAGCCAATGGCTTAAAAAGTGAACCGCAAAATTTTTCATCATTAGGTAAAATAAATTAAAATTATTTTTAAAAAAATTTTGTAGTAGTATTTCTATCTAAATTTTTTTGAACATTTTCATCAAAAAATTTTTCAAATGATCAAGAAAATGTTGCCTTGATTTCGAAGAGTTTGAATGAGTTGAATTTGATAAAAATAAATTTTTGTAGCTTGAGAGATGAATGTAAATTTTGTATGAAATGAAAGGGGGGACCAATTATTTTGACTACCTAATTTTTAATTGCCCCACCTGAAATACCATCCCCTTCAAAAAAAATTGCAACTATAGACCGGGGGAAAAGGTTAGTATTTACTTTTTTATTCATTTTTACCAGGTTTCTTATCATCATCTCTTTATTTATCAGTGAACAACTCTCAATTAATTTTTACTTCTTTTAATGTTAGATTTAAAGTTACAGTTATCGAGCTGATAAAGTGATGCAGAAAAATGGTAAGGTGGTAAGTGTTTTTTCATTAAATGTCTGCATTTTACAATTTTTCACAAGAATATTCGTAAAGGAAATTTCATTTTATTTGAGAAAATGACCTTAAAAATTTTGATACTGCAGTCATTTACTCCAAATTTTCAAAATTTCTACATCCTCCCTCATAAATACCATTATGAGAAAAAATTTCTTACACTGCCCATAAGCGACAACAGTGGCGCTACCTAGGTACGTGTTGATACCGAATACAGAAAAAGTTAATGGTTTCCTGCCAATAGGTACCAATGGTACCGCCAGTGATGATTATGATCTCGATTTCTTGATGCTTTAGTTGCCTCGTAGACCTTGTTAGGGTAAGAGGTAGCTCCGAGTACTACTCGTTCAACTACATTGTCTGTATTACCTAAATTGTTTGTACAACCTAATTAAGTAAGAGTACTAGTACATTTCGTGTATTTCTGTGTTATCCGAATTAATGTTAATGATAATACCATCCTACGCCCATTAATTCATCACAGCAATTGATAAAACAGGTACGTCTACGTACATAATGAAAGGACAGTTCGCAAATTATTCGTCATGCGTGATAACTATAACCACAATAGGTTAGTCAGTTTACATACAATTCGCGTTGAGTTCGAAGTAATTTCAAAATGAAAAATCAGGAAACTTTCCATCAAACTTTAGCCATGATGACGGGTAAGTATTAGTAGATAATACTTGTCAGGAAATTACAATTGAGGAATTGAGAATCAAAACTCACTTTTAGTTTTGCCACAATTTTTTTTTCGTTTTTATGACGGATTCTGAAGAAGTTTCATACGCTCTACAATATGGTATATTTACTTTTTTCCAAAACCGCTCTCTTCGGGCAGAAAATCGCAGTTGAAATCATGATTTCGAATTAAAACTCACATTTGTCATCTACAAACAAATTTCGTATAACCAATAGGTAGAGACTGAAAAAAGAAACATTTTTTGTCTCCTGACATTTTTGCCCAAAATCAATCGTCTTCGAGTTATGAACCAATTTTAAAATGCATTTCAAAATTAATGCATTTCGAAACTGGTTCATAACTCGAAGACAATTGATTTAGAGCAAAAATGTCAAGAGAGAAAAATGTTTCTTTTATCAATCTCTACTAATTTGGTTGTATGAAATTTTTGGTAGCAGTAAAAAAATGCATGTTTTGGAGTCAAAACTCACTTTTGCTATTCTTCTCGAAAAATTATAAGAAGAGTATGCGATCGAAATTTTTTTTCAGGGAATCCTATTTTCAGGACGATTTTAGCACACTCGATGGTCGGTAACTTTACTAAAACAGTTTTTTGCGTTTTCCCCAAAATCACTTATGGTGGTAAAAGTGAGTTTTGATTCTCAGCTCCTCAATTCCTATAGCTGTAGGTGAGTTGATTCCCAAAGAAATATTTTGTGTAAAAACACTGGGGAATTGATTCCCATTTTTTTTATGGAGATGTACGAATTGATTCCCCCTTTTTCAAGAGTGAATGTGCGAATTGATTCCATTTCTTTAGCAGGGTATGTTTGAATTGATTCCCACTTTATTTTCCAAAAAAGGAATTTTTCAGGAGAGCGAATTATTATGCACAAAACGTTTCTGCGACTTAAAATTAGGTTCAGCAAATGTATTATTTGTGATTTGCTTGCAAAATTCGCTGAGAAATTCTGGTGGCTTACTGGAATTATTATCGATTTCAAAATATTTAGAAATGTGTTTTTAAAATTTTTCATTTCAATTCTTGAGAACTGGAATGAAACCTGCTCTTTAGGCCCCAAATCTACATTTTGAAACAAACCAACATTTTCTGAACCTAATTTTAAGTCGCAGAAACGTTTTGTGCATATTAATTCGCTCTCCTGAAATATTCCTTTGTATGAAAGAGGTTGGGAATCAATTCGTATTATACGCCTGAAAAAAAGGGTGAATCAATTCGTACATACCACTGAAAAAAAGTGGGAATCAATTCGGATATTTCAAAAAAAAAAAAAAGGGAATTAATTAGAACCTTTTTCAAAGCTGGGAATCAACTCACCAACTCCCATTCCTATCATTCTAAAATTCATCTGTTACATAATTTTAATTTTGCGATATTGCAGTCGGGCTGAACGAGTTCGCGGTTGCAATTGATGAAGGTTGGTTGAGTACGAGTAATACCACACCAACAATCAATAAAGAACTTCTCCTGACTTGGCCACAAATTGAGTGGACCTATTTTCTCGACAAATATATCTGTAGAATATTTGGATTAGTGATGGCGGCGATTTTACTCGACAAAGTAGGACGAAAAACGTTGTTGTTGGTATGTGCAATCACATTTAGCCTATCATGGTTAATAATACTACTTTCAAAATCGGTAGAGATATTTTACCTAGCACGTTTCGCATTCGGTATAGCTAGCGGCATCAACGATGTCACCAATGCCGTATATTTAGGAGAAAACAGTTCCCCTTCTGTTCGAGGTATATTCGGTACAATAATCAAATCCATATACAGCCTCGGTTACCTATTTGGGATCATCACAGCAATATTTTTTCACTTCAGAACAGCAGCTCTGATCAATTTCTTCATTACATTGCTGTCGTTAATATCGGTCTTCTGGATGGTCGAACCGGTACAATACCAACTCATGAAAGGCAAATATGATCAAGCAGAGAAAAACTTCATCTGGTTGAAGGGGGTCACAAATCTAGACAATGTGGCTGACGAATTTCAAGAAATTAAACAAAACGTCAACGCTGAGATATCCAAAAAATCATCCTTCACCAAAATATTCACCTATCCGGCTAACTACAAAAGTCTCCTGATAATGTTAATCATTTCCTCACTCGTTGGTTTCATAAATCACGATTCAGTTGCATTGGTTGAATTGTTGTATCTCCCAAACACAGATAGCTCCACATGGAATAACATCGTTATTTTACTTGGAGTTACTCAATTTTTGGTAATGGCATTACCCCCGTTCATAATTCGTCGATTCAATAGGAGATCTATGATGATAATATCGTTTTCGCTAATCTCAATAACACTCTTTTTGATTGCTGCGTTGATCTTCATACAAAATATGAATGTCTTGCCCGATAATTTTTTGTCAATTAGCATCCGTATCAGTATTTTGTTTTTCAACAGCGTTTATGTGTTTGCCTTTACCTTCCTGTTTCTACTTCGAAGCGAACTTTTCCCTTTGAGTATGAAGGCTATTGGAGGCAGTGTGTCTATCATTGGATCTACGTTAGGCGGATTTTTAAGCACTGAAATAGTTTCAATTGTGATTGAACATTTTCATTTTTATTGTATCTTTCTGGCGGGTATTGGCGTCATTTTAGTTTTATTCCTCTATTACACGTTACCGGAGACAGAAAATATATCGTTGGTCGAAATTCAAGAAAAATTGGAAAGTGAAAATTAAAATCGCAAATTGTAGTTGTTGTTTAGTTTATATTTCGTAATCACAATATCTGTTGTCGTATTCGAATTAACAATAAATCATCCTTATTTTGCTATTTGTTTGTCACTTACTTTTACATTTATTAATTTCAAGTCTGGTGATCGTACTGATATCTCTAATTATAGGCCAATCTCTCTTTTACCTACTGTTGGAAAAATATTTGAAAAATTGATTAAAAAGAGAATTTTGGATTTCCTTCTGAAAAATATTTTTGTCTCGGCACAGCAATTTGGTTTTCTTCCTCACATACCTACTGAATTGGCATTGGCTGAGCATATTTCGCAGATTGTAGGAGGGGTTGAAAAAGATTATAGAGTTGCGGCAGCCTATCTTGACATCAGAAAACCTTTTGATAGTGTTGATCATGAAATATTGTTAAATAAACTTCAAAATTGCGAGATTAGGGGATTTATGTTGGATTGGCATGCATCCTACCTCAAAGATAGAAGGCAGCGTGTAAAAATAGGTATTGTAAGGAGAAAGTGGGCAAAAATTAAAGCTGGTGTGCCTCAGGGGAGTGTCTTGAGACCCATTCAGTTTTCAATTTTTATAAATGACCTATTGAAATTTGTTCTTCATAGTACTATTTTTTCTTTTAGGGATGATATGGCTTTGGTTTATATTGTTGGTACTGGGAGGGAGTTGAAGGCAAAAATGGAAGGGGATTTATATGTGAATAAATCTAAAATTGTCTCTTATGCCTACAGAGTTGATTACAAATGGAGACTCACTATCAAAATTCATAATTGTGATAAATTTAAATTAAATTTGGAAGGTGATTGCTTACCTTTGGAATCTGTAAGTAATTATAAATACATTGGGGTCATAATTAACCAAACACCCACCTAGTATGATCAGTGTGAGGTTGTTAGGGGTAGAATGCGAAGCTTAAACTACCTGCTCTATTATTTATCAAAATTCTTAGGGGTATCACTTGAAGTGTTTTTATAGAGCTGTTTAAGAACCTGTGATGAGATATGCTCTACCAATTTGGGGTGGTTGTGCTGATTAACATCTACTACCAATCAGGGTGCTTCAGCATAAGCTATAAAAATTTTGGCGGGTTTAGGTTCTTGTGATTTAGCTTCAGAAGCTTTTTGTATTGCTAAAGTACCAAGATTTGATCATTTGAATGAAATTGATACATTTCAGTTAGTTGGAGTTTTAAAAAGTAATACACCCCCCCCCCCCCCCCCCCGGTCAAGCCATTTGGTACAATCATAAATTTTCATTTATTTATTTTAAATTTTTTTATATATTACATTACTTTTTTATTTTATTTTAGCTTTGTTTTGTTTGTTTTTTTCATTAGTCCCCCCCCTTCCGGTTCGCCATATGGCATAGGGATGGATAAACTTATCATTCAATTTTCTTTGTTAAAAAATATGCAAATACATCTTAAAATCTTGAAATCTAGAAATTTTTAATCAATTGTAAAATGTCATAAAATTTGGTAAAATAGCGTACTAGGCCCGGAAGAACAGAATAAATTGCGAATCACACATATAATCTTAAACCCTTAATGTCGCAGCGTCTGGTATAGCGGACATGGTCTTGAAAAAATTATTTCACCCTCTGAGGGTGAGTTGAGTAATTTCTCAAGTCATAAATTTCAAATACCATACTTAAACAATGTTATATCCAAATTTCAAAATTCTATCTCAACTTGCAATGGTTTTGTGAATCTTTCAATTTTGAGTTTTTTCCAAAATTTCTCTTTCATTAAACTGCTCATAAACATTATTATTGTACGAGTTGGTAGACAATAAATTTTACGACATGTTGCATCTATTTTTTAGAGGAAAGTTGCCTCTTTTAAATGCACTTTTCACAATTTCAAAATTATGAATAAAACTTTTCAAAATTTAAGCTCAAAGTTCATGTTCGCTATAACGGACGTTGCGAACTGTATAGAGAAGCTGACTTGATTACAAATGTTCGCTATAGCGGACACTGCGAACAGTGATATAAGTGTCTTTGAGACCATCTTATACTTGTACTCAATACTCAAATGAACTGAGTACAGAGTACAGGCTTTAAATACTCACATCTTTTGAGTATTGAGTGCAATACTCAATATTCATGATACCTACTCAGTACTTATCTCTTTGAGTATTGAGTATAGTCTTAAGTACTTCAAATTTTCAAATAATTAATTACTGAGTACTGTATTCAATATTCTGAGTACGTACATGAACCAAGTATTCTTGAATATATGCGCCAAGTATGTGCTGAGTAGTGAGTAGATCGTGTTACTTTTTGGTTGTTTTTGTCCTGTTTACTTCCTCTCCAATATATTTTGAAAAATACCTTATTGTTTAAGTTACCTCAATTACCTCAAACTCAATCACAAAACAGAATATTGAGTATTTTACTCAAAATTTGAGTATGAAATAACTCATATTTTTTCAAGTATTATACTCAAATTTTTATTCCTAAAATCCACATTAAAAAATCTTATATAGGAATTGCAAACATTTTTCCAAGCAATTACTCAGAACTCAAATTGGTGAAAAGTTCTGAGGAAACACTGGTAAGGAAGGGGGGGAGAACTAATTATACTGTAAGAATAGATTCCTTCATGTTTGATACAAATTTTTGGTACTTTTTTCAATTTTTGGTGGAAAAAAATTTTGATCATGAGTAAATACCCAAACTCCCCTCTCCTCCCTCCCAGAAAACCAGTTTCTATTACATAGTAGGCTAATGGAAACAACAAATACTGCACTGCTCGTCGTTCCCAACGTCCGCTATAGCAGACACGAATGAACATAACAGGTTTGCTGGGCACTTCACAGTGTTCGCTATAGCGGGCATGTTGTAATTCGACCCCCAAGGGGCGGAAAAATTTGAAAAAAATATTTTTGTGATCTATGGACCCAAAATAACTAGAAAATATGAAAGACAAGTTTTTTTAATCATTTCCGCGAACTTGCGAATTTAAGGGTTAAATGAAAAAGAATAAATGGAATTTTCATTTTCCACAAATGGCGCAAATATGTACCAAAGAAATCGGTCCTTTCGTATGGTAGGAAAGCATGATTCAAAAAAATTTTGCACGATTTACTATTAGCAGTACAGCCAGAGAATCCCACCATCAAACGTACCATACAGCAACACATACGAAAGGTCAAAGGCATCATACGAGAATGAATATCGAAGGGAGCTACTAACATAAAGATAGTATGGTTATCACAAGACTCATCTTGCAGCCGATTCAACACCTACGCTCGCGACTACAACCAGTGTTCAAAACCGCCAGAACCAAAACCCACCAGAACCACTTTATTTTCGATTTTTCAAATGGGAACCAGGACCAATTGGAACCGGTTCCAAGAGGTGTTGAAATATTCCCAAAAAAGACCAAAACGAACCAATTCAGCAGGGAAAAAGAGAAATTCCCAATTGGGAGAACCATAAGAAATTTTGAAGCTTGTAAATTAACAGAACCACCAGAACAAGCATAAGTATTTTGAGATAAAAACCACCACCAACAGGAACCATTTCAATAAATTTCTAATCGATACAAGAACAACCACCACCAATTTGTGAATCGGTTCCAATTGGTTCTAAAAAAATTTTAAGCAATTGAGTAGGGACCTTTCTTTAATCTTTATATGAAGTATGTACTTAGTGTATTTCAATTTGGCGGAGGATGACGGAATGTAATATTCAATTCAAATTTTCGTAGTTTGGTATTTTTGAATTTTTTTCCTTCTTTTGGCGTGTTCCATGTCAACTCGAGCAGGTTTTGATCTTAGGTCTTCCTATTTTTCTCAAAATTTATTTACTGGTTTCCCTAAATGGTATAATCGAGGAATCATTGTCATTTCGATCAAAATCCTTTAGGAGGGTGGGAGAGCCGGGAGCCCACGTAATTTTCATACAATTAAGATTTTTTGTGAAACGACTCAACTTTGAAGGTTCATATCTCGAGATTGGTAAAGTCCAAGAAGAATCTGTTTGCACAGTTTTGTTAACAATTGAAAGGAAATTGAAAATAATTGATGATCACATTTTGAAAAGTTCAAAGTTTAACCTCCATACCTAATTAAAGTTCAACTTTCATGATGAATATAAAAGATAAAGATGTGGGCCACCATTTAAAAAACTGAAAAAATTACAGCAAGGAGAAATTTTCATGCTGTCAAATAATTACGTTTCAAGATGGGATCTGAACACCCCAAGGGGGGACGGGGATTTCCAAATCTGGTCAGAATTCAAAAAAATGGAAAAACCAAAGTACCTTACATATCAATTTTGAATTTTTTCTAATTGATTGAAAACTGAAAAAATAAATTGAAAGACCGAATGGAACCGGGAGAACCGGGACCACTTGAAACGGTCTCTAATTTTGGGAACCACCACCAGAACAATATGATGAAATTTTTCGAAACAGAACCCAAAACCAGAACCGTTTGCAAAAAATAAAAAACCAGAACCATTTCAAGATCAGAATCACAAATTACAAAAACTGAAAATATCAGAACCAAACAGAACCGTTTCAGACAATTGTCAAAAACCAATTCAAAAACCAGAACCAGGAACCATTTAATAACAACACATCCCAAAACCACAACCACCACCACCAATTGAACTTCAATCGGTTTTGAACACTGACTACAACAACGACCTATACACGGAAATTGTCTCCGGAAATTGTCTCCCTCCGGTCGGGAACCGTCACAGTGACACGGTCGGAATCTTTAGCCAACTTCGAATCGGCGTACGACAAGATTAGTAATCTACCGAAGTATTTCTACGACCGAAAGTACAAAATAATAAAAGCAAACAAGCATTTTATTAACTTTGCCGTGCAGAACGCCATGGATGTCTACAAGAACCTTCCGCCAACAACAAATTAAACCACGATCATCGAGAGAGCAACCTTACCGAAGCTACGGCTGATTTCCGGTAAGGTTGCATTTCTATAGTAAATAAAACATAGATTAGTATCGAAAGATACACGCGATTGTCGTTACCAAAAATTAGGCCCACTCTGGTCGGACGGCGTAATAAACCTAAAAACACAGTGTCCGATAAAACGAAATCTAATACCATCGAAGTAGTCTCCGTATCCGTACCAAAAGATAGATCCGCTACGACGTCTGTAAGTAACTTAATCTCCAGCGACTCATCCGATGACTACATCAATTTCAAACGTGTAAACTACGACTTGGAAAAAAAAACTTCAAGTAAATAAAAACGAGCTACATAGGTATACCTCCTCTGAAGTTGGTTCTCACTACTTTCAGTGAAATGAATATGAGTGAATTGCTACATATTTGGGTGAAGGGCACTTTTAGCTACAGATATTCAACAAAATTCAATTCCTGGACTTGAGAATAAATAAAAAGCGTCGGTATTGCTGAAAATTATAACCAGGACTACTGTCGTGCAATATTTCGGTTTCCAAACTATATTCAAGAACAGATATTAAAGTATCCAAAAGACTATGACAAAGGAACCACTTCAAACGTTCGTCACCTATTCTGCATAATATGAGACGCAGCCAGGGATACCCGACCATATGTCGGAAAAGTAAATTTTGAGAAAAACGCAAATTAAGAAAAAATGACCAAAAATATGGAAATTTTTTTTTATCAATTTGTATACTATGAACCCTCTACTTTCATATGAGAATAGGTTCAGGTCCCAAAAGTGTCATCTTCTTGGTTAAAAAACGAATTTTGCTGAAGGCCTCTGAGAAATTGAAACCATACCATATGTCGGAATTTTATAAAAATATGTTAAAATTTACAACTTTCATTATTATTGAAACATAGTAGTGTTCAACAAATATCCGGATATCCAAATACCAAATACTATTTGGATTATCCGGATATCACACGGAAATTGCCGAACAGCTCCGAAAACATCCCGAAAACGGTTGAACTTTTCCGAGAGTTCCCGAATCCTTTCACGAACCCTTACAAAATTTAAAGGTCTATTATCGAAATCGAAAAATCGAAATTGAAGAATCGATTATCGAAATCGAAAAATCGAAATTGAAAAATCGATTATCGAAATTGAAAATTCAATTTTTTCCCGTTGAAACTCTTCATTTTGATTATCCGGATATTTGTTGAACACTAATTTTCAAAGCATGATTTTCACCGTTTGGTTTGTAAAGTTGTTTGACTTGCACTATGATTTCATTTCTCAATGCACGTAATTTCAGGTTCGTTTTAATGAACTACAGTGGTGTACGATTATTAAGAAAACAAATTTTGTACCAAAAATGTCATTATTTCTTGAAAAAAGATGATTCCCGACATATGGTATGGTTTCGATTTTCGATGCCGGCAACTTCTGGAAGGGGTCAATGACCTAAAGTGATGTAAGAGGACGTAAATAAACCATTTCCGATGAGAAAAGTCGTTTACAGAACATAATTTTTTTTTTATTCATTGAAAACAGTTCTAAATTTTGTTTTGCGTTTTTCTCAAAACTTTGATTTTTGAAAATCATTTTTTGGTAAACTTTGAAAAATCATAGAAAATTCATTTCTCAACCTTTTTTAATGCGGTTTGCGCTATTCGAAAGGTACAAGTCTGTACTATTTAAAGAGTCAAAAAAACGAAAAAAAAATTTTCCGACATATGGTCGGGTATCCCTGGCTGCGTCTCATATTGAGAAAAATTTTTTTTTTCAATTCCTTCTCTTATTTCAGGTTAGAAAAAAACCATTTTTCTATATCAGAGGTCATTGGAAGTGGAAGCTTCGGCACTGTAAAGCTGGCCACCTTGAAACGTAGCATTACAAAATTTGCACTGAAAACTATTCCTTTCAAATGCATCGAAAAAGATAATGGAAAGTCACAACATCGAGAATTGCTGACTCAAGCAAATAAAAAGTAAGTAATAAAATTGTACATACATATATTATGCAACTAGGGAGAAAATCATGTATCTCCAGAGTTGCATACAATATTTTTTGTTGTAGAGAGAGTGAAAGGAGAGTTCGAAAATTCCTCATTTTTTTCAGGCACGTAAATATTTTGAAACTGTTTGCGGTGTTTTTAGAGGTAGATCACAGTGTCACCCTTGTTCTCGAGTTTGGAGAAAATTGTCTCCGTAATGTATTAAATGAAGAAGGACCCTTACCCATGGAAAGGTACCTATGTATTTTGCATAAACTTTAAAAAAATATATATATTAACTCATTATTTAATGTGATTTTTTTCAGGACCGCAAAAATTCGAAGATTCCAGCGGTTGCATCCTCGGCTGTCAGAGATCAGTAGTTGATCAAAGAAGTAATCTCAGATTGCAAGGAAGGTATATTTAATCAACAAATAATATAAAGTAAGTTATTTGTTGTAGTTTTTTGCGTTCTTCAATTGAATTTTAATTAAATCCCTTTTTGATTCTAGGCATGTATTTCCAAACTGCAAGATTTTGCTGGAAGTCTGGTACAGAAAAATTTATGTGCAGATTGCGTACTAATCCCAAATACCCAGGACGGTTGAATTCAAGTTAGTTAGTTCTCTTAGACGATTTTTTTTTACTTTTTTATTTTAATTAATAATAAACTTCTATTTTATTTTTTTTTTTACAATAGGTAGCAGGTAAAAAATTCGAACCACTGTCCCTGTTTTATAACGTTTTTATTTCTTCGGAAATTGGAGAGAAGAAAATCTCGAATTTGGCAAAAAATCGCACATTGGGGACCCTGCACCCCATTGTGCCCGTGACCCAAGGGATGTGACATATATTTCTAGTCAGGGGAGTGTGTGCTACCAGAATGTGAAAAAATTTTTTGCCCGAAGTCAAATTTAAAAATTGAGAAAAAAAGGGAGTTTTCGGGCCCCAGCTCCCTATTGTGCCGGGGCAAAAATCCAAAATTCGGTTTTTTGGGGACTACGGGACCCATACCTACAATAAACAAAATGATTTTTTTGTCCAGCGAAAATGCACACACTCAAAAAAATAAAAAATAAATTTTATTAAACGTAATAATAAAAAGGCACCATTCACAAAACAAGTAAAATTTATTCAAAAAATAATAATATTTATCGCAAAATAATAATTATTTATCGCAAAATTGACAAACTTTATTTTCTATGCAATAAACTTTACCAAATTTCGTGATAAATTTTATTATTTTTTTTGATAAAGATTGCTAATTTTGCGAATGGTGCCCCGTTATTATTTTTTTGGATAAACTTTATTTTTTTTGATAAAATTTATTATTTTTGAATAAAATTTATTTTTTTTTGATAAAATTTATTTTTTTTGAATAAAATTTATAATTTTTTGCAACACTTTCTATTCTTTTTTCATTCTCCATTTTTCTCAGTGCACTAATTTCGATTACTAGAGCACTTCTTGCCTCTTGGATTGTAGACTAAATGGAAGGAACCAGGTTTCATCTTCATATTGAGAATGAATTGTATAAATTCGTCGAGCTCGAGCGAAGCGAGTGCGAACATTTTTGAATAAAAAAAAATCCAAAAGTTGAATCTCTTCATTTTTTTAAATCAAATTTTAGTATTAAAATGGAGGCGAAATCCTCAACCCTAGATGTAATTCGTTTTTTAATAGTTTGTTGCTTGAGAAAATTTCATTTCTTTGATGTAAAAATTTCGTATTTTTTTTGCTACCATACATGGTAAAAAAAACGGAAGACTATTCAAGTTGAAAAGTGGCGACCCTAAATCTAAGGAATCCAATATGGATGAAAGAAAGTCAAACCTTGAATAAAAAGTTTTCTCTTTCATCCATCATAGACAATTTTTCAAAATATGGCTGTATTTTTGCAATTTCTTTTTAATGCGTGTAAATTCGATAGTAAGACCCATTTTACTTAGAACACAGTGGCATATTTACGTCAGTCCAAGAGCAAATTTTGCTTTCTCGTCAAAAAATTTGGAAATGAATTGAAAAGGTTGATAATCGATAGGCGAATATAATAGATGAAATTTCAATCTGCTTATCAGCATTTCCCTTCTCCAATTTTCTCTTTGTCAAATGACCCTTGTTCATTTTTAGGTAACACATTTTCATCCCAAAGAGAAATATCGAAAATTCCATTTAGTTACCAATAGAATTTAAAAAAGAATCAGGTAAAACAGTATCTTTGTTTGGGAAATTTAGGATTTTTTGCTTAAAACTTGTACGAACGAAACAGGAAAAAAAAGTTACATTATAGAAATGATGGCACCAGCGATTTCCATCGATCATTTGTTTTGCAGTGGTTTATTCACGCGAGGTTGATGACTTCGCTAGCCGGGTTTTTACAACCCTGAGTTCAGAAATCAACCTCACAACAGAAGCTCGAAATATATCGTAAATCATCGCAGCTTCATAATCCACATACTGGGTATGGCACCACAGTTCAACACTTTGATAATTTATGCTGCTGCCGCATCAAATTGATGGCACCACAATTATTATCGATCATTGTATCCACGTGAGGTTGATGACTTCGCTAGCCGGGTTTTTACAACCCTGAGTTCAGAAATCAACCTCATAACAGAAGCTCGAATCAGTAAAAATCGTTGATTGATCGAGCTTGGCAAATATTCTCTTCAGGATTTACAATCCGTGAAAATTTGCAAATCTGTGATACTATGGCTCAACACTTCGGTACTTTATAGGATTCATATTGGTCTTTTTTTTTTGTTTTTGACAAAATACCCTAATCGTTTCAATGTTGAAAACGATAAGCAATTGGCATCGTTTTACCATTGCTGCCAGTATTATTGAATTTCCTCGAGAAGATAATTCTACTCACGAATCTCTTTAAAAGAGAGACGATGAAGAAATGATTTTTTTTAAGGAATTGGGAAAATCCTGCTTGCGCAGAATTTCTCAACTGAGGTTTGTTATCCTCATGAGATTGAAAGACAACCTTGCAGTAGGACTTCGAACCAGTCAAAATCGTTAATCGATCGTGCTGGGCAAATATTCTCTTCGGGATTTAAAATGCTTGAGAAATTGCTCAACAGCAACGTTATTTCACATGATTCTATGAGTTTGAAAATGGCTCTTAAAAAAGGGAGCAAACCTCCCAAAAATTTCACATGCATTTATATTGAAAAAATGGCCCACAGATACGAAATTCCAAATAAATCGAGCCAGATCTCACTTCACTGTAAACACAGCTGGTAGCACTAATTTTGCTCAGTGCTCAGTAAATTCAACCCCCTCCTTCTAAAAAAATCAACCATTTTCCATGTTCATCAACTCAGAATTAGCCATCAAAAATTTCGCAAAAAATGAACTCGGACCGACGTTAGTGCACTTGTCCCTCTAAATCTCAAAGTCCGAAAAACCACTAATATTATTCAAGTTACAATCACAAAGATCGCTATTGACTATAATCCGTTTTCGAGAACGATGAATTGAGAACAACTATCTCTAAAATTTATTCCCAGATCTTTTGTTTGCTTTGAATAAAGTCAACGAAGAAATGAACGTTGCAATTGTTATTTTTGAAATGATTCCTCCCAAATATCATATTTTTTAAACTTCGCTGATTTCCTGCCATCACCGCTATAGTCATTCCTTCACTTTGTTTTCTTCCTACCCCTCAAAATACTTATTTGAGATATTCACAAAGTGTCTAACAAAATAGGTATCTGAATGAAAATGCATGACTTTAAAAAATTTTCAGAATTTTTGTAACCCTTTGGCAAGATGTTTTCGCTCTCCCATTCCTAAAAAATTCACCCTAGCAAAAATTTAAATCATTTTGATGTTTTCAAGGTTTATACAGAAATAAAAAATGAAAAATTTGCACTGTTTTCGCGCTTTTCATGTTCTTTTTTCGTACTGATCTGGAATTAATATACCTAATTTTGGTTACCAGAGACAAAACCAGAGAATTTTTTTAGAGGAGAGAAAAATCACTGGAAAAGGAAATACTAACTTCATATCAAAACTGCAATGATGCCTCTAAGCATTTGTAGAATTTATCTCTCACCCCCACAGTATGACAACCGATATCCAAATGGAAAAAAGGCAAGTAGTCATTTTTGTCTTGAAAATCGATCACCCTTCTTGTTTTTCCTCCTTTTCTCTATAAGATACCTATTAATTAAAAACAGCATGATGTTACTTCTTCAAGACATTCAAACACACACATTTACGCCTAAAAAAGAACAGATTTACAACCGATTAGCAAAATACGTTGGAGGAAGTAAACGCGAGAATTCGTCTAAAAAATGTATATACTTCATGTGCCAAGAAATAAGAGATATCCAAAGTAAAAAATTGTCAAATGGAAAAAAAAGTTGATGAATGTACGTAAGTATTACGTATGTATCTCTAAATTTACGTAGGCATTAAAAATTTAATACCCAATTTAATACGAGAGGAGTGAGTGCAAAAAAATTTCAAAAGTAATAAGAAGCACTGGAACAATATTTTAATGATGGTAACGTTTGGTGGAACAATTCTTAAGTAGTACGGGCTTTTTAGGTTTTGATCCAAAAAAAATTAGCAGAAAGGGGAAGTTTCGGATATAAGCTCAGTAAGGCATGTATTTCAATATTCCTGAACTTCCCTAAAATTGGCAAATATTTTGACCCCTTTTTGGGGGATGAGGGGGTTCAAATTTTGGTTTTTCGCCCATAACTTTCGAAATTACGCATTTACGAAAAAAAAGTTGAAACAAAAATTGTAGAGAATTAATAAACAATTAATTTTGTTTTTTACAGTTTTTTCCTAGGACGTTATGGAAGAGAGCTGAGGTCTTTCGAAAAAAATTAATTTTGAAAATTCCCTATTAACAGAAATAATTACCAAAAATCGGGTTAATCGACTTTTAGGAGCGGTTTTTTTTACATAGTACATCCCATTACTATGTAGAACAAGAAAAATGTATAACCGACCCCTCATATCAAAGTAGGGGGGTGGATCCTCCGTAGAAAAAGTCGCGTTTTCCCCCAAGCATAGCTCAGCTACAGTGAAAAATTCGAAAAATTGGTTCAAACAAACGTTGTAGAGCGTTGAAAGACGAACATTTTACTTTTTTTACTTTTTTTCTATGTGGTCGCGGAGGCGAGTTATCGCAAAAAGAAAAAAAATCGGCGAAGCGTTCAAAATTTTTTTACGAATTTTGAACCTTGCCTTTTGAGGCCTAATTTGGGTCCAAGGGTTAAATGACTATAAAAATCGAGTTCAGTGATCACAAAAATCCCAGAACTTCACTTTTTGGGCTATCGGTTTGCTAGATTTTATACTAGATCTACACATGCGTAATTTTTTGAGTGGATGAAAAATTTTTGAATGCCGCGCCGCTTTTTTTCTTCTTGCAATAACTCGCTTCTAAGACCACGCAGAAAAAAAGTAAAAAAAGTAAAATGTTCGTCTTTCAACGCTCTACAACGTTTGTTTGAACCAATTTTTCGAATTTTTCACTGTAGCTGAGCTATGCTTGGGGGAAAACGCGACTTTTTCTACGGAGGATCCACCCCCCTACTTTGATATGAGGGGTCGGTTATACATTTTTCTTGTTCTACATAGTAATGGGATGTACTATGTAAAAAAACCGCTCCTAAAAGTCGATTAACCCGATTTTTGGTAATTATTTCTGTTAATAGGGAATTTTCAAAATTAATTTTTTTCGAAAGACCTCAGCTCTCTTCCATAACGTCCTAGGAAAAAACTGTAAAAAACAAAATTAATTGTTTATTAATTCTCTACAATTTTTGTTTCAACTTTTTTTTCGTAAATGCGTAATTTCGAAAGTTATGGGCGAAAAACCAAAATTTGAACCCCCTTCACCCCCCAAAAAGGGGTCAAAATATTTACCAAATTTCGGGAAGTTCGGGAATATTGAAATACATGCCTTACTGAGCTTATATCCGAAACTTCCCCTTTCTGCTAATTTATTTTGGGTTTGGGCTTTATTTTAGCTAAAAAGTCCGTACTATAAGATCAAATGTTCGAATCATCTATTGCCCAAGTGAAACGAGGACGAAACTACTTTGATTTTTTTTGTAATATCAACGACATAACAAAGAATCAGCGAGATTTAAAAAATTTCAAGTTTAGTTTCTCTATATTCTAGATGGTATATGATACCTCCAAAATGAATTTTTAAGGAAAGATGCTGTATTTACAAGTCCAATGCAAGACTTTTTTACCATTTTTTCGTTGGTAGCACCACTATATCATTTGCAGATTGTAGAACCTGTTATACGCTTCATTATAACAGGCATCATAGTGAAATTTTTGAAGAAGAAAGTAACTTTCAGTAACTTTTTTTGAACAAAAAGTGACCAAAAAATAACCAAAAATTCAATTTTTTTCGAGGGCAAATTTTTTACAGTTTTTTTTTGGAGGGGGCAATTTTTTGTCGTATGTTACGCGCGACGGTACCGGTATTTTTATTTTGGCTTTCATACTGGCAACCGACACTTGCGTATTTGGAATCCTTACTTGGAAACTGGTCATGTTAGAAAATACAGCGCTCTGATTGGCTGTTCTTATACGCGATCTCGTTATCATTGTTATTAATTTGGAAATTTTCTTAAAAGGAATAGAAAATTAATACCTAAGTATTTGTATTTAGAGTAATTAGAAAATATAAATCTTGTACAGTTGAGATGAAATAATATAATTTCTCCTTCAAACTTGCTATCATCATTGTAATATCAAAAATATACATAGATTGAACTGATTGAAGTTTGTAATAAAATAATTACAATAGCCCAAAGTTTTTTTCTGAAAATTCAAAAATTCTATTTAAAGAAGAGCCACTGTTTGTGTTTACAAAATTTTGAAGAGATGAAATTGAAATGAAAACTTGAAAAGTAATAAGTATCCATCACTAAATTGGTAAATTGTATCTGGGTAACTTTGAACAATTGTAATTACAAACTTTGATCAGTTCAATCCACATTTTTGATACAATGATGGTATGAAATTGAAATGAATTGTGTGAGTGCAAAAAGCAGTCCTCTAACTAATAAGTTTTGTAATAATTAATTATATGACGATTTCTAATTCTAATGTTTTGATAGCCAGTTTGAAGGAGAAATTATATTATTTCATCTCAACTGTACAAAATTTACATTTTCTAATTACTCTAAATACAAATACTTATTAATTTTCTATTCCTGTTAAGAAAATTTCCAAATTGATAACAATGATAACGAGATCGCATATAAGAACAGCCAATCAGAGCGCTGTATTTTCTAACATGACCAGTTTCCAAGTAAGGATTCCAAATACGCCGCCCGACACTTGAAGTTCAGCCTTATCGAAATCATGCAGCGCTTTCTTGAAGAATTTTGAAAAATAGCAATTTCTACGTGAAAATTTGAATTTTTACCTGGAAGTGCGAAGACAAACTGACTTTTGAGGGGAAAAAGGTAACCAAACAAAAGTGACTGAAGTCGAAAAAAGTGACAAACACCCTAAAAAAGTAACCCGCTATGATGCCTGTTATAACAAAAATAAAGGGAATTTGGATTCAGAAAACAAGAAAGGTAGAAACTGAGAGCAAGAATTTGCTAATCCACCCACATACACAGAAAAAGAAAACCTAGTATTGTAAGTAATTTTTTCAATATTTCATTTCCTCATAATGTCTATGAATAATTTGTAGGTAAAAACCTAAAAAGTTGAAATGCAGGCGGTAAAACTGGGTAAAATTTTGACCGATTTCAATAGTTAAAAATGCCACGGTGACTGAACTTTTCCGCACAAAGGGAGCTCTATACCAAAAGGGGAAGGGGGTGGACACCTTAACATGTTTGAAATTGGTAAAGGGGATCACTATCATTGACCTAACTATACTCAAACATTTCATAATGTGTGCTGTATAGGAAATTTTTGCATGTACGCAAAAATGTGTGTTTTTGGTAGAATTATTACAACCCACATACAAATACATATATTTATTTCAATTTTTTCTCAAATCAAACTCCTATTTTATCATAAAAATCATATGAGACGCAGCCAGGGATACCCGACCATATGTCGGAAAAGTAAATTTCGAGAAAAACGCAAATTAAGAAAAAATGACCAAAAATATGGAAATTTTTTTTTTTATCAATTTGTATACTATGAACCCTCTACTTTCATATGAGAATAGGTTCAGGTCCCAAAAGTGTCATCTTCTTGGTTAAAAAACGAATTTTGCTGAAGGCCTCTGAGAAATTGAAACCATACCATATGTCGAAATTTTATAAAAATATGTTAAAATTTACAACTTTCATTATTATTGAAACGTAGTAGTGTTCAACAAATATCCGGATATCCAAATACCAAATACTATTTGGATTATCCGGATATCACACGGAAATTGCCGGACTGCTCCGAAAACATCCCGAAAACGGTTGAACTTTTCCGAGAGTTCCCGAATTCTTTCACGAACCATCACAAAATTTAAAGGTCAATTATTGAAATCGAAAAATCGAAATTGAAAAATCGATTATCGAAATCGAAAAATCGAAATTGAAAAATCGATTATTGAAATCGAAAATTCAATTTTTACCCGTTGAAACTCTTCATTTCGATTATCCGGATATTTGTTGAACACTAATTTTCAAAGCATGATTTTCACCGTTTGGTTTGTAAAGTTGTTTGAATTGCACTAAGATTTCATTTCTCAATGCACGTAATTTCAGGTTCGTTGTAATGAACTACAGTGGTGTACGATTATTAAAAAAACAAATTTTGTACCAAAAATGTCATTATTTCTTGAAAAAATATGATTCCCGACATATGGTATGGTTTCGATTTTCGATGCCGGCAACTTCTGGAAGGGGTCAATGACCTAAAGTGATGTAAGAGGACGTAAATAAACCATTTCCGATGAGAAAAGCCGTTTACAGAACATAATTTTTTTTTATTCATTGAAAACAGTTCCAAATTTTGTTTTGCGTTTTTCTCAAAACTTTGATTTTTAAAAATCATTTTTTGACAAACTTTGAAAAATCATAGAAAATTCATTTCTCAACCTTTTTTAATGCGGTTTGCGCTATTCGAAAGGTACAAGTCTGTACTATTTAAAGAGCCAAAAAAACGAAAAAAAAATTTTCCGACATATGGTCGGGTATCCCTGGCTGCGTCTCATATGTACATCTATTCACTTTTTTTGACGTTCTTTCATTTTGAATTAGATCGAGAGTTGAAAATAATTATAAAATTACAAAAATTGAATATAATACGCTGAGAAATGTTGAAAAAAATTCAAACTTGGAAGTTGGAAAAAAAATTGGAGAAAATTGAAACTTGAAAAATAGTTCTGAAGGAATGTTAAAATCACGAAAATTCAAGAATTCGGGAAGATTTTTGAAAAAAATCTGATCATCTCCAGTTCTTTCACTGAGAAAAATGTGTGGTAAAATTGACTACAAATTGCGGAAAAACTTATCCAGTCCGAGTTTATGATGCTTTTTACCACAGTTGTGGTACTTTTTTTGCCACAGCTGTGGTAAAAACTTAAAAAAGTACCACACTTGTGGCAAAAAAGTACCACAGTTGTGGTGAAAAGCATCATAAACTCGGACTGGATAAGTTTTTCCACAATTTGTAGTCAATATCGCCACACTTTTTTTTTTCTCAGTGTTGTTTTCCATTTTTATTATTACCTAAACAGTTTCGTTAGGTAAATACTTCAAAAAAAAAAAAACTGAAAATTTTTTCATCATTTTCAAAATGATTTGTATCATTAAAAACATTATTCATCATATTGAACATCAACGTTGAAACTGCTTCTTATTCACATAATCCAAGACCATAATTATCAAATAACTCGCTTATTCAACTGTCGGCCACCCCTTCTGAGAAGTTTTCAACCTCGTCGCGGAGATCCAAAAATGCATCGACGGCGAAAAAACTACCCAATTCTATTCTTCGATGACACGATTTTCTCCCCATTAAATTCGTTCGTTCGTTCCTTACAGCCCTGCCATCCTATATTCTCACCTATTACATTTTGACCACTTTCAGCCGCCTCTGCCGAACTTCAATGGAAACGAGGGAATGGAAACTGAGGGGAATTCATTTCCACCAAATGGAGCTGATTCAGGATACTCTTGTTAAAGTAAATACCTCGTATTAAAATTCGCTGCAATCTACGCAGCTACGTACTCCTTTATCGGAATAATTTAAGTAAAATTATGTATTCCATTCTTAAGGTTGATTAGAACTGCGAAAGGAGGGGTAAAACGAGACGGCAATATCGAAAGGAAAGTGTATAAGGTTTTGTGTATTAATTCGGGGCAAAACTTTTGTTCCGGTAGTTTGGATTTTATTAGAGTAGATTTGTAAATTGGGCGAAGAATCCGCATAGGTTTTTGCTCGCTATAAAACGCACTGAATATAGAAGGCAGAATATCTACATAGCGAAGTACATATCATCTGCGGTGTTATAGCTGTTGAAATTCCGGTTTCTTCTTTTTTACTTCTACGAACGGTATACGGAGCCGAATAAAGTTAGTATTTGCAATCACGATATCTTGTTCGTATAGTGTGTAGTGTTGTTTCATTTCGAACAAATTGCAACTTTTCCTGCGGTTTGTTACCTACCTACAGTATAAAGTATATATTTGCGTATTGTTGAGCTACAGAGAGAAAAAAAAAGCAGAAGGCACTAAGGATGTTATTCTACCGTATAAAGAACATATTTTCAAAGAAAATATGGAAATCTGATTATGTGCGAGAAAGTATATACCGAAAGATGCAGAGACAAAGGAGAGAGAAAGACTATACGTTTCCCTTCGATTCGTATACTGAAAATAATATTACCATTTATGTAGTTTTTTTTATTTCAACTGTCGTTTCGGTGTATTCGATTCGGTCGGAAAAATGCTAATGTATCCTTTGGTATGCATTTTGTACTCGATATTCCGATGATGTTTCTTCGGTGTCGCGTAATTTTACCGTACCGCCTCGTCCCCTGCAACTCCCTAGTCTCGTATACGCGAACGTGTAGCAAAAAATAATACGTTAATCGAGCACGATATACTTTATTTGATATTCCGCCGAATAATAAAACACTCCGGTTTCAAATTGTCGACGCGTATTTTCTCCATTATGATTTATTCGAGGAAAATAGCGCGTGTAAATATGGTTCTTCTTCGGTATTAGGTTTCGTTCGTATGTGGGACGTGTTATCAGTGTGTCTGTGTGAAACTCGTACTAATACGTATGTTCCTCTTCATATGTAGTCATTTCGTAGAGTAAAATAAGTTATCAAAAAATTTAAAAAAAAAAGAGAAAAAATTACGAAAAAATTCTTCCAGGGGGGAAAGAGGAAATTGAGTTGCAAAAAATTGACAAAAATTATCATCCAATTTGGAATGGGATTAATTGGTTAGATTATATTGTAATTATTTTGACATTTTGAAGTAGGTAAAAATATATCGAGCCAAGAAAAATTTCAATTTCAATAAATTTTTGGAAAAAAAATTTCAAATAAAAATATCTACACCGATGATTATTTTATTTTCAGTTTCTTTCCAAGTTCTACTTTCAACGTACGCCAAAAAGATAAAATTACACACCTTTTTCTCGTATCGATTCAAATTCACGGTGAATTACCGACGAGATGACGCAAGGGTTGAAAATTTAATACCAAACTTCGCGACGCGACGACGGATAAGTCGACATTATAATTTAGAAATATCACGTTTATCATTCTTCAAATTTCAATGCTCATTTTACATATAGGTTCCCTAGCAAAAGTTTTATTATCTATGTTTTTTTCGCTATCGAACCAGCATACCATTTTCATACATCCAGAGGTAGAACTTAATGGGTAATTCGATACTTTCGAGTATGGTAGAAATTTTCATTACTATTGAACACTGAAGAATGGTTTTATGATAAAACAAGTCGACTATATTTGACTATACCCCTTGAAAAAGACCTTGAATCATTTTTGGAAAAAAAAAATTATTTTCAATGGGATTCAAAAATCATTAGATTTTAATGAGTCGAAAACAATGATTTTAAAAAATTCCAACTTCTCGAAGGGGGAGAGGTCAGATTTTAATGAAAATTGGTATCTATAGGGAAAAAAAATTGGAAAAAATATTTCAAAAACAAAAATTCGAATAAAATTTGTTGAAAAAATTATTTGCTGGAAGATTTTTATGCCTCTGGACAAATTTTGGGAATAATCTCGACTTCAAACCTAAAAATTTACCCACTATGGGTGAGTATGAGGATAGGACAATGCTATCAGGGGAGTAAATTTTTCAACCTCCTCAAGCGCATTTCTGATTGATAACACAAAAAAAACAAAAGGAGTGGCCTAAGAAGGCTGATACTCAACTTGAAATTTAATAGGTAAAATTTCAAACTAAATTCTTGAATCAAGGTGTTTACCAATATTCAAAGTTCAAATTTCTCAATCCCAAGAAATCCATCAAAAAAAGTTACTCTTTTTCAAAATGATTTTTTCAAACTTTTTAGATTTTTCAAACCATCATGGGTCACGCGAGTGACCCCTCTCCCCCTCCCCCCAGTCAGAGTCGTAATTGAAACATTTTCCAACTTCTTGAAAGGAAAAATGGGGTCATGTAATTCTTTGAAAATTGATATGTCAAAACATTTCGAATTTTCAAATTAGTAGTGCTCATGATTTTTTTCTGGTTTGAACTGAAGAAAGAATGTAGGAATGTTGACGAAATTTATTATTTTCTTCATTTAGATAAGTTTACACAAATCTCCTGGTTTTAAATATTTTTCGTCACCATAAATGGCTAGACTTGGTGTAACTTTTTCAGAAAATTTTCTACTTTATATGTAGGTACTAGTTATACCACTTCTCGTAGATCATTAATTTTAAAAAAAGACAATTTTCCACAAAAATTTCTAAAAATCAGTTATTTTATGTTAAAGAAGATGAATAATTATACTGCCCGAGCGGAACGAGGAGAAATTTTTTATGAAAAATCATGTTGGAACGGATAAAATTATTAGATGTTGAGTGAGCATTTACCTAATAAAGTATTTTTAACACAAAATGGAAAGCTGGTATAACACGGGCTAGATATAGATTTCGCGGATTTTGACCTTAAAATAGAGAAATAAATTCATGGAAAGTCTGAAACATTAGGAGATTACTAATATAATGACGTGATTATTGGGCCCGAGCGAAGCGAGGGCGAAATTTTTTTGAAAAATTTATTTCAAAAAACAGCAAAAAAAGACATATTTGCAAATTATTTCTCTTTCTGAATTTTTAAAACATCCCACTAAAAATTCCAATATTCTCCGATTTTTTTTTAGATTTTCCCGAGAATGAACACGATATTCCCTTTGAAATTCCCGATCGTGATTGCTACCAAGTCTCCCACAAAAACTTATTTTTTCCGCTTCAAAATATTCAATTGTTAGAAATAAAGGGGAAGAAGGTTTATGATTTCAGAACAGGATTAAAAAATCTATGAACCCGAGCGAAGCGAGGGCGAAAATTTGGAAAAAATGTTCAAAAAGATGAAATTATTTACTATTTATGTTTTGTACAAGGCAAAAAGTCAAGCAATTTTTGAAGAATTCGCGACTTTTGATGAGTTTTGGGTCAATTTTGCGACTTTTTCGCGACATTCACGACCGGTAGACACCCTGAATATTCAACTTTTTTCAAGGAAAAAAATCGGGGTTTCATTTTTTTAATGATTTTTTTTAAAATTTTGGTCGAGGAAAGTTACAAAAAGTGACCAAAAGTCACTAAAAGTGACCTTTTTGATGAAAAAAGTAACTTTAGTGACTTTTGATGAAAAAAGTGACCAGTCACTAACAAGTGACCAAAGAAATATGCCTGATACTAATGTAGGTTCCAGAATAAGAGGAACTTCAAGTGAAAAACTTTCACATAATTCCTGATGAAAAGAGCTCACATCTTGTTCACATTGAAACTTAAACAAGATTTCAACTGCAAAATATTCTCACATCATTTACACTTTGAATTCATCTCACCTTGAAAAAATCTCACATCTTTTTCACTTCATATTTCAAACAAGATCTCAACTGCAAAAATTCTCTCTTACATTTATACTTTGATTTCTTAAACAAGCTGTCAAGTAAAATAATTTCACATACTTTTCACTTCAATGTATTTTTACATCTTTTTTCACGTCAAATCAAACCATTTTTCTTGTATTTAGTTATCCTCACATCTTTTTCACATCTCTTGAAACCTTCATTTAAAATGAAAAATGAATTGCATAATTTCAAAAAAAAATTGGTAAAACCGCATATTCTTCTACACTTCTTGAGAATCTCCCATTCATCTACCTATGAAGCTATCTGAATGGGAGATTCAAAGGTTCCCAATTCATATACTTACACTGGTATAGTAGTCAACGCGCGCACGCCGTACGGTTACATTCTCGCCTATAGTGCTGGTTTCCCAGTGTCACACTATTACGAGGGCAGCAGCTCCGCAGGACTATCAACTACTACACAAGTGCATTGTGAAGTGATATAGAACAGGCGGTTTTACCAATTTTTTTTGAAATTATGCAATTCATTTTGCATTTCAAATGAAGGTTTCAAGAGATGTGAAAAAGATGTGAGGATAACTAAATACAAGAAAAATGGTTTGTTGTGAAAACGATGTGAAAATATTTCTCATGTGGAATTATTTCACTAGATAGCTTGTTTAAGAAATCAAAGTACATATAAAAGTAGAGAGAATTTTTTCAGTTGAGATCTTGTTTGAAATATGAAGTAAAGATGTGAGATTTTTTCAAGGTGAGATGAATTCAAAGTGTAAATAACGTGAGAATATTTTGCAGTTGACATCTTGTTTAAATTTAAATGTGAAAAAGATGTGAGCTTTTTTCATCAGGAATTATGTGAAAGTTTTTCACTTAAAGTTCCTCTTATTCTTGAGTGAAATAATTTCACATACTTTTCACTTCAATATATTTTCACATCTTCTTCACATAAGAAATATTTTCACGTCGTTTTCACATCAAACCATTTTTCTTGTACATATTTAGTTATACTCACATCTTTTTCACATCTCTTGAAACCTTCATTTGAAATGCAAAATGAGTTGCATAATTTCAAAACAAAATTGGTAAAACCGCCTGTTCTACTACACTTCTTGGAAATCTCCCATTCAGCTACCTATGAAGCTATCTGAATGGGAGGTTCGGAGGTTCCCAATTCATATACTTATACTGGTATAGTAGTCAACGCGCGCACGCCGTACGGTTACATTCTCGCCTATAGTGCTGGTTTCCCAGTATCACACTATTACGAGGGCAGCAGCTCCGTAGGACTATCAACTACTACACACGTGTATTGTGACGTGATATAGAACAGGCGGTTTTACAAATTTTGTTTGAAAATATTCAATTCATTTTGCATTTCAAATGAAGGTTTCAAGAGATGTGAAAAAGATGTGAAGATAACTAAATACAAGAAAAATGGTTTGATGTGAAAATATTTCTTATGTGAAAAAAAATGTGAAAATATATTGAAGTGAAAAGTATGTGAGATTATTTCACTTGATAGCTTGTTTAAGAAATCAAAGTATAAATGTAGAGAGAATTTTTGCAGTTGAGATCTTGTTTGAAATATGAAGTGAAAAAGATGTGAGATTTTTTCAAGGTGAGATGATTTCAAAGTGTAAATGATGTGACAATATTGCAGTTGAAATCTTGTTTAAATTTCAATGTGAAAAAGATGTGAGCTTTTTTCAACAGGAATTATGTGAAAGTTTTTCACTTAAAGTTCCTCTTATTCTGGAATTTACATTAGAATACTACTTCTAATTGAACATTATTATTTTTGGGTCCAGATTGCTGACTGGTATTCGTAAATATTGGGGTGATTTGAAAATTCCAGAACTCAAAAATTGCTCCGTAAAAAATAATAACGCCCAACAAATAATGAAATCCCTTCAAAAAATATGGGCTCATCCCTCATTGATTACAAATTATTAAAAAATTTCAGATTTTTTTCAATTTTTGTCCTTCTTAAAAAAAAAATTCTCAAAACCAAAAAATTCGAAAATTTTCAAAAAAATAATGGTTTGTCAAGAATTCGTGTTTTTCACCTCTGGAATTCATTTCCAAGTTAAATTTTGAGACTAAACCCAAAATGAGTTTCGTAAGATCTGATAGGGTCAAAATTCTACCTTTTCAAATACATTCAGATGTACAGTTTCAAATTCCAACCTTCATTATCTTGTTATTCGACGACAGGGTGAAATTCAGATTTTATCGTTCCATTCCCAACTAAGTGATCTATTTTTTTCAATTTTGGGTCAAGTTGACTTCAGTTCAGAGATAAGACTCGAAAAAAAAGATCGAGATCATTTCAATATTATTTTTAGTCAAAGGAATTCATATAACTTTTCCGACTGCTTTCTATACACTTTTTTTATTCATAGACGAATAATCATTGACCTACACAGAAAAGCATGAAGCTCACATGATTATTGATTAAGGCCAGGTTTTTCAATATCCAGTTAAGGCTAACTGGCGATTTTAACTGACGTTTAGCGACTAACCGACGATTCTGATTGGCAGTTATAGCCCAGGAAAAATAGCATCGAAAAAGTGGTTAAAAAAGAAAAAAATGTTAATCGCGATTTTATTGCTGAAAAAGCTTCTATATGATGTCCAGAGTCTGTGATAAATTCGCACCGCCCGCACCCCTATTGCTTTTTGAGGGGGTGGACCCCTTATGGGGGAGAAAATTGTTTTGCACCAATTCTCCTCAAATTCGTGTGGAGGGTTATATAGGTGTAGAAGTACTCCCCAAAAAAATTTCAGCTACCCCCGACCTCAGGGGGCTGAGCCAGCGCTTCCCAAAGTTGGACATTTTTGACTAAAATGCCAAAAAAACGAGTTTTTCAAGTATAAAATCACCCCTAAATTTCAACTTCGAAAAATTCCATGTTTTCTGTATACATTTTGAGATGACGAATCCGACTAGCCCATCAACTTTTTCATTTGGGGTTTTTAACACTCCGTACGGCCCATTCGAAAGTGCATAGATCGTGTTTTTTCAGCAAAAAAATGACCTCCAAAACCACGATCTGTATACTTTCGAATGGGTCGTACGCGGGGTTAAACACCCCAAATAAAAGTTGATGGGCTAGTCGGATTCGTCATCTCGAAATGTATACAGAAAACATGGAATTTTTCGAAGTTGAAATTTAGGGGTGATTTTATACTTGAAAAACTCGTTTTTTTGGCATTTTAGTCAAAAATGTCCAACTTTGGGAAGCGCTGGCTCAGCCCCCTGAGGTCGGGGGTAGCTGAAATTTTTTTGGGGAGTACTTCTACACCTATATAACCCTCCACACGAATTTGAGGAGAATTGGTGCAAAACAATTTTCTCCCCCATAAGGGGTCCACCCCCTCAAAAAGCAATAGGGGTGCGGGCGGTGCGAATTTATCACAGACTCTGGACATCATATAGAAGCTTTTTCAGCAATAAAATCGCGATTAACATTTATTTCTTTTTTCAAAGTTCATTTCTCCTGGGCTAGTTAGAGCGACAGTTCTTCCCATTAAACTGGCAATTGAAAAGCCGGGCCTAAGCAAGTAAATTTATTTAATTATTTAAAAATAAAATTTTGATTTAAAATTTCAAAGTCATTTTTTATGTTTTAAAAATGAATTTATTTTTTATTATGTACAAATTGTCTTCTCAATTCATAGGAAAGTTGAGATCTCGGAGTGGAATGGAATTATCAACTTTCTTTGCCTTTATTGCAAAATAGAGTGGGGTAGTTTTTGGACAAGTTCTTCGAGTTTTGCTAATTTTTTAATATTCTGCATACCATAAAATTGAATGAGAGAGGGAGAACTATTGGAAAAATTTCAGCCTTTTGAAAATATGGGTCCTTAAATTGGTCATTTTCGAAAATATAACAAAATTTTTAGAATGTTTGATTTCCAAACACTCCTCCTCTAAAGGTATAATCCTGATGGTATTGATACGATTTGAGATAGGTTCTGACCAAAAAGTTAAAAATTGGAAAAATGATTGTTTTTTTTGTCATTTTGCACAGTTTTTGAAGTTATATGCGTAAATGAACCCTTGCATGATGAACTGAATTACCTAGCTAATTTTCTAGAGCGCAAAATTTTCAGTCCGTATGAGTGATTACATTTTTCACAAAGTCAACGAAAATGTTTTGAAAAAATTAATGACAGAGAAATCACAAATTTTATGCTGTAAAATATCAACTCATACTTTTAGTCATAAGAAGCCTCATTTACACGCAAATCTTCAAAAACTGTTCAAAACAACAGAAAAGCGCAAATTTTCCTCTAGTCGGTACCGAAAATATCAAATCGAAATCTCAGTCATACAGAGTAACGGGGAATCTTAAATCATAGTATCTCAGGAACAGTCATATTTTCGTCGGATAATGAAGTCGAAAACTCGAAAAATCTCGGTTTCTTTTTCGAAAATGACCCTGCTCTGAGGACCCATATCTCCAACATCAGAAGTTCGAGAAAACTAAAAAATTTTCTGGAGCGGCACTCCACTCAGAGTACACAATGAATTGGCAAAAAAAAATCAGCAAAACTAAAAAACAGAAAAACTTGCCCAAAAACTACTTAATTTTATTGCATCGGTTCGCCAGATTTTTTTTTACTGTTTAAAAATTGAAGAAAAATTCAATCGTACTGAAGAAGTTGAAAGTTTTCAAGCTGTGAAAAAAGAACGCTGGCCCTAATTTTCCAAAAACTGTTTCTTTTTCTCAGTGGAAAAATTTCTGAGTTAATTTCTTCTTAAAAAATTATACTTGCACACAGAATGTTTCAGGGCAATGAAATAAAGTCCTCGTAGACAGCCTTAGAAAAATCATTTCAACCCAGGAAGGTAATTTAAAAACATAGCCAAAAGTTTCAATCTGCCTCAGACAAACTTTCGAAACAAATTTTCCATTCGTTTTACCTAGTTTAAAATAACCCAACGATAATTTCGTTACGTTCGATAAATTGGTCTCGAAACTCGCGTTTCTGTTTCAGTCTGACTGTGTTTTTTTGTAGACGTTAAAAAAAAATACCAGGAATTATGTGCTTTAAACGCTGCTAAATTTGTAACGATAAACAATGGACAGCATAAACTTATAGCGAAACATTTTTCAATCTGTCGTATAAGTTGCTGCTCAGAGCATTGGTTTTTTCTGGTTCACGTATTGTCGAAACGTTTAGGGTATTTTTCGTCGAACGATTCGCTTACGCGTTGAAATCTCGATGTTTCGGCTCGCCTTAATTAATAAAATTAAAGAGCAGGTACTCGATGGGTAGAAATTCCAGATCGACTATAACTAATTACGAAAATATCGGTAATGGTTTTTATTTCGTATGTAGTACGTAGATAAAGAGGGTACCTATATTCGAACTTCTCGCCGTATCTAAAGGCTGGTATTCGGTTTAATTCACCCTTTAAAATCGCACAAAAAGCGTTACAAGAGTGCACCTCGTTCGCGTACATACGGAATTGTAAAGGTAGAAAATTTTTCGCGTATACAGAGAAAATCCTTTCGAATGATACGGTCGAGTTTTATCTGATTCAATATTTTCCATACGTTGGTATTACGACGCGAAAAGTAATTACGAAATAAGGCGCTTTCGCCAACGTTCGTTTTGTAAAAATAATAAAATAACGCTCGGATAAATCTTGAAAAAGAGTAAAAAAAAAGAGGTACGCATTGCATATGGTTGGTACTACGATGGAATTTTATTTGAGGAATTGTCGGTTCGATTTGATCGAGTGGTTAATACAAAAGAGTAAAATTAATGAACTTGTTTTACTCGTCGGCAATAAGCCGCGATGAACTTTCCAGCATAAGTTGCGAGAGCGAATATAAATTTTATAGAGCGATGTTTGAGCTTAAACTTCGTTCCACATCTTGACTTCGTATAATACGAAGCTTTGCTTTCGACAGAACTATTGCAGTATTCGAGTTATATTAGCTTTATTGAAAAAAAAAACTTTGCCGGTTACAAAAGGATCGAGTTAATTGTTTGGTAGTTTTCTTATCTTTCTGTTCTCGCTTGGCTCTCTCTTTTTTTTCATCTATGGTTTAGCAGGCTGTATTACGCATTGGTGAGTTTTTCCTGGTCAAGTTTCGAGCTTGGGAGTTTTTGAACGAAGAATATGAATATTTTCTATGGGGAAGTTTATTATTATTATTATGAATTGTGTTTTGTCGAAGGTTTTTCTAGAAGAGAATATTATGAATTCTTAGAAATAATTACCACGCTTGGTAGATTTTTCAAACATGTTTTAAAGAAAGGTAGGTAATACTAATTTAAAATTGGTAAATTTTCCGAGTGTTAGAGAGAACGATAATTGACGAACATCACTTTCGTAATCACATTTACAACAAATTACAAAAAGTAAGAAATCGTCTACATTATCAACCTTATACATTAGTACATACTAGGTACTTTATGAATCGGTCTCCTTTTTTCTTACAAGGGAGCTACCCGAGGTCTGACACGTCGAATAAAATTTTTTGTACAGGCTTGTAGAGCATCACAAGAAACTTCCACAGCCAAAATTTCAGCCCCTAAAGTTGACATGGGAAAGAGTTATGGGGGTTTGAATTTCAAAAAATCGCCTAATACACCGAAAAATTACAAAAATCTAAATAACTCGCCCACATATGGCATTGAGAAGATTAGTTTTATACCACGAACTACCCTCGGTATAGGCCATCTGAAGATGAGGTAGTTGCTTGAATCCGCGTGTAACACCGCCCGAGGGAAGGGGGTGAATTTTCACTCATGCCTCGTATGTGAGAAATAGAAAAATTGTAACACCTCGTGGTGAATTTTCACTCATTAATATACGAGTATACCTACTTGATAGGTGAGAAATAGGCTTTTTTGATACGTCAGGAAACAATTTCTACAGAATTACATCAAGACTGTTATAAAAAAACACCAGATGGCCTATGGCAAGGTTAGTTAGTGGTAAAAAAAATTGGATTTTTGTAATTTTTCAGTGTATTGGGCGATTTTTTGAAATTCAAACCCCCATAACTCTCTCCCGTATCAACTTTACGGGCCGAAATTTTGGCTGTGAAAGTTTCTTGTGATTCTTTATACTCTCTTAATTTGAATCAGTCAAATTGACTGATGAAATAGAGAAAATCAAGTCACGGATTAATCAGTCAAATTCCACTAATTCCCCTGTTAATCAGTGACATTTTACTGCCAATCAGTGAAAAATTACCTATTCAAATAGTGAATTTTGATTATTGAATCAGTAAAAATTAATTGACTGATTTCAATCAGTCAAAATTTACTGATTGAATCAGTAAATTTTTTCACTGATTCTTACAGTGACTCAATTTTATCGATTTAATTCAGTCAATTTTCACTGATTTAAATTAAGAGAATACAAACCTGAAAAAAAAATTCGGTTGGCGTGTCAGATCTCGCATAGCTCTAAGCTCCCTTGTTAGTATTGGAGCACCATTACTTTGTACCGCTTTTTGCTGGTTTGTCAGACCACGATGTCGATGTCGTCTTCGTAGGATCATGAAGATGATTTTTTGCTCAATTTAACAATTGAATGGGGTGCAAACGAAAATTTGTAGGTACAAAAAAATCTTAAAAACCAGTAATAAAAGAAAGGAATAGTGCGACCTCAAATAACTTGAAATTTGAACAAATTTCATCTGATGATTTTTTTTTGTCAAAAATAAAAATTGAAGAAACCACGAGTCATTCGAGGTTGAGAAAATTTGAAACTTTTCTGAAATCCATTTGTGCAATGATTCATGGCTTCTTTAATTGTGGTGTTAGGCAAAACTCTTTAAAAAAAAATTGTTCAGTTTTCAAAGCACTATGGTATTTACCTAATATTCATTCTCTAGACTAGTTTTTAAGATGCTTTCGTTTTAATAATTTAAAATTAATTAAATAAAATTCTTTCATTCTCAGAAACTGATGGACATCGAACACAAAAATTTATAGTCCATACATCGAACACAAAAATTTATAGTCCATGCATTTTAAGAGTTGACCCCCCAAAAATTAAAGCTTGATTTTTTTTTCGCGTTTCACGTTCATAATGGTCCACTCTACAACATATTAAAATGGACACCCCACAACCCTCCGCTACCCCCAGGGGAGGGGCAAACGTCCGCTGAAAACCGTTTTTCGTGAATATCTCCTCAAATAAGCCCCAAAATTGAAAAGTAGTTATGAACAATCTTGTTCTACGCGTAATTTCCTATCGGAAGGGGTTTTTTTCTTTTTCAGAAACACTCACTTTCTTGATCAAAAATACGTGTAAAACACGTATTTTTCAACGATTTACACCATTTCTGGAAAAAATCGAAACTTGTGTGAATATCTCCTCAAAAAAGCCTAAAAATGGAAAAATGGTTATGAAAAATCATGTTCTACGTGTAATTTCCTATCAGACAGATTCGTGTTTTTTTTCGAAATCACCCGTTTCTTTGCCCAAAAATTGAAGGTGAAAACGCCTATTTTCCCAATATTTACAGTATTTTTGGAAATGATGGAAATACGAAGCTAAAAGTACCCAAAATTAGTATTTTTTCATTTTTTTCATTTTTTTTATTCAAGTTGGTAGGGTATTCCAAAAAAAGTCACCGCAAAAATTCCAACCCCTACTGTTAATTATAAGGGAGGAAACAATAACATCGCGTTTATAGTACTTTTCCTTTCCACAACCTCGATTTTTTAAATGCAGTATTCAATAACCTCTCTTATAATTAACGGTAGGGGTTGAAATTTTTACGGTGACTTTTTTTGGAATACCTTACCAGCATGTATATAAAAAAATACTCATTTTGGGTACTTTTAGCTTCGTATTTCCATCATTTCCAAAAATACGGTAAATATTGCGAAAATCGGCTTTTTCCCCCTTAATTCTTGGGCAAAGAAACGGGTGTTTTCGAAAAAAACGTACCAGTCTGATAGGAAATTACACGTAGAACATGATTGTTCATGACCGTTTTTCCATTTTGAGGCTTTTTTGAGGAGATATTCACGAAAAAACGGTTTTCAGCGGACATTTACCCCTCCCCTGAAGGTAGCAGAGGGTTGTGGGGTGTCCATTTTAGTATGTTTTGTAGTGGACCATTACGAACGTAAAACGCGAAAAAAAATCAGAATTGAATTTTTGGGGGGTTGAATCCCTAATTGACTGGATTACTGAAAGTAGTAATGTCTAGGAAAATAATTTTTGAGCAAAATGCTCAATGGACACATAGTGGCGTTTTTAGGAAAAGAGACTATACTTGATCACAGGATTCATTTTCGAGATATTAGCATTTTCTGAATCTACATAAAATTAACTTTTGAAAAAAAAACAAATATTAAAAAATGAAATTTGAAAAAATCACAAAATGTGAAAAAAAGTTAATTTTTTTTATTAAAGTTCAATTATTGATTAGTTTCAAGTTATTTAATAGCTTTGGTATTATTTTTTTTAATAATTTTAGTCGATCTATCATGTAAAAAAATGGTAAATTCCAGAAAACGAATGTTTTCCAAATGGTTTCTCGACAAAACTACTTCCTAAAAAAGTTACGACTGTGGTAAAATTGATTTTTTTTAAATACTGCCTAACCTTAGGCTTACAATTTTAAAGCAGTTTTGTCGATAAACCATTTTGAAATCATTTATTTACTGAAATTTCCTATTTAGGAGAAAAAGAATTTTACTTCATTAATTTCATGTGTTTTGAGAAAGACAGGTTGACTGAGAGTTCATAGGCTTAGGTACCTGAAAATAAAAACTGAGTCATATTTTTAGATTTCTCAGAAATATTTGAAAATTTTACATTATTACTGCCCTCCCCAAAAAATCATTTTTCAGCATGTTATCCTATGTTAAATCCCATAAGAAAAATGAGGGTTCTGCACATCACGTCTTTAATTGATGTGGCTGCTAAAATTTTAGGAATCTAATTTTTAGAGGAAAATGAACCACTCCAGATGATGAGACTTCCAAAATTTTGAAAAAATTTCATTATTGCTTCATAAGAAACACTCTAATATTGATACCTAAAAAAAAAAAAAAAAAAAAAGGGGGAGGGTCATTATATGTAACAGATTTTAAACCTATTAAAATTAGATATTCGAGAAAAATCACCTCGAACTGATCTGATCATTTCGTATTTCACGAAAAATATCACGAGATCGAACCTTTTATCCATTCGCATACACAATACATTCGACAAATACACAAAAAGTTTCACACAGAAAGAAGGAAACAGAATAAAGAGTGGTGGAGGGGGGACACGTCCATTCGACGTTGCGTAATTAAAATCGAGGCAACTAATTAAAAAACTCGGGCGTAATGGAAACGCTTACATTTTAATGGAGACACGCGAAAAGTAAGATAGTCTAAATTAGTACGTGCTACGCTGTAATCGAACTTGGGACATTCGGACCATAAATAAAAAAAGCCAACAAAAAGGGGACAATCTATGTTAAAAGTTGTAATGTATCGGAAGGAACAAATTCCACTTTGTTCGATAGAATTCAACGGAAAGAAGGAGTTAAAAAGTAGAGAGAAAAAAAAAGTTCATAAATACGGGCGTTTAGATAGCGGCCGGGCGTTCAGCCAACAGCGAAAATCTCACGTAATGCTTGCCATGTTAAATCTGAACCGATTTTCCGAGAAAATAAAAGCCATAAGCGGTAGGGTTAGTTGTGCCAGCATCAATTGCTATCTTTGTGCAAAATCTTACCGCACACGCATCCATATCTTTTGGAAATTAAGCGATGTTCTTAAAGTTACGCTTTTCTAATGTGAACGCATACCCCAGGTCTTCCGACAAACATTCACCGTTATAAATGAGCTTTTCTCATACACTTCCCGTTCTCGTCGTTCTGCATGTAGCCGCCTATAAAACCGGTTAATGGGAATTACGCCCAATAACAAAACCTTATATTTGTACCCCTGCCGAATACAGCAACTGTAGGTACATGAGTATTATGTTCTGATGATATTCCAACGAAAGCGAAATCTTGTTACGGGCAGATTGCAATTTCGCTCTATTGCAATAACCTTTGTTGTGGTGAGAGAATTGCCTCGAATGAGTTTCCCCTTTTTTGTAATCATCTCGAATTGAGTGACGATGATACAGGGATACTCGTTGAAATGATTCTGGTTCGATATAACTGACAATAGGAGGAATGTCGAGAAAATGTATGAAATCGTGAGAAAATATCTCAAATTCAAAGACTTTAACAATTGGGTGGGCCGAAACACCAAAAAGTTTGATTTTTGAAAAGTTACCCCCCCAGTAAAAGTTGTTGGTTGGATAGACTAGAAAAATAAAATTAAAAATTTCAAAATCAATTCCTATCTCCCGATCGCGCAAGTGCCTTCAAATTCTTCAAAAATTGCCAAAAATTCAAAATTATCGAAAAAATTTAAAATTGATCAAAATTAATTTTAAAACTTCTTTAGTAACTAACTAGACCAAAAAGCACTTTTTTTGTTGAAAAAAATCAGTGTTTTATAACTTTTTTCAATTTTTCTTCAGAGGCGAAGAAATATGAAATTTAAAAAAACTATAAAACATGAATTTTTTCAAAAAAGTTGTGCTTTTTTCTTTAAATAGTCTTTAAATAAGCTCTAAGATTGATTTTAATGAATTTGGATTTTTTTTTTAAACTTTCCAAAATTTCTGAAAAAATTGAATTTTTGGTAATTTTTGAAGAATTGAAGGCTCTTGCGCGATCGGAAGATATGAATCGAGTTAAAAAATTTTCATTTTATTTTTCCAGTCTATCCAGCCAACAACTTTTGCCGGGGTAACTTTTTAAAAAACGAAGTTTTTGATTTTTCGGTCCACCCTATTTAACAATGGAATGTCTTATTTGTTGGGTTTTTACCGTTTAGTACGGACGAATTAGCTTTAAAAAAGCCAAAAGCCAAAAAAAATTCCCGGAAACGGGAAAGTTCGTATATAAGCTTTGTAGAGGGTGTATTTCAACATAACCGACTTTCCCTAAAATCGGTGAATATTTTGACCCCCTTTTGGAGGGTGAGGGGTTCAAATTTTCGTTTTTCGGCCATAACTTTCAAAATTACGTATTTACGAAAAAATAGTTGGAACAAAAATTGTAGAGAATAAAAAAAACAAACAATTTTCTTATTTACAATTTTTTCCTAGGACGTCATGGGAGGGAGCTAGGGGCTACAGAAAAAAATGAATTTTAAACATTTTCCATTATCAGAAAAAATCACCAAAAATTGGGTTAATCGACTTTTAAGGGCGGCTCTTTTGCATAGTACATCCTATTGCTATGTAGAATAAGAAAAATGAACAACCGACCCCTCATCTCTAAGTAGGGGGGTGGACCCCCTGTAGAAAAAGTTGGATTTTCTCCCTAGAATATCTCAGCTACCATGAAAAATTCGAAAAATTGGTTCAAACAAACGTTGTAGAGCGTTAAAAGACAAACATTTTTCTTTTTTTACATTTTTTCTACGTGGTCTTGGGGCCGCAAAAAGAAAAAAGATCGACGCAGCGTTCGAAAATTTCTCGCAAAATTTTAAACCCCCTCTTTTGGGGTCCAATTTGGGTCCAGGGGTTAGATGATTATGAAAATTGACTTTAGTGACCACGAAAACCCCAGAAACCCACTTGTTGGGCTATTGGTTCGCTAGATTTTATACCAGGCCTACACACGTGTAATTTATTTAGTTGATGAAAAATTTTCGAACCCCGCGTCGGACCCCCTCCCCCTCCAAAAAGGGGTCAGAGTATTCACCGATTTTAGGGAAAGTCGGGTATGTTGAAATACACCCTCTACAAAGCTTATATATGTACCAACTTTCCCGTTTCCGGGAATTTTTTTTTTGGGTTAAAACCTAAAATGACCGTACTAGTTTTCCACCGATTTAAAAAAATCATTAAAATTCGGAATCATAATTCCCGATATAATTTCTAAATTTCTAAACGCAATCAAACCAAACTTTTGAAAAAACTTCCAGTTATTGAATAGTTTCCATGATATACCTCTGCAGCCTGTAATCTGCATTACAGACTCCCATCTTGAAAATATGAATTTATATATCATAAAAATAGAAAAATAATACCTACTGTAAATAATGGTGGAATTCTGACGTAGTTAGATGGTACACTCAAAAAGGACTAGATTATGAAATCGTGTTAAATCATATTTTACAGGTACCTCCATATTATAAGTATATAATTTTTTATTTCAGCTGTCTCAAAATATACTCTAAAATTTCGCGCTGGATACGAAAATGACGATAATTTCTTTCCAACTCCCCCCAACCTTAATTAGCCCCTTAATTTTTTTCTCAATTTATTCTCGAGACTATACTCAAATTTATTCTTGATTAGAAAAAAAATAGGCATAGGCTATAAAAATGTAATGCTTTACCAGAATTTGAGTAGGTATATCTAGTAAGTAATGACTTTCGAGTATCTCTTATAATTATTATATACCTATATGGAGGTACCTGTAAAATATGATGTTACACGATTTCATAATCTAGTCCTTTTTGAGTGTACCATCACATGACTTTTTTTCGGCGCTTTGTATTTCAGCTTTTATTTCGGGAGTTCGACAGACCGGTTGTACAGAGTGTCAGCACTGTCCAAACACTCCGCGTTTGGTTCAGTGTTAAACGTACACATCGCAAATTGTACAAAACAAGTTGTACCAAGTACGATAGCTCACGAGCTGTACGAACACTCCGCGGTTTGTACAAAATCACCTGTAAATTTACAATACTGGACTATGAGTAACATATGCCTACCTAAAAACCGAAGTAAGTAAGTTTTTCCCAACATTTATGATTGCAAATCAGAACTAAGAATTGACTCACCCAAGGCAACGTGCCAAGGATGAAAATGAGTCTTTTTGAGTTTTTAACGTTTTTTTTTGTTTTTTTTTGTCAATTTTCAATGTTTTTTGCCATTCAACTCCTCTACACCTCTGAATGTAGAAATGTCAATAATTTCACGTTCATCATGAAGATTACATTAAAAAAATACATCTTCAATAAACTTTCATAAGGAATTCTAAAAAAAAAGTCCAATAAATGATATGCACATATTTTTACACTTCGTATCTCTGTACTAACAACAGACAAACGTTTTTCAAACATCGAGGAGCACTGGTTTACTGAAGTTTTAATGTCCGTCAACCCAATATCGATAGTCCAGTAAAATTAGCAAAAAAAAAGGGGGGTCATAAGGAAAGATTTGAATGGCCAACCGATGTTTGAGTCTAATAATACAGTTTGATGCACTGAACACGAATCTGAGGTGTTCGGTTGCGTCCGGTGCGCGGAAGTCCCCCAAATTGTGAACCTTTACCCCCCCCCCCATCCTGTTTTTGGTCCATATCTCCCAAAAGATTGGTGCTAGCGCAAAAGTGGGCTCTATAAAACTTATTCTATGTCAAATTTTCTATCAGATGACTTTTAAATGATATTCACAAATCCAAGGGGGCTGGAGCTATAGTTGTTTAGAGAGTGGGGATTTTCTCCAAAAATCAAATTTTTAGCTTATATCTGCCTAAATATCGATTCTGGTGCAAAAATGGCGTCCACAAAACTTGATCTACGTCAAATTTCCTATCAGATGATTTATGAATGATATGCACAAACCCAAGGGGCCTGGTGCAACAATTGAGCAAAGAGAGGGGATAGTTCAGAGGCAAATTGCAAGTGAACGGCAAATGATGATAAGGCATGCAATTCGGTATAGTGAACAAGGATACCTTAAGAAATTTTCTGAGTCCGGAAGAACATCGCCAAACCCCATAGGAGGGGGGAATGAAGTTCAATGGGAGGGGGAGGACCTCATTTTTCAAAATTATTCTGTGGACCATGTTCAAAAATGTCATTACTATCGAAATTCGAAGGGAAGAAGTCCCTTAAATTTCAGATTTCTCAACTTAAGTTTTCGTATTTTTCCTCAAAATTGCTGAAAAATTACGTTTTTCCAACTTTTTACAACCTGTCGACTTTCCAAACAAATTTTTATTACGATTTTCGAACTCTACGGGCAGTTTACCATACATATTGTTCTTTTACCAATCCCCATACTCCTAATCTGAGTGAATGGAGGGGTGTAAAGTTGCTGACACTGAACTACTTATCCATATTTTTGTGTAGAAATTACATCATTTCAAGACGATTTCTAAATAGTATAGGTCTAACACAATAAGTACAGGCCCAAAGGAACCCCGTATACCCCTTCTGGAGGAGTTAGGGAGGTAATTTTTGACTAGTCCTTTTACCCAATTTTGACTGATTCGATCTAAAATCAGTTTTACAATTCTTTTCATCACGTAATCGGGGAGTTAATTACTGAACAATAATTTCTGGTGTGCCAGAATCCAGATCAGTCAATAATTTTTCATCAAAGTTGAATATGAGGGATTGACTACTGCGTGGAAGAGATGATATTTTGACAACAAAAAAAATCCACAAACATGTTAAAATCTGTGTTTTCGAAAAGGTTTATTTGGAATATTTCATCGATTGTGCGATTAAAGCCAAGAAGTGAGCAAAAATAAGCTTCTGTGGGGGAAACGATATTTTGACAGAAAATCGACATACTTCTTCCCTTAAATAGTACAAATCCGTGAAAATATTATTCTTTAAATTACACTCCGATTACGTGATGAAAAAAGTTATAAAATAAATTTCCGTTCCTTTAGAAATAGTCAAAGTTGGAACTTGAGACCCCTCCATTCGCTCATATTAAGGGTATGGGGATTGGTAAAAGGACAATATGTATGGTAAACTTCCTGTAGAGTTCGAAAATCGTTGGAAAGTCGACAGGGTTTAAAAAGTTGAAAAAATGTAATTTTTAATTTGAATTTTAAGGGACTTCTTCCCTCCGAATTTTGATATTAATAACATTTTTGAACTCGTGGAGTTCAATCATACGAGGGTTGTCCCAAAAGTTCTGCACAAATAAGCATAACTCAGAGAAAAAATTTATTAGAGCAAAAATTTTTGTACAATCCTTCGATAGAATCTCTCTGCTTTTCGATGCATTTTTTCCAGTGGTCCGGAAGGTCCGCAATGCCCATCAGGACACCTTCAGAGTTCATCTGGCGGATTCGTCGGCTCACGGCTTTTCTGAGGTTACTCAAGTTGAAAAAACGAATTCCTCGAAGGGGTTCCTTCAACTTTGGGAAAGGTCGAAGTCTGGAGGACTCATATCCGGACTATACGGCGGATGCGGGAGCATTTCCCAGCCAATTTTGGTCAAATACTCTGTTCTTCCGATAGGAAGTGTGGAACCCAGTGCGCCGACACCTTTCGCTTCTTGGGTATTTTCGTCAGAATTCGGTGAACACTCGACTTGGATATTCCAATTTCTGCTTCTATCTCTCTCACAGTTATTTGTCTATCCTTGTCTAATAATATGGCAATGATTTCCGCGTTTGTGTTGCCGCAAATATTGCTACCTGTGACTGTGGAGGGTCGAGCGGACTGCAGATTGTCTTGTATGCTCATACGACCCTCTGCAAAATTTTCAGACCACCGTATGATTGTAGAACGATCAAGTATGTTATCACCACACACTTTGAATAAAGCGTGATGAATTTCGGCCGAATATTTGCTGCGAAGAGTTTCGATTTTCATGTACGCACATTGCTCCAAAGCAGTCACGTGAGCCGACGAATTGGTGGAGCTCATCGCAAACTTGTCTCACTTATTTTCTAATAACCTCACAAAAAAAATAAACACACGTACGTCTTCCTGAAAGTCCAAACTACAAACTGAGTGTAGAATGAACCTTGTAGGAGAATTACAGCAGTCTGTAGAGCACTTTGTGCAGAACTTTTGGGACAACCCTCGTATGAAAACGACACCAAAAAAAGGTCCACAGCACAATTTTGAAAAATGAAGTCCTATCTCTCCCATTGAACTTCCTTCCCCCTCCTATGGGGTTTGGCGATGTGCTTCCGGACTTGAAAAATTTTTTACGGTGTCCTTGTTCACTATACCAAATTGTATGCCTTTATCATCATTTGCCGTTCACTTGCAATTTGCCACTGAACTATCCCCTCTCTTTGCTCAATTGTTGCACCAGGCCCCTTGGGTTTGTGCATATCATTCATAAATCATCTGATAGGAAATTTGACGTAGATCAAGTTTTGTGGACGCCATTTTTGCACCAGAATCGATATTTAGGCAGATATAAGCTAAAAATTTGATTTTTGGAGAAAACCCTCACTCTCTAAACAACTATAGCTCCAGCCCCCTTGGATTTGTGAATACCATTTGGACCGTGTTAAATCAAAAGAGACCAAGCGACATCAAAAATTTCACCAAAAAACAAACTTGAAAGTACGATAACTTCTGAAAAAGTTGAAGAAGAGATAATAAGTATGAGAAATATGAACTCTGGTAACATTAATCTATCAGTAATTTGCGTGTTGAGAAGCTTATTTTGTGTTCCCAGTGAGAAATACGTTAAAATCTCAGCACTCTCAAATTTGTCGCTTGGTCTCTTTTGATTTAACACGGTTCATTTAAAAGTCATCTGATAGAAAATTTGACGTAGAATAAATTTTATAGAGTCCATTTTTGCACTACCGCCAATATTTTGGGAGATATGGACAAAAAACAGGAGGGGAGGGTAAAGTTCCACAATTTGGGGGACTTCCACGCACCGGACGCGACCGGACACCTCAGATTCGTGTTCAGGGCATCAAACTGGAGCACTGGTCGATCCGGCGTATTTCAATGCTCCAATTTTCGTCATAAACTCAGAAATGACAAAAATGGACTTGACCCTCGTGTTGTTCTGACTTATTCAGACAGCACTTCAACTTGTAAGGGTAAAGTGCCCTAACTTCGACCGCTTCCTAATTTCGACCACCAGCCGATTTCGGCCGCTATGGACGCAATCTACATGAAACAAATTATTTCATGTTCCTTTTTCATAGATGAACAATTTGAGACCAAAATCACAACCCTACAGACAAAATTAGCGGAGAAAATTGAAAAAAAAAACGAAATCGCATAGGTGAAATTTTTTTTTTTTACATATTCTTTGATCTCAAATTATGAATAATTTTTTTAATGAATTCTACCAAATAATTGTGAATTGTAATGGGGTATGGTGTCAGATTTCGATAAAATCATCGTTTTTGAAAACAACTGGAGGTACGCAACACAATTTTCACCAAAGTTCAAATTCTTTGGGGTGCCCTAATCTCGACCAGCTATACTATCTTATGTAATCTGTTTTTTTAATGCGATTTTGTTTTTTATGATTTTCTCCGCGAGTTTTGGCTGTAGGGTTGTCGTTTTGGTCTCATTTTGTTCATCTGTGAAAGAAGAATATGAAAAAATTATTTTCGGGTAGATTCCGCTCTATGCGGGCGAAATCAGCTGGTGGTCGAAATTAGGAACCCAAAATTTCAAAATCGATTTTTGAGTTCCTTCAGAAAAAAATCGCAAAAAATACAAAAAATGATTGTATCGGCTCAAAATTTTAGGGAGTGGTAGAGGAAGGATCAAGGTATTTTTTAAGCCATTTTCAACGTTTCTACCTCAAAAAGTCTTCGATTGGTGAAAGTTTGAAAAAAAGTGGTCGAAATATGGCAACCTTACCCTTATTAGAAAAAATTCTGATTGATACGTCATAGTGCAGTAAGTAAGTATTCTTTTTCCTATAAAGTCAAAAAACCGTGTCACACACACACGTTCAAAAATAGAAATCATCTTTTATTTTATAATCTAGGAATTATAGCAAAATTTTTACGCGAACCTCGGAATCGTTGAGGGAAAGCTGAATTTTACATTATTTGTTCATAATAGCCTACCAAACATACTCCTAAAAGTTGCAACCCCCAACTCGCCGGCTACCCCCGCAAGAGGTCAATAACCGTTGCGAATATACGTTTTTTGACTGTAGCGCTGAAAGGAAGAGTAGGAGAGGGAAAAGTGGTGAAACAAAAAATGTCCTACATGAAATTTCCTACAAACTTGACCAGTTCATTTGTTCTCAAAATTGCGACATTCGACTTACAGTGGGGGTTAAAGTTTTTCAACAGTTGCAACCCCCAACTCGCCGGCTACCCCCGCAAGAGGTCAATAACCGTTGCGAATATACGTTTTTTGACTGTAGCGCTGAAAGGAAGAGTAGGAGAGGGAAAAGTGGTGAAACAAAAAATGTCCTACATGAAATTTCCTACAAACTTGACCAGTTCATTTGTTCTCAAAATTGCGACATTCGACTTACAGTGGGGGTTAAAGTTTTTCAACTTGGAAATTTTTTTAAAAAATGACAATTTTTTTTGTAATTTGAAGTTAGAATGGGCTCAAAAATATACTGTCAAAAGTTGCATCCAGCAACTTGTGAACCAACATCGTATGAAGTCAATAACCTCTGGAGATATACGTTTTTTCACTGTAGCGATGAACGGAAGGGTCAGAGAGGGAAAAGTGGTGAAATAAAAAATGTCCTACGTGAAATTTCCTAGTAACTTGACCAGTTCAGTTGTTCTCAAAATTTTGACATTCAGCTCACAGTGTGGGCTAAACTTTTCCAAATTTGAAAAAATTGATAATTTCATGTGTTTATACGGGGGTGAGTGGTACTGAACAAATTAACGTTTGTACAGTGAGTAATAATGAGCAACTATTATGTAGAGTTACTAGATAACGAGTGCTAATCTTAAGCATTAGCACGATCGGTGGTGCGTGCTGGTACCGAAAACCTGACTGCCACCGAGTCTAGCGCCAGCATCAGGCGGGGGGTGGGAATCCATCGATGACTATCTCTTTGTTCTGATCCTGACTTTTTCTACAAGATGGGAAGCTCCAATGCTCCAAATTGTGAATGGTGTTCATTTGCTCCTTGTATGTCTCTTGGAAAGTTTTGTCTGCGTTTTGCTAGCGGTTCTTTGTGCTTTCTTGTGTATTTGTTGTGACCACGTTGCTCGTAATATTTTATTCTGTTTTTCTAGTCATCATTTTCAAGTTTTACACGTTTATTCTCATTTTATATTGTAACCTACTTCGTGGGTACGATTCTACGTATTTTCGCGAGAAAATTTTTCGTAATTTTGCATCAATTTCTTCCTCATGTAAGTACGATTCTTTGTTCTTAAGATATATGACTACAAGTGTTTATGATAGGCTAAATTCGAAATTTTGCACTTCTTTTTTGATTTAAAATTCTAATTGATTCTTTTGTGCCTACAGAAATGGCTGGAGTCGATAGGGTGTTAATACATGGTGTCCACTATTATTTCAGAAATGATTTTCCCTGACTTTTCCAGGTTTTCCAGACCAATTTTTCGAATTTTTCCAGACCTTATAAATATGATATTCGTAAACCAGGGAGGGGGGGGTAATTTTTTCGCGTGATGTACTTACATCCCGAAATTTTGTATAAAAATGATAATAGGGCCTTACGATTTTTTTTTTCAAAATCACTAGATACTTTTTACGAGATCTTTAGATGCCCTTCTTCGGGTCAAAAAAAATATTCAAATTCAATTCTGAAAATTTTTCCACCCATCCAACTCCCCCTCGCCACAAAAATTTGAAAATTTGAATTTATTACCTACAGAAAAAATTTAAATAAAAAGAAAAAACCAAGTATTCCCACGCAAAATTAAGTTTTGAAAAATGAAAAAAATTATGCCAGGGTGTTAACCGAATTGAGCGAATAAAAATTCGGATTTTTCCGGACTAAAAATTCAAAATTTTCTTCACATTTCATTCCCCCTTCCCCTTCAAAATGAAAAACACTTGTCTCAAAATTTATAAATTCACGCAATCCCTTGCAATTTTTTAATTTGTACCAATAAATGAAAAAGTGAATGAGAAGGTAAAATATAAATCATTTTATGAAAATATATAAATGTGTTGAACCCGAGCGAAGCGAGGGCGAAAATTTTTGCGAAAAAAGATCTTCAAAAGATGAAAATTCACCACTTTTCCCTCATTCATGTTTTCTAAAACATGGCCAATAATTTCGATTTTTGTTCCATTCCCTCCCTTTTTTTTCAACATCGTGGTCAAGGGCATCATGACGTTTCTTTCTCATTACAGCTCATTAAAAAGTAAGTTTCCAAAAAACTCAAGATTAAAAATAAATTCTGTAGAAAGAAAAAGTGTAAATTACCCCGAGCGTAGCGAGGGAAATTTTTTTTGGATAATTCATAATTCAGTGGACAAAAACATGCATTTTAAATATGTATCAATTTTATTGTACATTACGACCGACAAAAAATGATGAATAAGACAATAATTGGATAAAAGATGTAATGATTTGGCCCGAGCGGAGCGAGGGCGAAATTTTTTGAAAAATTTATAATAAAATAAGCAAAAAAACATTTTTCTAAATGATTTACATTTTTTGGGATTTTCGAAAAATTCCAGAGAAAATTCCAAAATTCCCTGACTTTTCCAGACCACCAAAATTCCCTGACTTTTCCCGGTTTTCCCGGTTTTCCAGAGAATGGACACCATGCAATATCAAAGTTAGAATTTACGTTTCTCATATTAGCCACATGAACCGAAAGGGAAATATGAAATATAAATTTTATTTTGCATTTTAATGCTTGTAAATATAAATTTGGTTTTGTAATTTATATTTTGTGTAAATATGTATTGAAGCTCGGACCTAAAATAAAATTGGTTTCGTTTTTGGTTGATTGTGATCTATTTATTGGTAGTGAGATGTACCTGGCTTGAAGTCTCTGTCTTCTTCGTTTTTGGTTAACTCAAATAAACGTTGGTATTTGTTGTTTCATTTCAGGTGTATGTCTTAGGATGTACTCCTCGGGAGGGGCAGGGACAGGGAGTCGGGCCTCTGACCCAATGGTCAATCTTGGACCAGTCTTGTTGTTTCCCGAGAATGCATCTTCGACGTATACTCGGAGGGGCAATGAGCTGGTAAGGAATATTCCTACCAAGATTGCACCATTGTGGACGAGGTAGGTAGGTAAATCAGGTAGGTACATTGAGCTATGGCGAAACGTATGCACCGATTACCTATCTCTGTTCAAACTCGTTTGGTTGTGTATGCAAAGTTGTACGTGCAATTACAGTGCACTGAGATTTGTACAGTCTAACGTATGTTTACGTGCATTGCGTTATCGCTTAGATAACGCCAGGTAGATGGTCTCTCGAAGGTGCAAAACTGAGAAGATTCGGTAGCTATCTACCTGAGAATTATGTCATATCTCAGGTCTGTGATTGGCTAGCCAGATGCTAGAAGACTTTAATTACCAACCAATCAGGTGTGCTAGCTTCCTAAAGCCAGGTAGCTCGCGACTATAAATAGAGGTGCAATGAGTCGCGAGCCTCATTACGTTTTTACTGTTGGTACATGTACATGCTACACGTATGTTACGTTTTTACCTCTGTACCTTTGTATCTTTTAACTACTGTGTGTTTTTATAAGTATAATTGTGTCGCGTAAAATAACGTAATCATCTAAACCGTCTGCATTAAGCAGTTGACTGTATTAAATTGAATACATGAATACAGTTTATTCCTAAACCTTTGTGTATTATTTAATACAGCTCGCAGATAGGTTGTGAGCTGCTGAAACAACGTTTCCTCTCACGAACCTACCTATCAAAGATAGGTATTCGACCCTGGTGCACTTCTTGACACCCCCACCAGGTTGCAAGAACTCACTCTTGCCGAGAGGGAGGCTATTTATTTCATCAGTTCACAAGTTGCCGGATGCAACTTTTGACAGTTTATTTTTGAGTTCATTCTAATTCAAAATTACACATAAAATTACCAATTTTTTCAAATTTTTTCAAATTTAGAAAACTTTAACCCCACTGTAAGTTGAATGTCGCAATTTCGAGAACAACTGAACTGGTCAAGTTTGTAGGCAATTTCACGTGGAACATTTTTTATTTCACCACTTTTCCCTCTCCGACCCTTCCTTTCGGCGCTACAGTAAAAAAACGTATATTCGCAAACGTTATTGACCTCTTGCGGGGGTAGCCGGCGAGTTAAGGGGTGCAACTTTTAGGAGTATCTTTGGTAGGCTATTATGTACAAATAATGTGAAATTCAGCTTTCCCCCAACGATTCCGAGGTTCGCGTGAAAATTTTGCTATAATTCCTGGACTATTATTCATTTTCCACTCAAAAACCATTCACTAATCTAACCCTCTTTCAGCCAGTACCGAAACAACCCGAATCCTGGAAAAATCTCGATCACTCACATCATAACCCATTCAAACCCCGCCATCCGCTGCAACTTTTACAACCGAATTTCAACAAAGTTGAATTAAAAATCGCTCCCGAGCGGATTTACAACGTAAGTCAGATTTTGCGCGACAAAAAAGCCAAGATGCATCCTGTATCGAAGCTCCGAAAGCGAATAAAAAATACGACGACGAAGCTGTTCGTCATCCGAACAGAATTATACGCTTATAAAGCATATCGGAAAATGCACAATCTTCGGGATTATTTCACCGCGAAACGAATTTGATTACGTTTTCTGTATTTTTGGTCCATAAATCAGATCTATTCACTTTTACTACTTCGGCTTCACTTCGCCATACGAGGGTTTTTCTTATTTCGCGTTATATTGGCGCGATTGCGGTATCATTTCAACGACTGCTGCGTCGATATCGTTTATATTGGTCTTTTATACGACGCGACGAGTATATAGATATCAGATAGGTACCATTTGTACGTTTTCTCGTCGGATACCGCGTGCAGTATCGTTTAACCTTATACCGAGCAGTACATAGGTGGAAGGTATACAACACAAAGCCAACTCGCAGCAACTTTCCAAGAATATAATTAAATACGCCCGAGTATTTTTGCGGGATTAACTTCATCAATGAACTAGTCGAAAGTTTCATTAAAACTAGCGATTTAGCTAGGTACCTTCTCGTTTACCCGAGATGTACCTAGATAATCTTTGAAAAACGCCAACCCATCGTCTAACTTCAAAGAAATATCGTATGACTGTAATCTCGTACAACTAAAAACTTTTATTATTAAAAATATCTCATCGCTGGTATACAATGCGTTGAATTTTCAAATAAATCTCTCCTTAGTATCGTTTCATGGCACACATACGCAGAGAGACGTGTATAAAGTATCATAACCTCGCCGGTTATATACAGTTTAAAATTCTCGCGCTGTATTTTATCATTGACACGTAATACCTCTCCATGGTATATTCCCAACTTTCGGTGAAATTATTTTAATCGACACTCGGTATATACGGACGTGGCGTTGTTACCTTTAAAGCCAAATAATATACTACCGATTGCACCTCCCCCTACCCGAACTCCTACCCTTATATAACCGCATCTTGTCAAGATATTTGAAAAGTTGTAGTTTTACTACCCGCTGGTAACAAGTACATAGTAAAAGCCAAATCTGCGATAATGTAGTGTATTACTCGTCGGTGACGTGCTCGGAATTTAACTAACTCGTATAATGACGATAATGCCGCCGAATATAAATGTTTTTATCAAGTTGTTTCCGTCCCTTGAAAGGATACGTCCTCATCTCACACGCCCGCACCAGCCAAACTAAAGGACCACTATTTGTAACGATTGTACTCCTGAGAGAGTGCGACACGAGGGTTCAAGAAAACCTCGACGTAATGGATTTCACTCGACGACGAGAGCTGGTCTCTCGCACACAACGAAAATCCACGACATCGACGTTCATTTCATACTAAATAAAAATTTACATACAATAAAACAACTCACCCCGCCACACGCTCCCTTCCGTGCTCGTATTTTTAGTACCCAGTCGCAATCGCAGCTCGCAAACAACCCGGCAACGTGAAGAGGAGTTTACGAGGAAAACTGAAAATTACACCGACAAAGCTCTTTTAAAAATTGGCTAGCGACTTTGAACGGGGTAATCATTTCGAAATAACTACAAAGCTTTTTCTTTGCCAGGCTAACTCGCCATTTTATTGACCATCGAAGTGAAGAGGGGGATGGAAGAAACATTCGGCAGGAAGGAAATCAGAAATAGAACACAAATATCAATACGATTATAATAAATGATCCCAAGTGATTAATTGATCGCTATGGGAGTAGTACATTAAAGACGTACGTACGAGTACGACTGCGATGAGGGACGAGGGGCGAAAAAAATCTCTCGAAGAGCTGTAACAGATCCAGAACGCAGAAATTTAAGAAGATTAATGAACTGATAATGTTACGTACAATATACGCCAACAATCTAGTATCCAGTACTTTTTTCCCGTTGATATTTTTCTCTGTGTTTTCGGCATGGGCTAAAACGATGATTTTTAAGAAATAACGTATTGTGGATGAAATAGGTGTACTCTCGCTGAAGCAAGTGCGAAAATCATATGAATACGGAAGTTCAGATGTTGAGCGATTAAAATAGGTAAATTGTTTTTTTTTTAATTTTAAGCGACAGGTAAACAAATTTTATTCAAATCTAATCTGTTCGATTATAGGAGCTAAAAATGTGTCCATTGAGCATTTTGTTCAGAAATTATTTTCTTAGACATTTTTACTTTTACAGGGTGTCCACTATATTTCAGAAATGATTTTCCCTGACTTTTCCAGGTTTTCCAGACCAATTTTTCAAAATTTTCCAGACCTTTTAAATATGATATTCGTAAACCACCGGGGGGGGGGGGGTAATTTTTCACGTGATGTGCTTACATCCCGAAATTTTTAATCGGTACGGATGATATAAAATTCATGAGAGTCTGACGATTTTTTTTTTCAAAATCACTATTAAGATACTTTTTACGAGATCTTTAGATGCTCTCTTCGGGCCAAAAAAGATTTAAATTCAATTCTGAAAATTTTTGAACTTATCCAACTCCTCCTCGCCACAAAAATGTGAAACTTTGATTTATTACCCACAGAAAAATTTTAAAGAAAAAGAAAAAACTAAGTATTCCAACCCAAAATTAAGTTTTGAGAAATGAAATAAATTATGCCAGGGTGTCTAGACTGTCTACCAAATCAAGCGAATAAAAATTCAAATTTTTCCGGGCTGAAAGTTTAAAAATTCCAGCAAGTTTTATCTCCCCCCCCCCAAAAAAAAAAAATGAAAAACACATACTTCAAATTTATAAATTCACGCAATCCCTTGAAATTGATTAGTTTATACCAATAAATAGAAAAGTCAATGAGGAGGTAAAATATAAATCACTTTTATAAACGTGTTGAGCCCGAGCGAAGCGAGGGCGAAAATTTTTGCGAAAAAAGATTCTCAAAAGATGAAAATTTACCACTTTTCCCTCATAATACGGGCTTTTTAGGTTTTGACCCAAAAAAAATTAGCAGAAAGGGGAAGTTTCGGATATAAGTTCAGTAAGGCATGTATTTCAATATTCCCGAACTTCACTAAAACTGGTAAATATTTTGACCCCTTTTTGGGGATGAGGGGGTTCAAATTTTGGTTTTTCGCCCGTAACTTTCGAAATTACGCATTTACGAAAAAAAAGTTGAAACAAAAATTGTAGAGAATTAAAAAACAAATAATTTTTTTTTACAGTTTTTTCCTAGGACGTCATGGAAGGGAGCTGGGGCCTTTCGAAAAAAATCAATTTTGAAAATTCCCCATCAACAGAAATAATTACCAAAAATCGGGTTAATCGACTTTTGGGAGCGTTTTTTTTGCATAGTACATCTCATTACTATGTAGAACAAGAAAAATGTATAGGCGACCCCTCATCTCAAAGTAGAGGGGTGGACCCTCCGTAGAAAAAGTTGCGTTTTCCGCCAAGCATAGCTCAGCTACAGTGAAAAATTCGAAAAATTGGTTCAAATAAATGTTGTAGAGCGTTGAAAGAAGAACATTTTACTATTTTTACTTTTTTTCTATGTGGTCGCGGAGGCGAGTTATCGCAAAAAGAAGAAAAATCGGCGCAGCGTTCAAAATTTTTTTACGAATTTTGAACCTTGCCTTTTGAGGCTCAATTTGGGTCCAAGGGTTAAATGACTATAAAAATCGAGTTCAGTGATCACAAAAATCCCAGAACTTCACTTTTTGGGTTATCGGTTCGCTAGACATGCGTAATTTTTTGAGTTGATGAAAAATTTTTGAATGCCACCCCGTTTTTTTTTCTTGCAATAACTCGCTTCCAAGACCACGCAGAAAAAAAGTAAAAAAAGTAAAATGTTCGTCTTTTAACGCTCTACAACGTTTGTTTGAACCACTTTTTCGAATTTTTCACTGTAGCTGAGCTATGCTTGGGGGAAAACGCGACTTTTTCTACGGAGGATCTACCCCCAACTTTCATATGAGGGGTCGGCTATACATTTTTCTTGTTCTACATAGTAATGGGATGTACTATGCAAAAAAAACCGCTCCTACAAGTCGATTAACCCGATTTTTGGTAATTATTTCTGTTAATAGGGAATTTTCAAAATTGATTTTTTTCGAAAGGCCTCAGCTCTCTTCCATGACGTCCTAGGAAAAAACTTTAAAAAACAAAATTATTCGTTTTTTAATTCTCTGCAATTTTTGTTTCAACTTTTTTTCGTAAATGCGTAATTTCGAAAGTTATGGGCGAAAAACCAAAATTTGAACCCCCTCACCCCCAAAAAGGGGTCAAAATATTTACCAATTTTAGGGAATGTCGGGAATATTGAAATACATGCCTTACTGAGCTTATATCCGAAACTTCCCCTTTCTGCTAATTTATTTTGGGTTTGGGCTTTATTTTAGATAAAAAGTCCGTATTATCATACATGTTCCATTCCCTTCTGCTTCTTTTCAACATCGTGGTCAAGGGCATCATGGCATTCCGTTCTCATCACAGCTCATTAAAAAGTAAGTTTCTAAGAAACTTGATATTTTAGATAAATTTTGAAGAAAGATAGAGTGTAACTTACCCCGAGCGTAGCGAGGGAAATTTTTTTTAAAAATTCATAATTTAATGGACAAAAGATATGCATTTTGAAAAAGTGATAAATAAAAAAAATCAGATAAAAGATATAATAATTTTGCCCGAGCGAAGCAAGGGCGAAATTTTTTGAAAAATTTATAATAAAATAAGAAAAGAAACGCTTTTTTAAATTAATATTTATCTTTTTTTTGGATTTTCGAAAAATTTCAGAGAAAATTCCAAAATCCCCTGACTTTTCCAGACCACCAAAATTCCCTGACTTTTCCCGATTTTCCAGAGAATGGACACCCTGTTTTAGCAATCCAGTCGTTTTGGGATTCAATCCCCCGAAAATTCAATTCTGATTTTTTTTTTTCGTGTTTTACGTTCGTAATGGTCCACTAAACAACATATCAAACTGGACACCCCGGGAACCCCCCGGTACCCACAGGAGAGATGTAAATGCCTGCTGAAAACCGGGTTTTTCATCTCCTCAAATAAGCCTCAAAATTAAAAAATGGTTATGAACAATCTTGTTTTACGTGTAATTTCCTATCAGAAAGGTTCATACTTCTTTGCCAAAAAATCAAGGGTAAAAACGCCTATATTTTATGAAATAATTGAAATTACGAAGCTGAAGGTACCCAAAACTATACCAATGGAGAGTAATTTTTTTATACACGCTAGTTGGGCATTCTAAAAAAAGTCACCGCAAAAATTTCAGCCCCCAAGGTTAATTATGAGGAAGGTTACTGAATATTACAAACTTTTGAACCAAAATTACGCAAAATTAAAATTCCAAGTTTTGCCTCTGTCCTTCCGGAGCTCCTTTTTGTTTTTCGAAGAAAACAACCTCAAAATCGTAATTCGAATGCCAAAAATCCTAATTTTTGACATCAAACATGAAAACTTTCAAAACTTTGAAATTTGCCACCCCCAACCCCTCTGACTGACAAATCGGTTTTGAATCCCTACGACGCAAAGAAAAGTTTCGTTATAACCAATAATAATTATTAACATCACGTGTAAAGTACTTATTCTTTTCATAACCTCAATTTTTTAAATGTAATATTCAGTAACCTCCCTTATAATTAACCTTGGCTGGCGGCTGAAATTTTTGCAGTGACTTTTTTTGGAATGCCCTACTTGCACGTATAAAAAATTACTCCCCACTGGTATAATATTGGGTACTTTCAGCTTCGTAATTTCATAAAATACTGTAAATATTGGAAAAATAGAAGTTTTCACCCTTGATTTTTGGTCAAAGAAGTGAGCGTTTTTGAAAGAAAACAAAACTTTTTGATAGAAAATTACATGAAGAACAAGATTGTTCTTGACCATTTATCAATTTCGAGGATTAAGTATTTGAGAAAATATTTGCGAAAACTATGATTATTGCAAAAAATATTGTAAGTAAGTAAATTTTTTTTCTTTTTGATGGGTTCGGACTACAAAGTATTTGTCAATTGTTGAAAAAAGATTACGGTACATTTACCCGAATCCAAGTTATCGAATTGGTATTTCCCCGAATACCATTACCCCGAATGTTAAAATCCCGAATCCGTTTACCCGAACTTTGAAATCCCGAACGCCTTTTACCCGAAAAAATAATCCCGAATTGATGAACCCGAATTGGCATTTCTCCGAATACCATTATCTCGAATGGTAAAATCCCGAATCCGATTACCCGAATTTTAAAATCCCGAACATCCTTTTCAGGACTTTTGAAATATTTTCAAAATTTCTCTTCCATTTTTGAAAAAAAATTCGGAAAAAATTGGACAAACAACAACAAAAATTTTTATCCAAATTATTTTTGAAAATCTTTTTTTAAATGGAAGAAAAATTTTGAAAATATCTCAAAAGTCTTCAAAATATGAAGAATATTGTTCTAAAGCACATATTACAACTATAGAGTATTTTATTCGTCAATCATCAAGATAATCAAGATCCTAAATTTTTCACTGATAACAAGCTGGAGCATACCCTTAAACGTTTTTGGAGCTCAACCCAGGTTCGTCGGGGCTCGGGGAGCAGCTTTTACTCGTTTACCGAGTCTCAGCTCTTGCTCCTTCTGGAATTCATGCAATATCGAATATATGGGGTGGTATCCCAAGATGATAAATATTTGGGTGAAAATGTTAAGCGAGACGAAAGGCCGTCGAGGAACAAGGTGTTGCTCCGGATTTTACCATTCGAGATAATGGTACTCGGGGAAATGCCAATTCGGGTTCATAGATTCGGGATAATTTTTTCGGGTAAAAAGCGTTCTGGATTTCAAAATTCGGGTAAACGAATTCAGGATTTTACCATTTGAGATAATGTTATTCGGGGAAATACTAATTCGAGTTAATAAATTCGGGATACTTTTTTTCCGGGTTAAGGGCGTTTAAGGAATTCGGGAACTTGGATTCGGGCAAATACTCACCGATCTTCAAAAATATGTAGGTGTTTTTCACCCTCAACTGGGATCGAAGTAGTGATGGCATGGAGATTCTGCGTGCACGCAGAATCTGAGAATATTCGCGAATATTCTTGAGGCTCTGGAGAATATTCTCTTAAAGTCAAAAATTTTAAATAGCATGTGACATTTCAAAATACTCGTATTGACACGTTAATTACTGTTATTGTATCAAAAATGAAATAAATATTCATTGGCGCACTCTATTGCCTCACTTATTTTTTTCCACCACTACTCTCTCAATTATAAATCAGTGAAAATTATCGAAAATTACTGAGAAAAAGTCAGAATAGCAGCACAGGAGAAAATCAGTGAAAATTCATTTACTATAAAACAAATCAGAGAGAAAAATTGCTAGAAAATCAGTGATTATTCACTGCAAGGTTAGTAAAATTCATGAAATTGGCTGGAAAATCGGTGAGAATCTTTGAAAAATCAGCCTGAAAATTAGTTAATTTTAATTAATTTTTCTGGTGTTGCAATTCTGACTATTTATCAGTGACGTTTCACTAATTCAGAATGAGAGAGTATAAAAATATCTTTCCCGCACTCCCTCTCTTTTATTATGAAATTTTTTTAATAAATTGTATTCTATACCACTATAGCACTCGATTATACATATATTGGCTCAATTTTTTGGGATAGTTAGGTACTGGAAACTGAATTATCTGTGTTTTAAAGGGTCTCATGGCCCAGTGTCCATTTCTGCGTTTCCAGGATTCATTAATAAAATGTTATTTTCAATTTCTTGATTTTCTTCATGATTTTCTCAAGTTCTATAAAGGCTAGAGGTATTGGTGTACCTTTCCTAGCCTTGTATCAGAAAATGCGCGAATGTGCGCGCATATGCGCGAATATTCTCGAGAATATTCTCTCGAAAAGATTCTGCGCGCATTTGACCATCACTAGATCGAAGGCGATAAAGAATTGTTTCAATTCATCGCTTACTCACTTGACTGGCACAAAAGTATTATGTATTTATCATTTGTAACTGAAGAAAAAGTACTATTAAAAACAGGTAAATTACGTTATTGGTATGTGTGCTTGACTTGTTTCACCAGTCAATTTTTTTGAAAATTTTATTCATTTCTGCTCATAATTTTTTTGTATTTTTTTACCAGAAAAATTGTACCTAGATGCTATTTTCTTTCAAGATGATCAATTTTTTTCAAACTCATTCCATCGATACGAATTCATTCACTCAAGATGCCACGATCAAAATCAATCGAAAACCAGTAATTATGAAACCCATACAACCTGGATTCGTTTCTTCAACAGAAAATCCGGCTAAAAAAGCTCGCGAATCATCTAAAATTACATTTTAATACCATTAAAAGAGCTTACGCTTCGATAAGCGGTAAAATTTCATAAACCAACGGTACGTGTTGAATTTGAAAATGATAAAAAAAAATTACGATGGGAAAAAAAAGCACTCCAACATTTCTTTCTAATTCATCGCTCCGTGTTTCGTTTTGTGTAATTAACTAGGCATTAAATCACGAAAATTCATATTGTAATCCTCGACTACTATTTTCCAGCTGCCTTACTCTGCGCCATCGCGTTTTCATCGCGCGCTATATACCCGCCGTTTTTGAATTACGAGTATTATATATTTTAAACGCGAAATAAAACGAAAACGAGTACGACGAATAATTGTATTCATCCAGACGAAAATAAATTGAAATGAATGCTGAAAACGCTGAGTTAGACATGACTTCGAAATCGGAAAAGGAAAATGAATGAGACGATTTTTGTTCGTTTATTCCTCTCTCGTTGCGCTGCGCCATGAAAGAGAAACACAGATCTTTTCATGTACGTTTTCAGAATAACTATAATATGATACACCGACGGAGCTCCCCGGACCCCGAATATTCGCGAATTACGGAAATTACTTTCTCTCTTGTCTGGTCTGCTAGAGTAGAATCGATTAACCAACAAGTCGCGATGGGTGAAAAAATTGGATGTTTTTTGGTGTACCAATGTGAAGTCTTTTGCACAGTAGGTATTACAACTAAAAAATCAAAAACTTCGGTTTTTCGGGCTACTCTAATATATTTAAGAAATAGTTCATTTGTGGTTACCAGTCGAATCGTTTTGAGGAAATTATTCTCGCGATAATCTCAGAAAATTACTTTCGCCAGGATATTTTCGATGTGATTGGCATCGTGCTCGTTCTTCTTTTTATTTTCAGTCTCCTTCGAGCTTGAATTTTTTTTCTATATGGCACTCTTGTAGTTCAATAAGTAAGTCAATAATGGCTTGATTGAAAGTATGTACTTTGTGACTTTAGGCTTCAGTTTGCTCTAAAATTAGTCAACATCCTACAACTAAATTGAGAAAGCAGACTTAATTTAAATTCAAACAATACAAAACTATTCCATAACAAGAATTACCTCTCTTACCCTCCATAGCAAATAGACTTGACAGAATTAACTCAAAAATCATATCTTCACCCACCTCACTATATTTTAACCTCCCTTTTAAAGAAGCTTCCAGCAAGCTCCCCATACCTACAACTACTACCTAGAGATGACAATCCTCCAAATATCATCTTTAATGATCTCATAAATAAAGAATATCAGGACTGGATGCTTGTTTTCACAGATGGATCCAAATCTGAGCAAGGATGTGGAGCCGCCTTTTATATTCCTGGTTATGAAATTGGAAAACAATTCAAACTACCTAATATATTTTCAATATTAACTTCAGAATTATATGCAATAGTATAAGCTGTTCTTTTTATTAGAGTAAATTCACACAATCTAGACCAAATCTTAATTATATCAGACTCTCAAGGTGCCCTAAGCAACATAAGTGATGTTAAACCTAAGTCTAATATAATTGCTCTCCAAATATGTAATATGATATCAATTCTTACAGAAAAGTGTAAGTTGAAGATAAAGCTACTATGGGTTCCTAGCCATGCTGGTATCCCTGGTAACGATAAGGCGGATAACTTGGCCAAACAGACAATTTTTGAGGGATTACCATCTAAAGGTTTAGTTGTACAGGATCTTATCCCCTTGGTTCACCAAGTACACTCCAATATGTGGAACAAACTTTACAGATCCTCCTTTTCTAATGAAAAATCAACATACTTGCTTGTCCAACCAGATATTCCCAAAACATATTGGATTCACCAATCAAAAGATCTATCTCGCTACAGTACTACATCATTCATGAGACTACCTACCTACAGGTCATTCCTCCCTTCCGAATCATCTTTTTAGAATCATGGCTATCAATATTATAAATAAAGATCTTGAGACTTTGTGTAAATGGTTCTGGCACCATAAACTCAGTATTAGGTTTTAGTTACAGGGTTTCTCCGGACTTGAAAAATAAATGTTTTTTGCACATTCGGCCAATTTGTGATACTCAATGCAGCTGTTCTCCCCTTACTCAAGCTGACTCTGTTCGGTACCTTGGTATTATTATTGATTCAAAATTGATTTGGAAAGAGCAGAGTGTACACGTGCAGTCAAAACTTCAAAAACTTAATTATTTATTACACCACTTGGCTCAACATTTCAAAAGTAAACACATGACTAGAATTTATTTTGCTTTGTACCATTCTGTTGTCCAATATGGTTTGATGATCTGGGGAGGGACCGCAGAGTACCATTTGGAACCTGTACATATTCTTCAAAAATGGGCAGTTTGGGACATAGTGGGCAAAAAGAGGGGGGAGAATATTAAATTGGACTTCAAGACCTTAGAAATTCTAACTGTTCAAAAGCTTTATCAGGCCCAAGCAGTGGATTATGTTCAAAAAAATAGAACAAAATTTGATGTCTATGTAAAGGAAAAAGGGAGGAAAATTAACAGCACTGTTGCCCCTATACCAGGGTACCAAAGGGAGAGGTCAAGTGCACAGGCTCCTGGGAGATTGCCAAAGCTGTTCAATGCTGTCATGGGTCTAGGTACAACCTCCCGTGTGGCCCTTCATCGCTGGTTGTTGGAGGAGGAAAATGACCTCCTCGACCACGGTTAAGGTCCCATTTTGTCCAAACCCCTCCAAATTAGATTTATTGCACCCATTGATGACCCGTGAGAATTACCTACTACATATGAATCCTCCCCCCCCCCCCCCCTATATGGTCATATCATTTGATTTTTTAATTACAAATGTTATTTTCTTATTGCCTGTTATTGTCTTGTTTGTTGTTATTTTTCTATTGTTTATTTTCAATTATGTGTCACGTACTTAAATTTTCGGAAATTTTTTATTTATGTATACTTTAATAATGCCATGGATTGTAATATATTTAATCATCATTGTTATAGGAAAGCCCGACTCGCTCGCGTATTTTTGCGCATAGAGTCGGAAAGGCTCTAGTGCAATAAGGGGGTCATTTGGCCTCAAGTGGAACTTTGTAAAAAATTTTATGCCATTCGATTTGGATTGGTAAAAGATGATTTTAGAGCGCATGAGCGAATTTTTATCTCACCCCTGGGGGGCTGGGGGCCCAAAATATGTGATTTCCAAGCTGAAACCTTTTAAAAATTCCCTCTCCACGAGTTTTCAACCGATGTTTTTCAAACTTGGCACATAGGTAGAGGTACTACAGGGAAGTCCTCTGAAATTTTTTCAGATTTTTCCGACCACTTTAATGACCTTGAATTTGACTTTGAAAATTTCAATTCGCTCTGGGGAGCACAGCTTTGGAGCTGTCTCAAAAATTTTTTCAAATTAAAATTTCCCAATGTATTTTACACTCCTGAGAATTTTTTCAGATTTTTTCAAGTGGTGGAAATTGGTCAAACATTAAAAAAACTGGTGTAATTCATCATTTTCGTTTGCTTAAAATCATTGTTTTTCATCAATTTTTCATTTTTTATAGTTTCCTGCTAAAAATATTATTATTTACTCAACGTGTCCCATTTATACCTTCATTCATTATTTTTTTACGACTATGATGTTTTGAGCGAATTAATGGTTACACCATTGCAGTAGTCCAATGTAGTCCCTGCGGTTAGCTCAGGCATACTGCATTTTTTGAACTCGAGTTGAAACGTGGTTTTTATATTAGTGTGTGAGCTAGACATGTGCGCTGATGTCAAACTATTCGGCGGCGGCGTTGCCCTATTTTTCTTGCATATAAGCAAACCCTACCCCGGTAGGCTGCAATCGCGCTTATTCTATGCGCGGAATCGTTCATTATTATTATTAGTTCCGTTGTTCGCCGCCAGGATCGCAGGTTGACACCTGAACGATTTCTGGGTTTCTCCGGTAATTACGAACAGGACAAAGTCTAATTTGAAACGCTCGATTTTTCTGCCGCTGAAATTTTAACGTCGACACCAAATAAGCAAGCGACTGTCGATTAAACACAAGAAGAATCAAACACCTGTCGAGTTATTGCGCTACTGAAGAACAATTCCCAAGAATTCGAGGTCGAAGCTGAAAGCGAAGATCAATTAACGGAGAGAGAAGTTCGCTTTATAATTTTAGGCGAACCCACTGGAACCGCAGATAAATCAGGCGACAAAATTCCGATTGCAATGGCGACTCCGGAGCAGTTGGCAGAAATAAAACAACAGCTTCAAGCACAATTCGATGAACAGCTAAAGAGAGTGAAGGATGATCTCCAGATCACGTATCTTGCAGCATATCGGTGGAAACTAGAAGAACAAAAGGAGCTAATTAAAACAACAGTCGAACATACTTTAAAGTACGCCCAAGAAAATGTCGATGGTAATTCTAAAAAGGGGTATGTGGACCACTTTAGAGAATCAATATGGGTCTTCGACGAGTCAAATCGCCTGTTTCCACACAAATACTCAAACCAGTTCGACAGCGCCGACTTTAACGCCAACATGCCAAACAACATGAAAAAACTGGTCTTCGAAAGTGGCGTGAAGATCAAAAGTGATGCTTGGGTGCACGTGACTAAGCAGAACTACGATTTCGACAAGATAAAGCAAGAGTTCCTAGCGATCTTTTGGGATTCGGCGACCAAAAAGGAAGCACTCCGATATTTTGAAACAATGGCACCGCCAAGAAAAACAGCAGAGCTCACAGACTTCGCGTCCAATTGGTTCGACGCTTTGAAATCAATGGGACTACCTGATATCGATGTATTGAGCCTGGTTTATAACAAAATCCCAAAAAACCTCTGCAATGGGATTGGACCGGATGGTATGGAGAACAGAGAGGGATTGATGGCGAAGGTGGCTTTGATGAGACGATTCGCGAACGAGTATTCCAATCAGGGTCAACAAAATCCGAACTACTCCAGGAACACGCGAAACGATCCGAAACCCGGCACCTCGAAATCCAACGATGGCGACACTGAAAATAAAATCAAACCAATCAGTGTAACGAAGCTGCAGGATGGTACGATGCACTATGAATGGCCGAATTCAAATTACCACGGGCCGAATTTTAATCCTGATTTCCGAAAACAGAAGTCCTACACGATAAACTGGAAACAGAGAGATCAGAGCACGAGTAACCAACCAGAAGGAACAAGAACAACAGACGCGATGGTGGTTACGCAGCAATCGGAAACTGGAAATCAATCAAAAAACCCGTAGGAGGGACACAAACACCTATTAATAAGAATATACCTACTCCTAGCTATAAGAATATTGTTAACCAGAATCAGAGCAATCTGAAAATAAATGTCAGTAAAATTTGTCTGTTGAAGAGCAACGTTGATGTTATCGGCGACTCCTGTGTTAAATGTTTGTGTCCTGTGTTGAATGAAGATCTACCGATCTACACGCATGTGAATTTGGTCAAGAAAATCAAAAAATTTGAACCAATTGTGATTTTAAATGTTGGGGAAAATGAAATGAACGAGAGAGACGCTAATTTTAGGCTTCTCCAAGCACAACTGCAAAATATAATGGAGCACCTGTGCGCACACGGTGCAGAGTTAATTTTCATCGTTTTTCTAGTTTTGCTACCCTGCTACCCAGGTCGAAAAAATGCGTGCGGCTACAAACGATACCTGAAACTCAAGATTACCTACGAAAGAATTTGTTTGTGGTTTAACGCGATTTTTATTACAGAACCAGCGTTCTCGTTGCTGCAAGGCTATTGGCCAGGATCGATGATCCCTCAAGATAAAGAAGGCAACGTCAACGTCAACGAAACCTACTTCTCTTTCACGAAAGGGAAGGCACCGAAACTGGGAAAAGCGACTAGCAAGATGATAAGCGAAACGATCGAGCGAAATATGTGGGAAAATCTACACACGTACGAAAAACAGAAGTATTTTCCAGCTCATTGGGAAATTTTTAACCAGATCATTTTAGGTCGTGAGAAGATCAATACCCGAAATGAAGAACAAACCGAAAACACACCGAAGCCGAACACGGGGCAGAAAATCACTGAAATCAGATCTGTGATCTTCGTGAACCAGAATTATTTCAACCGTGGCGGCAAATTGAAATGTCAAGAACAAAGATCCTACAATTGCAACGACGTGTTAATCGATCAGAACCTAGAAACTGAATCGGCGAGTTCTGACGACGATGATCGCGCTTATGTAAGCAAAGCGCTCGAATTTCAAAAGGAATGGCTTGAGAAATCAGGTCAATTTCAAAAGACCAGAAAGAAGAAATTACCATCGTCCAGCTCGAGTCCGACTTCGCATACTGATTACTACGGCTCCGAAGAATTCTCCGATGACAGGAGTACCGCTCCTCGCGTCGCAGACAGTCCAAGGAGTGCTCGCCAACATGGGAGACCGGAACCTGTGAACAAAAGAAGAAAAAGGCGTAAGAAACGAAAGAAAAACAAGATCAAAGAGCAACCTACATAAGCCGTACCGAATGCGAAAGAAGACTCAAGCGAAGAAAACGCGGCGAAGGATTTACAAAACAGACAGTGCAGCCCGGAGTCCAGATGAATTCTGCGTTCATGGATGAAGATATATTGTCCGGTCACCACATCAGATGATTCTGAGAACGCGCATGGATCCGATTCAGAGATAAACACGTTGGAATATGAAGAAATAATGTGCGCGGTCGAAGAACAAATAACAGAAAGGATAGTAGATATCTTTATCACAGAAATGAGAGCGGCTCAAGATCAAAGAAGAGTAGCAATATGTACCTACAAGAAGCTCAAAAGAGATTTGAATGGGTAGAAAGAAAAGCAAGCAAGTGTTTCGATTGGGAAAACCCCATCGGAATCGAATAATACGCAAGAAAATGATCGCACGGGGCAAGGAGGCGTGAACCTCAAGGACCTCATGGATCAGATTACGCAAGCACCACCGGAAATCGACAGTATGTTGATCGAAGCAATGGGCCGCCAACTAGGGATCACCCTAGACTCGGGGCAAGAAAGCTCAAGCTCAAATGCGTCGACACCTACAAATCAGGCAAAATTATATACGATACCTGAGGTTTCTGAATCGGAGCAGAGTCGAACACCTCAGCGTCAAGATCAAACGAGTGAGACTCGACCGGAAATCGCTGCTACGGTATGCACAGTGGACCAGCCATCTCCAAATAGTACCAACTCTGAAACAGATGAAGAAGAAATTACGTGCGTTGTTCCACTGAAGATTCAAGATCAAGAATGGCCGGGATTAATCGATACCGGTGCGAAGATCAATTTAATTGATTTTGATTTAATTCAGCAAATGAAAAAAGAACATGCAACCAAAGTCAGATACAGAACACCAAAACAACGCGTAATTATCAAAGTCGCAAATGGAGCTGAGGAGACGGCGCTGAATCTATCAGCGATCGTGAACATGCGATTTGGTTCGATAAGAATGAAAGTGCCTTTCTACATCATTCGCCATCTTCCGTTGGGGTATCTGATCAGCTCGAAGCATATGTACAAGAGCCATATCGACACAAAGATGCGAGAGAAGCGAATTGTATGTACAAAGGATGGTAAAGAAGAGTACCTTGATTTTATTCCGCAGCCAGCAAATTATCCCCGAAGAACAACATGACAGTTTGCAGCGTCGAAGAACTTGAAGATTTGCCTGAGGAACCGATCCTAGAAAACAAAACACAGTTCAAATGCTTTAAAATCATCATCGACAAAATCAAAAAGAGCAAAATGATCACAAGGTCGGAGAAACAAATCGCGGTCGATGAGTTACAGAAATTCGCAAAGGTCTTTAGCGGCGAAGTAGGTCGCTGGAACGAGCAGCGAATAGAATTTAAATTCAAGACAGATCCAGACGCCAAACGCTGGAAAGGTCCGAACTACAAGCCAAGCAGATCAAAGCTGCCGATAATTAACCGCGAAATCGACAAGACGCTGGATAAAGATCAAATCAGGCCATCAGACACACCTTTTATAAACAACGTCTTACCTAGGCCCAAAGCCGATGGTTCGGTGCGTATATGTTTAGACCCACCGGAGCTCAATGCTCTGCTCGAAGACGATTAAGAAGAGCCGGAAACACTGGATCGTATTGTGCTGGACAACGAGGACACAATCTTTCAGTCCATTTTCGATTTCATCTGTGGCTATTGGCAAATGCTGTTAGCTGAAGCGTCGATGAAATATACAGGCTTCTAGGTAGAAGGACAAACGTACGAGTTCCTGGTGATGCCGTATGGAGTGTCGATCGCAGCTGCAAAGTTTATAAGAATGATCAATCTGGTATTAAGAAGAATAAAAGCGAAAAAAAGAGTGTATGTCGATGACATCCACGTGCGCGTAGCGCATCGCGAGGTGCTCAAGAAGATCAATAATTTACGAAGACGTTTCTTTTTCTTAGAAATCAAACACATTTCAGGTCACGACGACGTTTACAGCAACGCCATCTCTGATAGATTGGCAAAAGCTGCAGTCTACGGTGAAGAGATCGATGAACTGGTGAAAGCCAGACCGGAAACGCACAGAGATCTGATGCGAAATTTCATTAGCATGAAGCAAAAAGAACGAATCATTTGAGTTGAAAAGGAATTCAATGTAAAGGAGAACGTGATGAAGCGTGTGAAACTCGGTGATCTGGTAATGATCAATCATTACAAAAACAGCAGCGGCGTCAAGGGTATCACAAAGTTTTTCCCGAAGAGAAAAGGCCTGTATGTGATCGCAGAAAAGGTCAACGACAACGTGTACTTGGTTGACAAGTATGGAAAACCGTCTGGAGAAGATAGAAAAATGGTAAACTTACGTCAAATGACTCTGTTCGTTTCCAAAGCTGAACTGAAGATCCACGAAGAAGAAGCCAGCGCTGGATTGATCGACGATCATGCAACATTCGAGCAGGGGATCATGAACAGAAAAACAAAAGAAGCTATTAAAAAACACAGAGCATACAAGAAAAAGAAGGACGGACAATTAGACGAATTCTACGAAAAGCTCCTGGAAGAAGAACGATTGATCAGAACAAATACGTGCAGATGGAAGCTCTCGAAAGGGTTGAAAAAGAGGCCCGCGAAAACTTCATGATGAAGGGAGAATGGCACTTGAAGCTAAAATGCCTGAAAGACGCCGACGACGAAGAAAAGGAGCAATTCAAAAAATTGTCCAGTTTACGCTCAATCACCGAAGAACAACGCGCGAAACAGATCGCGGAAAAGAAGAAAAACAAGATGCAACTCGTGATCTTGAAAGATACCGAACCGATCGTATATCAGATAGATGTGATAGCGAAAGTAACTGAACGTGAGGTGGATCCCTACGTCATGATCCAATGGCAAGAAATTGCGGAAATAATTTCGCCGAAAAAATTGCAACAACTACTGTCAGTGGTCCTGGCTGAAAAACACCCAAGACCCCGGCTGGCTCTGATGCATAAGATACGATGCTCAAATTTGATGACACCGGAGCAATACTACGAAATATTTAAGCACTGGAATTTTTCCAGAGCTTTTATAAACCAACAGAAAAACGAAAATCAAAATAGAATAACTGGATAACGAAAATCTACGCGATTTTACGACTGTATACCTGGCCAAGACGTCCAAAAATACTTGGAAGATAAACCATATAAACTTATTTGGGCCAATAAGGCGTTTATTCGATTCAGCGTATACCACATCATACGCGATTTCAAGCGGTATCCGGTGAATTAACTGCTTACATCGTAGCGTACCTCGAACAAAAATAAAGAAGAACAAAGAATCAGTCCTCATCGATTGTCTTTTATTTTTTATTATGTTATAAATTTGTTATTTAATTACTTAATCATCATTATATATGTTAGACTCAAAGTCCGAAATTGTACATATCGCGGTTTGTACAGGTGATTTTGTACAAACCGCGGAGTGTTCGTACAGCTCGTGAGCTATCGTACTTTGTACAACTTGTTTTGTACAATTCGCGATATGTACGTTTAACACTGAACCAACCGCGGAGTGTTCGTACAGTGCTGACACTCTGTACAACCGGTCTGTACAAACTCCGAAATAAAAGCTGAAATACAAAGCGCCGAAAAAAATTTATGCAATGGTACACTTAAAAAGGACTAGATTATATGAAATCGCGTTACATCATATTTTACAGGTACCTACACCTGTATGTAGGTAAACAATTATGAATTTTTTTTAGCTGTCTCAAAAGATACTCGAATTGGAAGATATATATTTTTTAAATTGTTCATTTCCTTCTATTTAATGATTAAAAGTTAAAGTAAGTGATCAGAAATTATGGTGATTTACAACAATCGATCAAGAATGAAGGTAGGTATCGTATTTGTAAAATCGATTCAATTTTCAAACAATTTGAAACCCTCAGCTATAAAACTTCCAACTACAAAAATCTCCAAAACCAATCGAATTATGGATTTTTCATCTGAAAAGTTGACTGACGAATAATTTTATGATTATTATGAATCTTCAATACCATCAAATACAAGGAAATGAACAATTAAAAAAAATATATCTTCCAATTCGAGTATCTTTTGAGACAGCTGAAAAAAATTCATAATTATTTACCTACATACAGGTGTAAGGTACCTGTAAAATATGATGTAACGCGATTTCATATAATCTAGTCCTTTTTAAGTGTACCATTGCATACATTTTTTTCGGCGCTTTGTATTTCAGCTTTTATTTCGGAGTTTGTACAGACCGGTTGTACAGAGTGTCAGCACTGTACGAACACTCCGCAGTTGGTTCAGTGTTAAACGTACATATCGCGAATTGTACAAAACAAGTTGTACAAAGTACGATAGCTCACGAGCTGTACGAACACTCCGCGGTTTGTACAAAATCACCTGTACAAACCGATGTACAATTTCGGACTTTGAGTCTAACATAGTATATACACGATAGGATCGTGTTTGATTATCATTTATTTGAAGAACAAAACATACGTACCGAAATGAAAACTTGGTTTTCATGCTGAAAATCCTCCCGTGGCTGATGTAGGCTCCGTGTCGAACTACGTCGAGTCAGAACAATTAAGGAAGATCAAAAGCTGATTATACATACCGCGAACTACCAACACGAAGAACAATCACCATATGGAAAAACAATGGACGCGAAGTAAACAACCAACAGAACAAACGCGAACCAAATTTACGCTTAAGACACTTACACGTCATTACATAAGAATAATAACAAGAACAACACGGAACATAAGAAGATCAATTGCAAGAAAAATTATACGAATAATCAATGTTAATTAACAGTAGCGTAAATTTCAGACACAAAACATGGCGGTGAAGAGTGAGGAGAAGACGCTACAGCCGTTCCAACGGGAACCCTTACGTTTCGGTCGTAACGTCTGCGGGGCACCCCCGCTCACCCCGCTTCGTCATGTTTCAGCGTCATCAGCCAATCCGCTTCCTCCGCTTCTACATGGGGGCAATGAAGGGATAGCGGACTGCGCCAGGAGCGTCTCGCCTGAACCAGGATCCCAGTGCGGTGACGCTTAGGTCCATTAACGTCAGTCCTAGTTCCGAGGATCAGCGCTAGCTACCAATTTCGCTAGGCGCCGCCCACCGAGCAGCACCGTCGCGGCGTAGATCGCAGCACCATCGACGGCCAGTCGACAACCGAGCCAGAGAAACCACTTTTTCAGTACCACTAAGATTAGCCTAACAGTTTAGACGTATTTCATTTCATGTTCACTGTGCCTCGTTCGAATAAACGCTCACACGCTAGAAAGTGTCCTTCGTTCCTTGGCCCTGCCATTTTCTCTCCTCTGAGTTCTCCTGGGTAAGACGAGCTCAGACCTACGCACACGCTCATCTTTTCAGGATGAGAACGTAAACACAGAAAAATTTTTTTTCTTTCCTCTAATTCTCTGTGATCTGCATCGGGTGTGCCATACTTTTCCCAGATTTTTCAATTTTTTTTCTCCAGGGACAATTTTTTTGGTAAAATTTGCTAGTGTGTCCTTGTGGCAGTATCCTTTTTTCAAGAAAATTTTCAGTACCTACTGAAAACTATTTTGAGAAAAATTTCAGAAAAGTACATTTTTTAAACATGGAAAAATCTGAGAAAATTTTAGGTTGAAAAAAATTCTGGTGTTGGAAAGACTTGAAAAAAAATTAAGAGTTGAGTAAAGGTAATTTTTTTAAAAATGGGAGTTAGAATTTTAATAAAAATCAGAGTTGAAAGAAATTTTTGAGAAAAAGTGAGATTCAACTCGTACCTACTCTGAAAAAAATGGGAATCTATTCGTCCATTCTTTCACATGGGTATTTCGTCGGGAATAAACTCATGTACAGCCCAATTTCTTGAGAATTTTTTTTTTTGGGAAACCTTAAAATGTTTATGATTGTATGGAAATTTAATAAAATTTTCTGGTTTGCAAAGAATCTCTCTTTTTAAGAAAATTGTCCAAGTTTTAGGAGATTCTTCAATTTTTGGAAAATCGTTCAGGCTGTGAAAAAAAGTCGCTCTACTTTTGGAAAATTATGCGAAGTTTTGAATAATTTCCCAGTTTTTGCAAAGTCATCGCAAGTTATGGAAAAATCATTCAAACTCGAGTACACAATCTCGGAAAAGTTAAATAACGCTGAATCCACTAATTTACCTTCATTCTTCTAATGGGATATTTTTTATCACGTTGTGAAAAGGTCCTCAAATCATATTTTTCGATGAAGAGTCACTTGCGCTGAATTTTTATTTCAAAAATTCGCCAAAATTTGAAAAATGAGCATTACCATCTGAAATTTTGCATATGATGTTCTTTCATGATGTACTTTCGATTTATTTTTGTTTGGGCTCAAAATTTTACTTTAAGTTGGAATAGGTATCTAAAATTTCTGGAGCTAAAGTTCATTTCTCGAGTTTTGGATAATTTTTAAAATTTCAAAATTACCTCATCGCCCATCAAAAGATGAAAATTCTATTCATTCAATGAAAAAAAATTAATTTTAATTCCGATTTTGATTCAATATTATTTATAATTTTGATTTTAATATAAAATTTTTTGGACATAGGTATAGACAATTTTTTTTTTATCTCTTTGGAGGACTTCAAAGTTTTGGCACACCTCACTTAGAAAGTCCAGTCACGCTTATGGTGCTCTGTAACACGTGACATTTTTCTTTTATTTTATTCGCATGGTTGGTCCATTCGTGTTCGCGCTTTTCATAGTTATGTAAATAAAATAATACAGAAGATGGGAACGGAACAGAACAAAACAGAACAGATGGGAACGATACCGAATTTGATTTGAAGATAGGAACAGAGAGAGAAACATCGGTTCTATAAAACTAAGGATCGGATTGGAACGGAACAAAACAATCGTTTTGCTCCCCATCCTTGCTAATAACATGAAAAAGTGGAATACACATTCACTGAAAGAACAAATATCCACTCACAATGGATACTGAGAAAATCGTGGTCCAAAAATAGCAAAAGATTTGCAGTGCCGAACAAACACTGATTAATTGTGGTTTGACTTCATTCAAATCAAAATGTTGACCAAAATTTCAATACCACAATAATTGAAAGTATATTTCATTCTAATATCAAGAAAAAATACAAAAATATTTTACTGAATGTTGGACACATCTTAAATTAAAATATCCGAGCACCAAGAAGGGCCAAGCCTTTTCAAGGAATGCTAAAACGTTAGAAATGAAATTGAGGAGCTTGGTATCAAAGTGAGACAAACGCCAGTGACACTCTACGACAAAATGGACCTTATGTGTCAGCATTTTTTTTCTATTTCTTGTTCTCTAACTGTCGGAGAACAAAATCTGTTAAGAAAATTTAGAAAAAATTTTCTGACACATAAGGTCCATTTTGTCGTAGAGTGTCACTGGCGTATGTCTCACTTTGATACCAAGCTCCTCAATTTAATAAGACTGCGAAGCAGAAAAACTAATCACGTGTGTTAGTAAGGCACTAAATTCCGTTTTTTTTTTCACTTTGCGCTCTCCTATCTCAGTTCTCCTTTGAACTGATATGAAGTCCTCTATATCTTGAAGTTTTTTATTGCCATTTTCATGCAATTTTTCTTGCTTCGAATTCACCCAAAAAAGAACCTCACTTTTATCCTTCCATTAAAAAATTCAAGAAAAAAAGAAAATGTTGAAATTATTGCTTTCTGTAGTAAAATCATAAAAATTCTTGCTACGTATTTTCTTTTTTTATTGCATCAGAAGAAGATTTCAACAATTTCAACATAAAACTGAAAAATAACGCAAAATTTTACAATTTAATGATAATTTTTACTTTTTTTTTCAACGTTACATTTCAATTATTAATAAATATGAAACCATGGCTGATCCTTCATCACCTAGGCCCGAATTTTAAATCATACCTTAAAAGTTAAGGTAGCCTTAAAAGTTCCTTATCGCATTTTCAACCAATCAGAAAGCACGAAACGGTTCCTTAAAACCATTAAGGTTGCCTTAATTTTTAAGGTATGATTTAAAATTCGGGCCCTACTCTCTTATTTTGAATCGGTAAAAAGTCACTGATAAATGGTCAAATTGCAGTACAGAGAAAATCAGCAAAATTCTTCAACTTTCAGCAAATTTTCCCTGATTTTCCAAAAAATTACTCCGATTTTTCTGCAAATTTCAGAGATTTTAGTGCCTTTACAGTAAATTTTCGATGATTTTCCAACAATTTTTTTCACTGATTTATTACTGCGCTGCAATTCTGACTATTTTCCAGTGATTTTCGATAATTTTCACTGATTTATAAATGAACGAGTAACATTTTATTTTCTATTCACCCTAACGTAAGCATATACCCGTGGAGCACAAATCAAAACTCGAGCCATAACCATAATGGAGAAACCCTTCGAGAAAAAAATCTTCAACCCATCGATATTATCCTTCGGATGCCAAAGAGGTCAACACGCTCATTACAAGATACACCACAATAACGAGAAAAGACACTAAGGGAAAAAAAGCAGACCAACCCCCCAGCACCCAGTCCAGAGCTGAAAATAGGGTGATCATACGAGTATGAAAAACACGAGCGTTTAAATTTCGCCAACCAACCCGACGGTGGTGGGATTGCGGCCGAATAAATACTGCGCGTCGAGTCGTTTTTCCGTGCAGCGTAAACGACAGTCTGGCTTTCTCCCAGGAATACGACTGAACGATTTTGCGAATACGGAATATTATTTTGACATGATATTATAAATGTGTTGCTAGGGTGGATTCTGCCCGGTCGGTATGATTTACATTGAGATATACGCTCGCGCGCCGGCTGCAGCGTGTGGTGTTTTATTAGGTGATCATTCCGTTGTTAGTTGGCTGAATGACTGTAAACTATCAGATTTTCCGGCCTCGGGAAAATCCCGACCGAAACCCTTCGCTCGTCGCTGGCCCGGTACGCGAAACGGCGCTGCTGCAAGTTTTCGCTACATAAAATCCATCAATTCCGCCTTATTAACTGCCAGCAATGCTGTCTTCCCAATTGCGCGCTGATAGATGAATGTTGCTCGTCGGCTTTTGTTGGCCGAGCGCCAATTATTTCGGATATAACCCGCCGCAAAATGCCTTAATCCGTATCATTCAAATTTATATTCGAGTGTTTTTGATATTATTATAGCGTTCAATTATATCATTTACCAGGCTCATTATCGTCCCAGCACCGGGCAAAAAGACTCCGGCTGCGGCGCGACGCTGGCGGATTGCGAGATGACGACGCAGACAATATTTACGCGTGTTATATGCGGACAAGCTTACGTGTTTGGCAACAAAAAGTTCAAATTGGCGTAATTTATAGCGTACAATGTACATGTACGTGTACTTTGTTTCTACTATTTAACTAATACGTATGTATGTAAAGTCGGGGCTTGACTCGACGCCATTGTCGAAGGATGGAAGGAGACGCAGGAGGCACTACAGAGGGCACATACTACACAACGTTCGATAAAATGCCAAATACGGGTTTTTGTAGCGTACGAAAGGCCAGGAGGGCGATCCCTTCGTACACCCACGCAGGATATGCGGCGTTTAACGTTGAGAAAACAATATAACGTCGAGTGAAACTTGTAATGAACGTCGCACCTACTTGGTGCTGCGTAATTAACGACCTTAATTTATCTACAAACATATGGAGATGATCTTACTTTTAGAGGTGTTTCAATGAAAATGTACGAGTTGCCATTTATTCGCTGTTTAAGTGACGTCTTCAAATGACGAACACTTTAGACTATTAAACGTAACGAATTGCGGATGGTCGTACACATTTTCGTTGGATAACTTAGAGCCTTGCATCGCGGTACGACTATCTTTGCTAGAATGTTTCCTTCTATTACCGCGCGTAGGCGAATAAAACGATGTAGGGATCGTAAGAATGTTAGCTGAACGCGAAGAGAAAAAAATTCAAGTCGTTATCGCGAATTTTCCAGGTAGTTTTCGATGGTTAAGAATAACGTGAAATTTTCCATGCAGGGTGTTCCATAGCTCGAGTGCAGCCTTCAGTTTTGAAAATAGGCAAACCATTCTACCAGTACCAAGAGCATGAGGATTAGCCTATCCTCCGAATTTCAGGGCTAAATTGACAGGGTGTCCATACATAGAGTTTTAAAATTCGAAATTCGTGACTTTTTCCATGGTATCTACCTCTCAATTTAACCCCCTCCCTCTCCCCATTCCCAGAAAAAATAATAATAATCAACGAGATCAAATTTATTGCAGAAAAAATTTCAAATCGGAAGGAAATATGTATTTAAATCGAAAAATTTGCAAAATAACCCCGCAAATTGGCGAAAAAGTAATATTTTTAAAAAAAATTCACTCCATCAAAAATACAGGGTGTCCGGGAAGTGGTCGGTCTGCCATACTTCATCGTTCGATGAACAAGTTGCATATCTTGAAAATTGAAGGAGCAAATGATGTTGTTTAAAAAATCACGTAAATTTTTTTTTCAACCATGGGAATTGATAGTACTTTGAAAACCGAATAAATTTTCATAATATGAGTTTTTGCATAACTTGAAAATTGGAGGGGCTACAAAAAATTTTGTTTGAAAAAAGTTCTTAAAAAATGAACTAATCAAGGGAATGGATATTATATTGAAAAATGAACAAATTTTGTTCTACAGACTTTTTTCCTAACATCAAAAATGAAAGGGCTACGGGACATTCAAAAAAGGTGGGATTCAAAAAATTTTCAAGTTTTCTCAATTTTGGATGACCCTTGGCCCCTTCATTTTTCATGTTAGGCAAAAAATCTGTAGAACAAAATTTGTTTATTTTTCAACGTACTATCCATTCCCTTGATTAGTTAATTTTTTTAGAACTTTTTTTGACAAAATCTTTTGTAGCCCCTTCAATTTTCAAGTTATGCAAAAAGTCATATTATGAAAATGTATTCAGTTTTCAAAGTACTATCCATTCCCATGGTTGAAAAAAAAAACATCATCTGCCCCTTCAATTTTCAAGATATGCAACTTGTTCATCTAATATTTTTTTTTAGTAGTACCCGGTTATATCCAAAAATGAAGTATGGCAGACCACTTACCCGACACCCTATATGAGGAATGAAAAAAAACTAGGGTCAAATAAAATAAAAAAAATAAAAAAAAAGGGCAATTTTTCACTAAAATTTTCTAAAAGCGAGTTATTTTATGCTAAAGAAGATATACAGTACTAAGTAGTTCAACTGGCCTAGTGAAGCGAAGAAGGTGAACATCTTTACGAAAAATCATGTTAGAACGGATAAAATTGTTAAATGTTTCAATCAATCAATCAATCAATCAAACACCTTTATTAGCGAGAGAAGATACTTGTATGATAAGCTTATTAAATAAATTGTAGTTCGACTCCGCTAGGCCCAGTTTTGGGCGAAGGCTTCCTGCAATCTTTCCCATTCTTTTCTGTGATATGTTAGTCTATGATATAATTTATGCCCTAAAAATCTAAAGAAATCGTCCTCCCATCTAGTTTTTTGCCTACCTTTCCTACGTTCGTTATGAGAGAGGTACCAGAAAGTTGACCTATAAGTCCAACGATTATCATTCATTTTACCGATGTGTCATTTAATAAGGTAAATGTTCTTTTAAACTACACCAAAGATGTAGCTGAATATCATACCAATACATTCATCCAATTCCAATTCACAATTTTGAAAGCCTTCGTGATTTGTATCTTTTTTTTTGTACTTTTAGACTGACCTGACGCAACAACCAACAAAATTTGAACTTCTTCAAATTTTTGGGCTTTTTGGACACAAAAAGTAACTTGATTTTACATTAATAACCTACTAAAATCAAACATCACGCAAAAGCATGATATTTATTTAACTGAGGTTCGGATCTCGTTTCATTTCCAGAGACCCCAATATGAAATATTGTTCTCTTTTTTGATGATAGTTACTTTTCTTAAATTTTAGAATAATTTAAAATTTTTTGATTAACATGGAATTTTTTCTTCCAACATTACTGGTAAGAAATTATTGGAATTACGATGTGATAATGGTTGCGACGTTGCGAGTATAGTACGTAATAAGAATTCTTATAAATTCTCGAGTAAAAAAGGTTTTACAATACAGAATACACATAGGTACCCAATTATACAGAGCAATTGAACGATATAATCAAATTATTGTCAATACAGCCAATTGTCTCGTTTATGTAATTAGAATTTTTTAAATTTATTATTATTATTATTCATAACATACGTAGAGTAATTTTAATAAGGAATGGTCCCAATATCCTTTTGATTTATGGTTTTCTTTTGCTTTAGTACCTCCTAATTCGATGTATTAGCAATACAGATACAGTACTTAAACAGAATATCAGGAAGTAGGGCACAAAATACTATACGTTCTACGTAGTTCGTTCAGCTCGTCAAAATATTAGGATGAGAAAAAAAAAAGTATACGAAAGACCAAAGAACTAAACATACAACGTGTAAAAAGGACGCGAGAGCGAATTGAAAGGACGAAAATTTTATTTAATGCCGAATGACATGGGCCCAAAATGATAGTTGTTTCTAAAACATCAAATAGATTTTCATTCCATTAGAAAGAAAAGGAATGAATGAACAAGAAACACCGATAGTGTAGGCAACGAACGGGAGAAATTATGAAAAAATTGTCACGTTTGAAAGTTTCCCAAATGATGAAAGGGAGAAACGTTTCGAATATTTTTTCAAAATGAAAAACTAAACTGAAAAAGACGCATTTGATAGCAAAGTTTTTCAAATAAATTAAGGTAGTCGTTTGTGACACTTGTAATATAGATTTCAATTTATTAAAAACTGCGACTCGGCATCGACATTGACGATTTTATTTAGGAAACGATTCCATATGTCCAGTGGCGAAGCTAGCGCATAAGCTTGTAAGCTCAGCTTACATCAGAATTTTTGAAAAAAGGAAAGAAAAAAAATTTCAATAAAAAGTCAAATTCCAAATTCAAAACCATTGGCAAAAATCCGAAAACCAATCATTAAAAACATTTCAGGCGATTATTTTCGATGTTTGAAGCTTTGTAACTCCTTCAATTTTGAATTAAATCAAAATATGAACATAACCTATTTTATTTGAAATTTTATGATAAACAAAATAAGTTATATTCATTTTTTAATAAAATTGAAAATTGAAAGAGATAAGAAAGATTAAAGTTGAAAAAAACACGAAGTATTTCTAATTTCAAACCAAAAAATAATGACGCGAATGAAGTTGCAATTTTATGAATTATGATTTCAATAGAAACTTTGGCAAAAAATCGAATTTTATTGCCAATTCAAAAAAAACTCTTAGAAATTGGATGTACCCAACGTCGTACAGCACAATTTGGAATTTTTCAGGGTGATTTCACATATTTTTCTAAGCAAAAAGGTATTCCTAATCACATGAGAAATCGTTGCCCTCTCTTCACCCCTCAATTTTTTGGATTATGGCAGTATAGATTCATCAACTCTTAGCTTACATGAGATTTTTCCCTAGCTTCGCCTCTGCATATATGTCAAGATTAATTTAGTTTAATTGATTTTTTCTGCTGCAAATTTATGAGAAGTGTGAATTGAAAATTGATATTTTTCCTATTAATTAATTATTCGAGTCGTTTACTTTGTTTACTTGCCTAAAAAGGGGCCGATAATTTGAACTATTTCATTAGGTCAAAGTGGCATGAAATATTTTTTTAATAAAATGTGTTACTTGAAATGCAATTTTTTACAATTTCTTATCAGTTCTTGAGAATTGTCTAGATTTATTACACAGGTATTTATATGCTCGAGTGTTGCATCTTAAAGAGTTTAAATATTTTGCCTGATTGTACTGCAGCTCCGCGCAAATTATTGTAGGTATGAAGAATTGCAGATCTTCGGAATTGAAGGCATAAAATTCATAATCCTAAATTCACAATGTTTTCGTTCTCAATATAATTTTTTTTCGTGAAATATAGCAGGTTGATACATTATTCAATCCATTTTACTAAAGAGAAAATTTCCTGAAATTCAACTTCGCGAGAATTCGGATCAACTTCAAAATTGAATGAATTTCGGAGCGTGTAAATTTTCAGCATTCTGTAGTTTATTCAATTTCGAAGCTGAACGGAATTCTCACGCGATCGAATTTGTAAATTTTTCTCTACAAAATATGTTGAATTATCTGCCTACTTTTCGATCGTATTTTACGAAACTTGTGGTTCTGAATTAGCTTTTTCAACTTTAAAATTTGTTTTTCACGCTTAGATCATTATACTCACGTCATTCAATCGAGTTCTGAGTAAATTAACGCTCAATATCAAGTAGTTGATTTCAATTCGAATGGGGAAAAATTCCAACATGGGAAAAGCGTATCCACGCCAAAGAGTAGGTAGCTTTTTAACGTTGTTTTCTTCACTCTGCTGGCAGCACGTTTATGTTGATTCGATAAAAAGGCGAAATGTGGTAGGAATTTTGTATGGGCCATTAATTTTTGATATTGTTATAGAAAAAGTTGAACGTAACGCGAATTCTTATATCTATATGGTATACGGATCGTCGGTGGAAAGTACACAGAGCACAGGGAGGGGTAAAGGGATAGAAAATTATTCGGAATATGCTCATCTACATGGTATATAGAATAACTCGTTTCGCCTCGTCGTCGTCCTGTACCATCATCATCAAACGTATCAAAAAAGCATTTTCCAAATTCGAATAAACGACACGATGAAAAATACTAACCGGAAAGATAAAACAGAAATAATTTTTTCCTCTTTGAGAACCGAGAATATAATTTATACAATTTGCTAATGCGTTTATGCAACACGAGACCGGGCGAAGACAAGAAAGACCTATGGTGGAAGAGGGGTATGGAATTTGGAGGGAAAAAAACAGCGGAAAATTTAAATTTGGTATTCTGATTCGTTAATACATCCTAATAACGAAAAAGCTATTAATTTCGGAATATTTTTTCGTCTCTCGGATGCGAACTAATTTTTCACCGAAATTAACCATTAACGTTATGGAAATGTTGCAAAAAGCAAATGTTATTATTTTTGAAATGAGCTCGCTAAACTCTTTCTTCCTGAAACATTCACATTTCGGGAGTATTTTTTAATATGAGGTTTACCCCCTTTCTCTAGTATTGTATTGATTTAATTTTAAAGAACAATATGTGCGAGATGAGAATTGAGAAAAAATAAGTCCCTTTTTGTAATTTATTGAAATACCTAATATTATGTTTAACTATGTAAGGTGGTCATGGACCACAATTACAAATAAAAGATTTGAATTTGAATTTGAACTACTGATGCGAGAGGAGTAAATCAGCTTTTATTTCTCATAAGAACACCACCTCAACCCTTGGTACCCACTCTCTTAGATTGAAACAGTGAAAATTCATTGATGAAATAGCAAAAATTAAATCACAGCAGAAATCAATGAAAAACTACTGATTCAATTAAGTATAGTTAATTTTCAATTTTGAATCAATAATTTTTTTCTATAGTTACCGAATCAATCAGTAAATGTACATTTTTACTGATTCATTTCAGTAGTGATTGAAAAAAATACTAATTCAAAAATGAAAATTCCTTAATCAGAACCTCTTCATAATTAGCAGTGAAATTTCACCGATTCTTTAGTAACTTAATTCGGTCTATTCCTTCAGTAAATTTTCACTGATTCACATGAAGAGAGTACAAAAAGGGATGAACAAAAAATGATTTTTTTAAAAGCATTGCAACTTCGGTTTTAAACTTATTTCTGTGCCGTAATTTATCATACCAATATATTTTTAGAGAGCATTTCATTGAAAAAAGCTGACTGAATTAACGATACGAAAAAATATTTCAAACAAAATATGTACCGAGAGTGTACGTAAAATCCATAAATATTTTTTCACAATTTTTCTATAAAAAGCTGTTTTTTCGAGACGAGACAATTTATTCCAATTAAGAAATTACTGGTATATTACTGGAAACCATGGCACAAATTTTAATAATCCATGTCTCGTAAAACGCTATTTACTTTTTACTGAATACGTCAACTCAATTTTCAAAAATTTAGCCCAAGAAAAGAGAACAGAAAACACATTCCTCGCATTCTGGTAATCCCTCGCGGTCAGGTAATGTATTTGTTTACACTCACTCATAAGTAGGTAAGTATTTTTTTTTTAATTTCGAACTGTAAAAAAAATTACAAAAACCACAACCTTTTTCAATTTTTGGCAGCTTTACGTAATTTCTCTTGTTTTCGTTTTCCTGCTCTTCAACGACGCAATAATTACGTTTATTGAATATCGTTGCACTACGAGAGAATCCTAAGAATTGGCATGAAAAAGGCTGACGACGGTATGCTTATAGCTGAATTTATATTCACTCGAACTGTTTTGTACTTTCCGGTTTCGAGTTTTGGATAAAATTTTAATTTCCTCTTCTCACCGTGGTTTTATTTTCGTTTCGGCCTTTTTCGGGCCTGCTCTCGAGCCTTTTCTTATTCGTATCGCGTAGCGGTAATTTGTTCGTAAATTGTAACCGTGTAGAATTTTTTCATCCGTTTTGTTAACTCTCATTCCGCATGGAAAATTTTCTAATCGCTGGGTTTCACTTACGCAAACGTAGACTGCTGCTACGCGACGAGACCTTGAAATTTTATGTACATGTACATTTTAAATCCTGCGGTATTATTACAGACTGGATTAGAAAGTTTCCCAGATTACTCAGCAGATTTTTTAAACTGACAAAGCCCGAAGAAAAAATCTTTTGGTAAGCAGTATGTAGGTAAGCAATTATACTCTCATCTTAATCTTAAAAAACTGATAATTTCCACTTCACCTCCGTCTCAATAACTGACTCCCAAACCCACTCAGACAAATACAAGAGGTGAAGCGAAATAGAAAACAGAGGAACTGACAAATGTAAACGACCCATGAGAAATCTTCACCGGGTACATTTTCAAGAAAAGCAAAGATGTCGTTGAGGATATAATTGAATATAACAGTTTTGTATTTCGTAACAAAACTTACTTTGAAGCGATCGCAAAAACTTATTTTGTTAGGGTGCTTCTGGGCAAAATGAATAACTCATGCATATTGAAAAACTATACAAGTTCCGAACGCAGGTTTAAGATAATTTCCTTTCTGACACTGTCGCCTCCTCTTCCACGCAAATTCCATCTCGGTTAACTTTGAGATAATTATCAACGAGGATTTAATAGCGACCCTGTGTATTGCTAATTCATTATTATGCAATAAATTTTAGGCGAATGTTGATCGCTGCAGACTTTTCAAATTTAAAAGAGAACAAGAAACATGAACTGAGATTTTTACTACGCATTTATACTCGGATTACTTGAATTGTTGAATATACTTAGGAAAAACAGAGGACGTGTTTCAATTTTTGGAAAAATATTTCAAGTAAAATAATTTAACCATAACTATCAATTAATTTAAAATCCAGGAATTTAACAGTCTAACTGAAATTTCACTTAGTAAGTAATTATTTACTTTAAATTTCCAGACATACCTATTTTATAAAAAGTAAATTTTTAATCAAATTTTTGAACAAAATTAAGGCAGTTGAATTTCTATAAAAAAATCGCCTGGTGAGATTGTTGTTTGTGAAATCTGGAAGTTTAAAGTTAATTAATTAGTAAAAAAAAAGTACCCGCAATGGTGGAGTAATAGAGTTGATTGGAACATTATAGAAAGGCTTGAGATTTTTTGAATTAATTAAAGGACGCAATGCAGAAATTTGAAAACGTCCCTGATAATAGGCTCATGAATATTTTTGATACTCAGAATTCGAAGAATAATAGTAAAAGAGAAAATTGAAGAGGACAGTCAGGGTTAACTGCAATAATGATAGTTCTGGTGGTTTCATTTTTGGGGGAAACAATCAATCCAATCACAAATTTCTCAGAAACTCGAACAATCAAAATTCAAATTGAGATTTTTCAAAATAATTAATATTTAAGGATAATATTTTAAAATAATTTTTAATAATTAAAATCATTATTTATTTATGTATTTATTTATATTTTTCTTTAAGATTATTTTTATGAGTATTATTGTTTTCTTTATTATTTAATTCGTTCTATCAAGATTACCTTTGGTTTCTGCGTGTAGATTTTTCGTATAGGTACTTCATTTTCCCAAAGCCTAAATCCCGAACAAGATATTTCACGAAAAAAATTTTCACGAATCCGTTTTCTCGAAGAATACCAAAATCCCGAATTCTTTGTTTCTCGAATTAAAAAAAACTGTGTACTATTAAATGAACTTTATTTGAGACGCAGCCAGGGATACCCGACCATATGTCGGAAAAAATTTTTTTCGTTTTTTTGGCTCTTTAAGTAGTACAGACTTGTACCTTTCAAATAGCGCAAACCGCATTAAAAAAGGTTGAGAAATGAATTTTCTATGATTTTTCAAAGTTTGTCAAAAAATTATTTTCAAAAATCAAAGTTTTGAGAAAACCGCAAAACAAAATTTAGAACTGTTTTCAATGAATAAAAAAAATTATGTTCTGTAAACGACTTTTCTCATCGGAAATGGTTTATTTACGTCCTCTTACATCACTTTAGGTCATTGACCCCTTCCAGAAGTTGCCGGCATCGAAAATCGAAACCATACCATATGTCGGGAATCATCTTTTTTCAAGAAATAATGGCATTTTTGGTACAAAATTTGTTTTTTTAATAATCGTACACCACTGTAGTTCATTAAAACGAACCTGAAATTACGTGCATTGAGAAATGAAATCATAGTGCAAGTCAAACAACTTTACAAACCAAACGGTGAAAATCATGCTTTGAAAATTAGTGTTCAACAAATATCCGGATAATCGAAATGAAGAGTTTCAACGGGAAAAATTGAATTTTCGATTTCGATAATCGATTTTTCAATTTCGATTTTTCGATTTCGATAATCGATTTTTCAATTTCGATTTTTCGATTTCGATTTTTCGATTTCGATAATCGACCTTTAAATTTTGTGAGGGTTCGTGAAAAAATTCGGGAGCTCTCGGAAAAGTTCAACCGTTTTCGGGATGTTTTCGGAGCTGTTCGGCAATTTCCGTGTGATATCCGGATAATACAAATAGTAGGTATTTGGTATTTGGATATCCGGATATTTGTTGAACACTACTACGTTTCAATAATAATGAAAGTTGTAAATTTTAACATATTTTTATAAAATTCCGACATATGGTATGGTTTCAATTTCTCAGAGGCCTTCAGCAAAATTCGTTTTTTAACCAAGAAGATGACACTTTTGGGACCTGAACCTATTCTCATATGAAAGTAGAGGGTTCATAGTATACAAATTGATAAAAAAAAAATCCATATTTTTGGTCATTTTTTCTTAATTTGCGTTTTTCTCGAAATTTACTTTTCCGACATATGGTCGGGTATCCCTGGCTGCGTCTCATTTCATGATAAAACGATGGTGCGTGTCTATGTTCGGAGGTAATGGAATACGTTTTCATTATTTTTGTAATTGTTGAAATTGGCCGTGATTCCTTGAATCTGATCGTGAAGATCGGGGGTGGCGTTTATCTAGGATAATACGAAAACGGTGGGGAGGGGGGAGATTGGAAAACTAAAACTGAAACAAAAAAAAATCGAAACCAAAAACTCAAATGAAGAAAATTGAATAAAACCAAAATTATTCAAGTTATGGGTTTTTCTGCCCTATCGATTTGTTCAGGTAAAAGTACTAAGTAGGTATCTCCTTTTTGCATATATTTTTTCATTGAATTCCGACTGCAGGATGCAATTTTCTTCAATTTTTCTGGCTCGAAAATACTCAAAATTGTCCAATTTTGCAAATTCTACTCGAACCGATTTTTGGAATAAAAATGTAAATTTATTTTACCGCAGTACCGAGCTATTGCAAAAGGTACCATTCGATAGAAATAATAAAAAACGTGATTCGGGAAATTCTGTGTTCGGGATTTCTGCATTGGGGAAAAAGGTTATTCGAGAATTGTACTCGGGATTTTGGTGTTCGGGAAAACAGATCCGTAAAATATACTATTCGGAAAAATGTTCGTTCGGGATTTAGGATTCGGACCAACCAAAAAGCTTCTCTTAAATCAACTTTATCAATCGTTTTTTGGTAAGTAAAATTTTAATTTTTATCACACTGTTTTAGCTGCAAGATTTGTCGCCAGAATCCATATTCTGCATGTCTTCTTAGCCAACACAATGAGATGCAGAGTGTAAATGAGAGTGCAGACATCCATAACCAGTAAACTACACATAGTTTCTTACGCACCTGCGACAAAACTCTGTTCATCAAAGAAATCATGGATCATAAAGAAAGAATCCACGTGATCACGCGACCCCACAAATGGGCTAAATCTATGAACATGGACATGCTAAAATTATTCTTAGGCATGAAATTGGACAAAAGAGGTAAACCATTTTTGGCAAACTAGACTAAAATGTATATTCTGTTCAAATACGGCGAGTACACTTTACACTATGGCAAAGGCCGATTACAAGATCCTTTGCTTATTTCCTAATATCCGAAATTCTTGAACGAGCATCTAGGTCAATATCTTTTAATTCGTGTTCGAATGGAGCTCACCCGAGGAGACACGTTTCATCACTTTTTAAAAGGAATTCGCGCCATTATCAGTGGCACCTTTCATTCGCACGATTATCTCAAGGATATTTTTGAAAATGCCGCGAAAGATCCGGATTTAACGAAATCGCAACGTAAAAAATAAGAAAAATATTTGGCTTGGTTTAAAAAAATGATAACCAAAGATTACATGCCGCTGGATAAATTGTATTCGAGTTTTGCTCTGTTGTCAAAAATGCTACGAGATCATTTTGGAAAACCGGTGGTAATACTGATGGACGATTACGACGCTCCTTTGCATTACAGAATTATTAAGGTAGTAGATATTGCTCATATTTCTGAGCTTAGTGTTTATTTAATTATTTATTGTCAAGAATACTTCAGTAACAGAGTTATTGTATAAATTAGACGAGCTTTTTGCTTTAGTAGTTTGTGGTCTTGAAAATCTAAACAGTGTAGCTGCAAGCCTATACTGTGTTTAAAAATGGTTCCTGGCATGGAGGTTGGTTGAATTGAGCAGGTCACCTTCACATCAGTCCTAAATGTACTTGTGGTTCTTAACCGTTATTGTCCATGAATCGCCTGACATACTTCTATCTGGATATAACAGAGTATCACTAAAAAAAAACTTGAGATGAACATGTTGCCTATCTTGAAATTCAAAGGGGCAAATGCTGCTCCCAAAAAAATCTAGTTGAAATTTTTTCAATCATGGAAATGGATAGCACTTTGAAAACTGAACAAATGTTCACCTCATGACTTTTTGTCTAACTTTAAAATTGAAGGAGCTAAAAAAATTGTTCAAAAAATGCATTAAAAAATGAACCTCAATGGAATACCATAGATATAACTTTGAAAACTGAAGAAATTTCATTCCGAAGACTTTTTTTCTAACGTCAAAAATGAAGGGGCTACAGGTCATTCAGAATGAATAGGCTTTAAAAAAATTTTCAATTTTTTCAATTTCGAATGACCCGTAGCTCCTTTATTTTCAATGTTAGGCAAAAAATCTCCCGAACAAAATTTTCTCAGTTTTCAATGTACTATCTATTTCCTCGATTCGTTAATTTTTAAAAAAAATTTTCAAACAATTTTTTGTGGCTCCTTCATTTTTCAAGTTAGGCAAAAAGTCATGAAGTGAACATTTGTTCAGTTTTTATTGTACCATCTATTCCCATGACTGAAAAAAATTAATGTGATTTTTTAAAAACAGCACTTGCCCCTTCAATTTTCAAGACAGGCAACATGTGCATCTCAAGTTTTTTTTAGCGGTACCTAGTTGTATTCAAAAAAGAAGTATGTGAAACGATTCATGGAACAAAAAAAAAGTTTTTACCTATTTCATCGATCTCTACCCAATCCCAAAATAGGTTTTTCAAAATTATGAAATTTTTGTTCTTATGTAACTATCAATTTTCCATGTTGGCTACACTGCTGCCAAAAAATTAAGCCCGTATGAGATAAAATTCATGCATTGCGTAAGTAGGTGCCTGAGGTACTTCAAGGCAGGCAACCATTCAAACAGATCGGCGATTATCACTTCTGACCGGTCCTTCGTAAACTGATTCATCGGGTACGAAATTCAAAAGTTCGACTCTGTTTTCAAATTTGTTTTGAAATTTAATTTTCAGAGGAAAATGAACCACTTTAGGGAGTGAGACCTCCAAAATTTCGAACACTTCGAATTTTCGACCAAACTATAAAAAATTCTCACGAGCCAATCTATTCAGCCACATCAACCCAGCTCAAACACTACACTAATCTACTCGATGAGCCCGGTATTCCACTCTAAAAAAGGGTTAATGACAGGGGGAAAATGGGCATTTGAATATAATCGGAATCGGGAGAGGGAAAAAAAGGAACACCTTCATCGTCGGTTAAATCTTGTCCGTTCAAAATTCATATCACGAAAGGATGAAAAGTCGTTAATTAACACCATGATACGTATTAGACAACAAAGTGATAATTAATAAGGGTAAAATGAGCCAATTACAGCGTACACGGTGGGTAGATAATGTGTAATTCAAATAAACCTACTATAACGTGTACTTGGCGTACACTATAACTATATACCCAACCTATAGCAACAAACCGTACTACCTAAATAGGACTTTTTTTTTCGTCGACATTCATTACAACTTATTGTACGTATGGAATTTTTACAATAATTTCGCCCTATTGTAGACCTTTCGGTGGAAACTCATTGACGAGGAAATATCGGCCGGTAAATGAGGAAAAAAAAGGGTACCCGTTCATCGTTTGATTACCGAATGACGTGCCAGATTAGCATGTAAAAAAAAACAGTTTAGATTGGCGGAGTTGTTCTTGCCGAACGTCGGGCTTAGCAATTTAATCTTTTTCAAATCGCAAAAGCCTTTTTAACAGCTTAAATTTTTTAATACCGTGAGTGCAAAATGTAATTTAGCAACGGTAATGAAAACTCGTCCGATTTGCGGATACCTTTTGCTATACATCGTCGTTGATATGGAAATGAAACGAAAGGTACAACGATGAGAGAGAATTCTCTCGTCGGGTTCATTGGGATATGATTATTAGACGCGTGCGATTTTCACATCCCTCCTGTTTCCCTTCCTGGACGATCTCTGGGCAAAAAATTATTCCGCTAGCAATAATATAACTGTGTTTTTGTTGGCAAGTGAGAAAACGTTTTACACTTGGACGAGCGAATGAAACAACGATACGATGTGGCTTTTACACAATAATCTTTTTATACTATTTTCCCCCCATCTGGATCCGCATCGACGCCGTCATAGGGTATCGAGGTTTTTTTCTTCTCGTAGCCATGCATACTAAGCTATTTCCTTACATAACTAGCCGCCAATCGTACACCCCATTTAACCGACACGGTTAACCTATAAATGCCATAATCAAGCCGAAAAACTTTTCCAGCTTTGAATAAATTCGCGCACAGCAATCCAACGTATAAAACGCTACGTACGAATCGTTCGAGTCGAAAAGTCACCGCAACGTCGAAAAAAGAAACCCCTTAAGTTCTTTCAACCACGAGACGGAGGAAAATCCGGAAGAAAAAGGAAGAAAGCAAATACGCGAGCGAATATGTATTTATCTGCGATCAAATGACAAACTTAGCCTGCGCTGTCAAACGAACGCGGTATCTTATTCGTGTAAATCCTCTGGAAAAAGGTTTGTAAAACCGAAACGGGGGCAATTTACATGTTATTTTTTGTATTTGTTCTCTCGGTGACGTATTTATTCTTCGTTATTTAAATCTAAAACCGCAAACAACCGCAAAGTCACCATATATCCCTGGTAAAGCCGCGTTAAAATCCGACCGTCTCGTCGAATTTATTCGATACGAGGTATCGTAAGTCACGAACCAATAAAAAGAAAAAAGCTAGAGGTTCGGATACAGTCGAGGGCTAATTACGCAACGCGATCGAATTTCCGAGCCGATAAAAATATCGTAGCCGAGGATACTCTGTTTTTATGGACGAATGCCATCTAAATGTTGGTCAGATAAAAGCTAAGGACAAGAATGAAAGCGTACAATTTACCATAACGTCTCCGGAGGGCAATTATAACTATCCTGATAGTAGACTTCATAATCCTACACCCTTCATCATACATAATTTACCCCTTGAGAGTTATATAACACTTTTCCAGCCAGCGAGGAGGGTAGAAAGGGGGAAGAATTCGACCAAGACTGGCGAGAATATACTCGTCTCTCAATATACCGTCGAGAAGAACGAAAAAGCTGGCAAAATGGAAGCTTTCAACGTGCTGAACAAAAGATGAATGAAATTCGGCCCGACTCTGGTTCTCTCTCTTTCGCTCTCGACTGTATACGAAGCTAAGCAAAACGTTTCTCGCCGGGCTTCGTTTTCACGTAGGTACGTAATATGATTTTATATATTAAAAAATACGTAGGTATAATACACCACGACGTAATATTATATCTTACGCTTGGTTATATAGGCCTTGAGCGTGAAATGTATAGTTTATTTACGTCGATTTTCGTCCTTGTTCGTCGAGGCTTCCAGATATTTTTTTTCGCCCTATTGCCTAATTTTCATAAACTGGGAAGATATATGGCTTTTTGTATTGTTTAGTTGGCTAATTTGTTTGCTCGCGGTTTCTATATCAAACTGTACTTGAGCTCTGAATTGCCTAATTTTAAAAATATCTTTCAAGTTGATGTGACTATTTCACGTCAAAAAACGATTTTTGAAAATACGAGAAATAAAAACACTGCGGAAAATTGAGACAAATCGCCGGAAAGATGGCCGCAGACATCCCAGCCAAAATTTAAAAAAAAGTAACTTCAGGAACATCTGACAGTCGGAAAAGTAACCAAAAAATTCAAAAAAAGTACCTAACCTATTTTTTTAAATTTCAATTCAAAATTTCACCTAGAAAATGTAAAAAAGTCATTCGAATTTTTACTTGGAGGGTTCGTAATACTAAAATGTCATGGTATACTTTTTTCAAATAATTTTTCTTTCAAAGGAATTTTTATTTTTTATTTTGAAGCAAAATTTTTTTAAAACAATTTTTTTTAAACCAAAAACCAAAAAAAAACGATTTTTTGCTCAAATTTTTGAAAAAAGTAACTTTTGAATGAAAAGTAACCAATAGTAACTTTTCAGCGCAAAAAGTAAATAATAGTGACTTTCCTTGAAAAAAGTAACATACTGGGATTCCTTGACGGCCGAAAAATCCTCCATCAAGATAGAAACAAAAAAAAAGAGAGAGAGAAAACATTATAGAAAATACAGTTACAGACCCAAACAATATTAATTCCAGAAGACAGGGCGTCCACAATATTTCAGAAATGATTTTCCCTAACTTTTCCAGGTTCTCCAGACCAATTTTTCCAAGTTTTCCAGATTTTTTACACATGATATCAATGAAACGAGGGGAACGAAGATTTTAAATTCTGTCACATGATGGACATCTGTACGTTGTTTCTAGAAAAAATAGATTTTAAATAAATTTTCAAGTTGTCTTACAGAATTGTAAACTAAGAAGTATGACTTTTGCATGCCTGAATTGCTATTTTAGTAATCACGAGCTTCTTTTGAAATGAAAAAAATTCTAAAGAGGAGGTGACATCATTCGTAACAATTTTTTAGGACTTTCTCAATGGATTGAGTGAAAAAGAATCGAAAATAATGCAAATGAAAATTTAAAATTTTTTCACAATTCATTGCCCCCCCTCCCCCCTCAAAAACAAGTGCTCGAAAATCATGTTGAAAATTCTTGCTCTTTGTAGTAAAATCAGAATTCATGTAATTTTAGTGTTTTCATGCTGCTATAAAGTGAACTTTATGCTACTTTCTTGGTTTGCTTGTTTTACTCGCGAAAGACATCATGCTTCGATTTTATGGGTGGGGGGGAGGAGAGAAAATCCGAAATAAGTACTATTTCAATTACCAAAAAAACCCATCACCAACTTTGACAATCTAATTAATGTACACTGAAATTAAAATGTGTATAAACCACATTTTCTTACCTTATCTTCATCAGCCAAAGTTGCGTTGTCTTCGTTGAGGAGATGATACGGGAACACCATCTTGAAGAACCATGAAACGCGATTAAACGATTTAAATTCGCGATACATCCGCACGCACTTGACAAAAAAACACCAAACTGTAGGCAATTTATACGAATAAAAATCGCGAAATTACTCTCACGAATTCTGTACGCGAAGCAAACGAATCATTGTACCCGAAGTGACGAGTAACTTGTGTAAAATGCCACCTAAATTGACTAGGCAGCCCACATAAAGGAGGTGAAATCATTCATGCAAATTTTTTTATTTTTTCAATGGTTTGAGCGAAGAAGAATCGAAAATAATGTCTTTTTTTGAAAGAATTTTCTAGGCATACAAAATTGAAAATCGTAACGATGAAGTGTACAATTTTTTGAAAATCTGCTTTTCAAACATTTACCAAGATTTTTGAAAAAAAATTATAAGATTTTGTCGAAAGAAAGCAGAAATTAAGTATTTAGTGCCCAAGCGAAGTGAGGACGAAATTTTTCAGGAAAATCACATTTAAAAAAATTATACTTTATATATTTATTCTGAGAATGATACCGCAATTACTGTTTTCAGTTTTTATTCCAATTTTAAAGAAACATACTGGATAATTTTCTATTTAACTGTTTTCAATATCATATCTCTGTTAGAATTATTCTCATTATCGCTGATGATGAATAATATACCTATAAGTATGTAAAAATTTTCAAAGAATTGTTCAGTTTAATTTTCATTATTTGTTTCAAAGATATTTAATGAATTATATAATCAATATTCAATTTAAATTGTGGATACTGACAAATAGGGCTGGATGAAGAATCAAGAAAATACGTTGATTTCCAAATGGAAGGACAAATTTTCGAATTTCTTGTGATACCATACGGAGGGACAAAAAAAATCAACTCCCAAAATCAACTGAAGAAAATACAAACTCGCATTACACTCTATTAAGATAATTGTCCACAATTCAAATTCTTTATAAGATTTCAATACAATTCGCTCTAAAAAATATATCTTCACAACTTCACCATTCGATTATAAATTTCGCACACAAACACCACCCACCATCGAGGAAAATGCTTATGAAAAATACACGTAGAATGAAAAAAATCATAAGACGTTCTCAGAATACTGTATCGTTTTTTTCCATACAGTTTTTTCCAATTATGAGATTCAAACAAAACTTCCAAGACTTTGTTTTCGTTTAATTATTTTTTTTTTCAACAGCTCCCTACGCCTTGAGTGATTCGTGCCGTGGGAAGACAAATAAAAGACTCGAATTAATAAAAAATATTTTCAATAAAGATACGTTCGGGCTATGGATAAATTAAAGTAACGATGAATTTTCGAAAGATGAATCATCATCGGAAAAATTGGAAAAATTTTTATTACTTTTTTTTATAAGCTTAGGTAGATATAATTCGGCTTTATTATTGAGTTCTGTAAACTTTACACTCTATATTGATGATGATGCAGACACGCAATCTTTTCAAAAATTCGATTTTATTTGAACGAATCTCTCGTGAATTGAACTATCGATGCGGACGCGGAGAGTAGGTAGAGCAAAAAGAACTCAGATAATCGGAAGCATACAGAGGATTTTTTATGAAAAAATGTAAGTACTTAAATACTTATATTTTATAGGTAGTTAGGTACCCGGAGTTCAAAGACTGCAGAATATGTGCGAAAAGGTGAGAAAAAATCGCATTGATTCTGCACCACATATTTTGCATGTTTTTCGCACATACCGGAAGTGGCATACGTCACTACGTGCGTACAAAACACTTTATAGAATCGACCATATATAACATGGACTGCTAATGCATATCAGCGGTTTGGAAGCCGAGGATATGGGAGCACAATTTAGACATACTACTGCGCATGCGCGAAATTGTATGTTTGTTGATATAATTCGCTAAATATTATCACCATCATAACGTATCATATTCCCGCTAAAAGAATTGAATTGTTAGTGCACGCGAAATCCTTGAAAATCATATCAAGGAAAAAAATATTGCCTACGTTTTGCCGGAGCCAAAGAAAAAAGCAAAAGTAATTGTGATAAATGTGGCTAAAAATTTTGGATTTTTAGTATTTTTTCCTCTTTGAATGAAAATCGAATTCTAAACTTATACAATCTTATTCTAATGAAAGATCGTGGCGGATTGATTTACCCTACTGAAAATGTTATCCAGATTTGCATGGCTGCGGAGTCACAACTTAGGAAACATTATTGCAAAGTATTCAACCAAGAATATTATAAAAAAGTGTATGATGGTACAAAGCTTGAAATTTATTCAATGATATTTACGACACATACGGAACATCTGGAGTTATTCGATCTTATTTTTCGAAAATATTACGAAATAAGTGTTCATCATGAACTAAAAATGTGATCAGTAAAAAATAAATATATCCGAAAAAAATAATCAATTTTATTTCATAATCAATAAAATTTATAATTTTTTAATTGCAAAATGTTCAATTTCTATTTCTGCTGTTTATTAAAAAGTTTTATCTTTCGCATTCGTTTTTTTGTTATCACACTTATTAATTTATTAGGGGATTAGCCCATCCTTCGGATGGGATGGGGGTATAGTGATTTTGAGTTTTTGTGAGAAATAGAAAAATTGAAATCACTCTGCAATTTATGGCGTTTAAGATGTAATTTTTTTACCACTAATTAATTTTGCCATAGGCCATCTGAAGTTTTTTTTGTGACAGTCTTGGTGTAATATTTTGTAGAAATCATTTCCTCATCAGATCAAATTTTTAGCACGAATTTTGATTTTTGATTCAAAGTTCCAAGATTTGATTTTTAATGTTTTTTGGCAGTACCCGTTGATCCAGGCAGGTACCCCATCTCCAGATGACCTATACCGAGGGTAGTTCGTGGTATAAAATTCATCTCCTAAATGCCATATGGAGGAATTTTTCGGTGCATATTAGATGATTTTTTGAAATTCAAACCCTATAACTCCCGGTCCCTCCCATGACAATTTGGGGCTGAAATTTTGGTTGTGGAAGTTTATTGCGATTCTGTACAAGCCTGTAAAAAATGTTCATTTGGCATGCCAGACGTGAACTAAAAAAAAAAGGTAACAGTAGAAACTTATGAAAACCCCAGAGATATTCAACTCTTCGAAATTTGTTATCTATTTTTTCCTACCTACTAAATATCCTACTTCTTTCGAGGAAACTCTTTCCCCAAATTATTCAGCTTCTACATCATTTTCCAAAATTTGTAACTTCGAATCAAAATTCATATTTTTTGGTAAAAAATTTAGGAATACAGTGATAGCGTACTAATTCTAAAATTTTCTGGAAACTCTGAAACTTCTCGAGACTAAGATCTCAAAGGGTTAAATTTACGTGCGAGCCTACATATGGAAACTAGCATTAGGTACATGTCAAAAATTGGGTTTTGAGTTGAGCCTCCCCCTTGATCCTACTCCTTCTGAAAGACCCAAAATTGGTGTCAACTCAAAAACCAATTTCTGACACCGAATGGTGGTTTTTACATCCAGGTTCACATGATGTCGTTTTAAAAAAAAAATCTGCAAGAGCGAAACGCATTGCTTCGACGTCAGCATACTCAACAACGATTTTTACAACGTAAATAGCACGGCGAGAGGATGTAAGAAGAGAAAACAAACGACGTGGAGAACATGTCAGCTATGAAAAAATAAATCTCAATTGTATGAGTAGGTTTCCAGATCGAATAAGTGTATCGAAATTTTCATCCAATCTTTTTTCTGAAAAAGGCTGAGCTACAGACTGGACGTTTTTGTGGTTAGGAACCAAATAAGGTCCAGTCTAGAGCTCAAGCAGCATGCTATTTTCAAAAAAAAAATAGAAATTTCAATACCACTTGGTTTCATCACCCATTCAAATTTTTACACACATATATTTTGGAATGAAAGGAAGTGAAGTGATACCATTTGGAGACTTACTCGAACAATGAGATTTCGTTGACATTTTGAGCCGAAATTAATGTAAGATATAATATTTAAATTGAGTTAAATACCAATGCTATAAATATTGACCAAATTTCGTTCATACTGTATGTACTTTAACTCAGTTCGACTCAATAATTTGAAAAATTTACTCCCATCGAACTCATCCCTTTGGAAAAAACCTACCTAGACGGTAAAACCCCGCCTATAATTGATTTACCTATCAACTTGTCTATTAACACCTCTACAGTTGTCATCTGTTTCTGCTCTGAGGGACGAAAATCCGGCCAGCCTATAAAGACAAGAGGGAAAAAACACACGCAGTACATAATAAAGTAAACCGAAAAGATAGAAGACGACAGCAAAAGGGCGTAAATTGTGGAAGCTGATAATGACCGAGTACTTTTTTTCTATTTGTGTAGTTAACAGACACGAAAACAGAGTATCCTTTATTGAGTTATGTCGCAAAAAGAAAATGTTTTCTTTAGAAAAGATGATAAAAGTGTTGCGTGTAACGGTACAGCATTAATGAAAAAGAGAGGGAAAAAAGTGAGGAGAAGAAAGGAAAACAAACACAAAAGCGAAACTGTTAACGAACAATACTATGGAGAGAATTTTTTTCCTAATGAGAATTACTTAAACGATTTAATTTCTCTGTGAGATGAACATTTTTCGTGAAACCAATTATGTAAATTTAGCGACGAGCTCTTTTCACTGGCGTGTTCCTTTCTCCGCTCTGCGCGAAATTACACCAGAGCGAGAATTCTTTCTATTTGTGTACCGAGCTGGAGGTGAAAAAAAAACTTGATATTTTGGAAACAGTCTTGTTGTAAACGTTGTAAAGTCGACGAGTGAATTCTCAGATGAATAAACTGTTTAAGCTTAATTAATATGAAAAATGACTCTGGAGTGTTTCGTCGATGATTATATTTTCAAAGTTTTCTAAGAAAATGGTTCTTGGTGGAAGAAGATCGAAGGGGGCGAATTTTGAATTGTTTTGAGGTGATTTTTTTATAGATCTGGAAATCCTTCAGTGATTGCATTTTCGCTCTCTAAAACATATGTACCTATAGTGAGAGATGATTGTGATTGGAGAAAATGGGCATTGCAGCAAGCAATGACAACGTGTTAGAATCGAACACGAAATTTTGTATACTCCAGAGCATCAAATAACTCGTGGGTAAGGTTAATAATAAATTAAGCAAAATTGTCAGAAATGAAACGAAAAAAAGGATTTCTAAAAAATATAAGCTTTGAAAGAAAATCATTTCAGAGTTCAAAATGCTGCTGCTTTTTTATAAAAGCAGCTTTTGGCAAACTTTTTTCACAGGTTTGTAATTTTTTTCAATATTATTATTGTAAGGCTACGTATTTATAATTTTTCACTTGAATTTATCAACTTAAATTATGTAAATTTCAATTTTATTTTATATCGATAAAAATTCATCATATTTTAAATTCTTTAGATTGGAGTTTGGCGAAGCTGTATCAGTTTCAGCTACATCTGCTAGTGCAACCCTTACTGACGTCATGATCAATGATCAATACATTGATCAATGATGAATATTACGCCACCAACTGAAAACCTGGCTTACTATTATATGTACCACGTTTTTCAATAATTATTTTAATCACCTAAAAGGATTTTTTGTATCGAAGAAATAATATCTAATATTAATAATTGTTTTTGTGATATTATTTTTAGTTTTTACGTGAAATTTATGGTATTTAGTTTATTACTAAGGTGAAATTGGCGAACTTAAACTAAAAAAGTCCAATTGGGAGTAAAGACAAAACTCTCTTCGAAATTTCGGGTTTGCGGTATTCGATTCTCTATAAAATTTCGATTCGGACAAGATTATTTTCAAATTTTTTGCGCCCCCAGGGGGAAAAGCACGAGGATATTAAAAAGTATGATTGAAAAAAACAAACAAACAAAATGGAATTAGAATATTTCAAACAGATTTTTTGGAGGAAACGAATTCCAGGAGGTATTCAGAACTTCTGGGTCCAGTTCTGAGGTTATTTTAACTTCGAACTATAACCAGGACCAAAAATCGGCTCATATGGGAAGGTGGCGGGGAGGGGTCAAATTGAAAATTGTCAATAATTATCGAATGTGGTGATGTGGTGTCAAAATCTAAGTTTTTTTTACCCGGAGAGTCAGTTTCCGAAGTCATTTCATCAAAAAAACCACGTAAAATAGGCCTATAGGGGAGGTGACGGGTAGGGGTCAAGTTTGAATTTCTGTAATTGTCGAGTGTAGAATCAAAATCAATTGTTTTTTACCCGTGGGACAGATTTCGATGTCATCAAAAATGCGTCCATGAAAGATGGCAAAAAACCAGATAATAATGAAAAATTTTCATTTTGGCCCTCCCCGCCACCTCCCCATGGGCTCATTTTGGGTTTTTTTGATGAAATGACACCAGAAACTGATGCCACGGGTAAAAAAAAACATTAATTTGGTACCACACTCGATAATTGAGAAAGTTTTCGGATTTAGCCCCTCTTCGCCACCTCCCCATGAGCCTATTTTGTTTTATTTTTTGATAAAATGATGTCGGAAACAGACTTTCCGGATTTAAAAAAATGGACTTTGACAGCACACTCGATAATTATGGAAAATCGTCAATTTGACCCCTCTCCGCCAACTCACCATATGGGGCCATTTTGAGTTTTGGTTATATCTCGAAGTCAAAATTACCTCAGAACTGGATTCAGAAGCTCTGAATACCCCTGGAATTATTTTCCTCCAAAAATTCTGTTTGAAATATTCTAATTCCATTTTGTTTGTTTGTTTTTTTCAAACACACTTTTTAATATCTTCGAGCTATTCCCCCACAGGGGCACAAAAAATTTGAAAATAATCTTCTCCGATTCGAAATTTTATAGGGAATCGAATTCCGCAAACCCGAAAGTTCTATCTTCATTTGTATGCATTTGGCGTAAGTTTTAAGCTGCTGGGTCAGTAAGGATATTTTTAGCGTTTCGTTGCCGCGTGTCCGTTAGTGGAGAAGTATGAGCTCGCGCGCGCTCTGTAAATTTTTCAAAATGGGCTTTGAGGCACGGGTTAATATGCATCAATCGGCCTGAAAATTTTTGTGTGTAATGTTCTCATGAAGTGAAACCAAACTGGGGGGGGGGGGTCCCGAAAAAAAAATCGAAAATTTTACTAAGGACCACCAATCCACCGTAATACACTTACACACTCATTGCAAAATCATATAGGTAAATGTTCTCTTTCAAAATGCCATCAAGGGTTGATAAAATTAATGAAATAAAATTTCACTCCTCATACAAATATCAACAAGATTATTGGGAAATAGGATGATACAAAAGCAATTAAGAATTCGGTTTTCACCAGAAATTCTCATTCAAGTACAGCAAAGAGCTTATAAAAACAATATTTGCACACAAGAGTATGAAAATTCAAACTGTTCCCACATCATCTATGGTCGCCGTCCTCATCATTACCCACATCATAATGCTCTGAACTAGATTCTACCACCACAACTAGTAGTACAGAAAAAGAGAAAAATTCCTTAATTTGAAGAAAATACGCAAAGCCAAAGGCTCCGGGAAGAAGGGGTGACTTTCCTTATTCGATTCAAGAGTTACGATACATGCACGAGTAGGTGGATACGTAGAGATGGAAAATTATCTTCTTCGTATTCGAAAATTACCGTCGGCTGCTTCGACGTTTTCCCGTCTTTTTTTCATTTAGCTTTTTCTTCGTCGCCTTCAGCGTACACGTGTTGCGAAAAATTCAATTATCAAATATGAACGTTCTCTTTGACGTATCGAGTGATTAGAGAACTAGATAGAAGAAAGGATGCGAAATTTATTTTTCAATTTTACAAAACGAATTGGACAGAGAGAAGCGGGGGGTTCATTACAGAACAAAAATTAATGAAAAGTCTCCCAGAAAAAAAAAGAAATGCCGAACAAGTTGAATTTTTCTTATATCTACGAAAATCGTGTTTTTCTGAGAAAAGTACACTTGCCTAGGCTTCGTTCTTTTTTTCCAGGAGAATTTGATGAGTAAATGTATCGCAGCCTTTTACGAAAGCCATTAAATTAATGAGACAGAATTTGAAACGGTATCTTGGTAACCTGCTGTACCTACCAAATGAATCTACCTTCTGAAAATGTAACAGACTGAGAAATAGTTTCAAGAAAGTTGGTAGAAGCGATTAGAAAGGTCGACGAATAATTTTGGAATAGACGAACAAAAATTTTTTAGGCTCCTAATTTGCGCTTTCAAAATTTATCTCCATGTTTGCCCAAGATTGAAAATTTTAAAATTTTCTGATAAACTTCAGATATTTAAAGTTTTCGAAATTAAATCCTTCGATAAATCACGTACCTAAATTTTTGATACGTGAAATTTATCGTATATTCGATGATGGAACATACTCGAATATTGATTTTCGAACGAGATAATATTTAGTCAAAATTATCTCTTCGAACGAAATATTACACAATCTCTTAAAACCATCAAAATTAATCGATAAATTCCAATTGAAAAATATGGTACGAGATTGAAACTTCGTATTACTGTTTTTAGTTAATCACAACGAAGACGTTTTTTATTTATTTATTTAATCGCGTAAATGTAGTTTAAAAAAAAAAAACAAAATGTGTAATGTTTTCAAGATACTAACTTTATTTGTATGCAGTTTGTATTCAATTAATGCAGAATTCGGCATCGAAGATTTATTCGGTGGTATTACAAAAATCCCCGAAGTGAATTACAACTTACCACCCAGCATTGTTCCTACTTTTCACGAGTTATCCATTAAAGCGGATTTTGGAAATGTTAAATTGTACGAAGGTGAAGTATCGATCAATTTTCAGGTCAAATCGAAAACCAATCAGGTAACATTGAACAGCTACGGATTGAATATCACCTCTATTTCGATTCTCAACGATGTTAGCAAATTACGTTTGCACAATCACACCGTCTTGGAGACAACTCAAATGCTAATTATCAATACGAAACCAACTTTGACTGAAGATCGCGTTTATACGGTTCGAATTTCATTTAGAAATACTCTCGATGAAGGAAATAGTGGATTTTTCTTAAAATCGTTCATGATTGGAAACGAAACGAGGTAAGTTTTAGATCATTTTTCAGAGAAATACATAGGTGGGGCGAGTTGGAGTACGAAAATTATCTCAAGACACGTTTCAAAAAAAACCTCTGTTTAATTTTATCTCTTCTCTCGGGGGTTCCAAACATTCATGTGTGTTTTAAAAAATTCAGTTATGCTTTTTTTTTAAAAAGAATGTCTCCTTAACTCAGAAATCACGTTATTTAGAATACCTATTTAAAGACAAACCAGAAAATGGAGGGGAAATTTTTATTGCTCCATTTCAAATTTGCAGACAAAAATTATCAATCCCTTTTCGGCCTAATTTCTGAAAAAAGTCAGCCCTTCTTAATTTAGTAATTAAACCACTCATAATTTTAAAATAACATTGCAGATGGATAGCTACGACACATTTTGAACCAATTTTCGCCCGAAGTGTATTTCCATGTTTCGACGAACCACATTTCACAGCACCGTTCCTTCTTCACATCGCAAGGCGAGACGGACAAGATACTTTATGCAATCTCCCGCTAATCCGAAGTGAAACAGAGTAAGCTTACTTATCGTTAGTATTTCAAGAAAATTTATTGACTTTTTCATTCTAAACTAATGAAAAATCGCTGATAAGCAAACAAACAGAATTGCAGCACCAGAAAAATCAGCGAAATTATCTGATTTTGGGCGAATTTTCGCCGATTTTCTAGTAAATTTGAGTAATTTTACTGATTTTTCAACGATTTTCCTGTGATTTTTTCGCTAAATTTTCCCTGTGCTGCAATTTAGACTGCGTTTCTGTAAATTTCATCAAATTCAAAATGAGAGATGATTTGAAGATTTCGGTCACCTATTTCCATAATTTTTGCAAATTATCACTCATAAATTAGTTGACGGTTGAAAGTAGTCCATACAAAAAACTAGAACGAAAAATATAAGTAGGTAATACAAAATAACTGATTCTCGCCTCAGCAGTTTTAAGAGCAAACTAAAAAAATATTGCTCGAAAATTCTGCTGGAAAAAGAACGATAATTATTTAAATTGATGGTAAAAGTTCACACCTCGAATTGGAAAATTTTAGATTTCGAAACAAAAATTTAAAACAAATTGCTCTTCAGAGTCAGAAAATTGTGGAATTTTTCATATGAATTGAAAAATCTAATTTTTCTGACCCTCCCAATAATGCTAACTTCGCATTTTCCCTGAAAAATTTCGTAGCAAAAATGTCGATATACGAAATCGATATTTAATTTTCGTCCACTTGGAGATATCCACAACCTCTATAACTCGAGCTCATACCATTAAATAATTTCAGTCCGGAAGATAAAAACATCACATGGGATACATTCGGTACTCAAAAGCCAATTCCAACTTATGCCTTGACATTCATGATATCGGACTTCGATTTGCTGAAACTGACTGAAAAGGGTAGATTACGATCGGAAGTGAAACGAGTGTATATGGCTTCGTATGCTGAGAAAATTCTATCCAAAAAAATGAGGAGCACAATCAACTGCTTAAAATTATTTACTCAAATTGAAACGAAAGGAGATTTGAACGATTACGAAATTTACATGGTTCCTATCAACACCGATTTCATATTTGATGACTGGGAATTGAAATTATTCGGGTGAGTGTTATCGTTTCGATGATGAAACTTTCATCGAGCTCGAGGGAATAATAACGATTATTACAGCACACAGGCATTCTATTTCCCGAAAAAAGATCCGCTGAAAAACAGAGAACCGATGGCTTCAAATATGGCTCGTCAATATGCCAGGCAATTGATCACCGAACGTCTAGGGCATATCAAATGGGAATATGCTTGGTGGAATGAGGCCCTTATTGCGTATACAGCTCAACGAGTAGCAACAGAAGTAAGATGAATTAAGAAACCATTCCGACGGCTAACAATTCTCAATTGCCATTTTTTTCCATCTTTGCTGGTTCGTAGGTTGAATCGTATTACAAATTACCCGAATATTATTTAATTAACACTTTCCAAAAATCGTTAATGGCTGACGTATACAGTTATCGGAAGTCGTCCACGAATAATAAACCGTCGGTCATTATTGAAAATTACGATAGCTTGGCAGTTCATAGAGGTAGGTAGCTAGGTACCAGCTATCAGGTACCTGTGATACCCTTGAGTATGAAATTTTATCGATAAATACCACAGATTAAATTTTAACGAAATATATTTTCAAGGTGTCGCCATTTTGACTATGCTGGAACACACAGTCACCCCCAAAATTTTCCAAAAAGCTTTCAACCAATATTTGACAATAAGGTAATGCCCTAATTTTCTTTTTCGTCACCTTAAATACATTTCTTATTCAATGAGAAAATTTTAAATTTTTTCAGCAATATCAATAAATCAATGACTCCGTACGAATTATATGGAATAATAGACGACGACGTTCAAATCAGACGTCATCATTTCCCCATTGGAATTTCACAATTTATGAAATCGTGGACTGAATCAAGCGAATATCCTCTGATTTTAATAAATACCACTCACGGAGAAGTAGATATTAAACAGGTAATGGAACCATAACTTTAAAAAAATTGATTATTCTTTTCGAAAAATTTCAACAATAAAATTCTTCAAATCTTCAGGAAATCTACGGTTCTGAAGAAAATGCCAACGTATTAGAATGGATAATACCATTGACTTATACCACCAAATCGATGCAAGACTTTTACGACACCAGTCCCAAGATTTGGTTATTCCCTAATCAGGATATTAAAATGGGCAACGTGTTGAATAATGGAGAATGGATTTTATGCAATATACAATCTACCGGTGAGAGACTTTTATCATGTCAAAGTGTCTAGACTGACAAAATTTCATAATAAAATCACGACTTGAGCAAGACTTTAGCAGGTCATTTTACAAATACTTTTAAATTTTTGAGGGGGGGGTGAAAATTTCTTTCTTATACAATCAATTTTTTCAGGAGAAAAAATAAATTGAAAAAATTTCAAACAAAGTACCTCATTTCGAAATTCTGAAAAAACAGGAAAATTGATGCATTAAAAATTTAAACTTTTGATTGAAAAAAAAAATAGAAAAAATAAGACATTTTGGACAGAAACGCAGGATAAAGGTAACAGGACTTGGAGGATTATTACTATTAGGCATCTTGTGAGGAAATGAAAGTGGGTACCTTTTAGGTATAATAGATGAGAAATCATCTTCAAAAAAGAGGAAAAATTGAGAAATTACAACAATAATCGATTAAAATTCAAATTTGATCTCCAGAATCTAAATAAAAAAAATTTTTTCAGCCTAGATTTCCAAGTAATCCTATTTCAAATTTAAAATTGATATTTTGATTTAATCGCAGGTTATTATCGAGTGAATTACGATCAAAATAACTGGAGAGCATTAATCCAGCAATTATACTCAAACCCGGACGAAATCGACGTCATCAGCAGATCCCAACTGGTAGACGACATTCTTCATTTGGCCATTGACGAAAGAGTAGATTTCCATTTAGCATTAACTCTGACAAATTACTTGAAAAATGAGAACAATCTTTTACCTTGGTTCTCAGCAGTGAATGTTTTTAAAAATCTGATCTTAACCTACGATCAAACTTCGGCCAGTATTGCTCTAAGAGTAAGTTATCGTGTTATCAAATTTAATTTCTGGTCGATTCGAATTTCGAGATATCTAATTTTGATTACAGAATTACATTTTGGATTTATTTCAAAATATTTACTACACTGTTGGATTCTATGGCAGTACCAGGGATTCGTACGAAGTCAAGATAAGCAGACCAGAATTCGTATATCTGGCTTGTAATCTGAAATTATTAGATTGCGTAGAAAAGGCTTTAGAAGAATTTAATAACAACGTTCATGATTTGACCAAGTATGAAAGCATTTATTTCACGAATGCAAATTTTATTCGACTCGGTTAATCACGATAGATTCGTTTTAGGATCAATGTCGATATACGAGAGGCTGTATTTTGTACCGCTGCTAAACATTACAATCAGACGGAAGTATGGACTTATTTATGGAATATGTACGAATCTCCGATATTCGATTATGAAAAGTCCATCGTTATTCGTTCGTTTAAATGCTTCGAAGAGACGCAAATTCTCAAAAAGTAACAAGCACTTGGCTGATCTATGAAAAAATTGAGATTTTCATCGATAAAAATTAATACAAACATTTGATTTCAATTTTCAGCATCTTATATAAAATAAACGATCAAAATGAGAACGTATTGTCGAACAAACACAAACAAGAAGCTTACAAATCAGTTTTCTTGAGTAAAGGTGGCACAAGAGCTTGTTTGCAATACCTCGAGGAAATCTTATCGGAAAGTAACGCGTATGTATTTTTCAATCATCTCGAGAAAAAATTATCAAACCGAACAAATACTCATTTCTGCTCATCTGATTACATTTTCAGAGTATATTCTATCAGCACTGTAGCCACCATTGATTACATCATTTCCAACATGATAATTGGTAATCACGAACAACTGAAACTCGTAAGTATCCTCCTCAATAAATCAAAAGTAGGCACTCTAAATTGTTTCTCATTCTTCTTTTAATTACTCATAAAAATATACTTTCAGATCCAAAATTTACTAAGCCAAATCAACGATTTAAACCAAACCGATTACCAAGGTTTAATACACGCGCTCAAGAGTAAATTCAAAGAATCCAAGCAATCGTTGTCATTCATCGAGAACGTTGTTCGGGGAATCAATTCAGCCATCAGAAACATTGACCCTTCGAATCCGCAACTTAAAAAAAGTAAATCGTTCAAGGAACTAGCCGAATCATACGTCAGAAAAGAAACCGGTCGTTTTTCGTACAAAAAAATAGTCAAAAATGTTTTCTACGAATACCTCGGGCCAAGAATTTTCGGCAAATATTTCAGATACATATCGCTCCTGAACTTTTGGGAAACGTCGATTCCCTACGAAAAAGTCGTCATCAGTTTGCTGAAAAAAATCCCCATTCCGGATCTACCCAATTTGTTCCATCGGAGAACCTCGATGCCTGATTACGGACCACATTACGACGAATAAGACGAATTGGATGAAAAATTCGAAAACCAATCAAATTACGAGCATCATTATATCTGTAATTCTGTATATAGATGTATTTTATTTTCATCGTTTTGGAAAACTGTGTATACGATTTTTTTTTTTAAATTCATCGAGTAGGTATTAGGTACTTAGATTTCGTTTTAGATTCAGAATCAAAGACCAGTCGAAATTGTGTACGATATTTTAATTTCGTCGGCATAAAAATGTAAGATGTGCCCAAAAATTTATATTTATTTTTACGTTTGATTGTGCAATATGTAAATATCGTCTAATTTTTACTCAAATAAAAAATCCATTTTTTAAAAATCATTTTCCAATTCTTTGTTTGATATAATTTTAAGTTTAAAAAGACACGATGAAATTGTGATGTCTGATGTGTGATAAAAAATAGGTAAGTATAGTACCTACCTAAAAACTTTTATAAACCACTAAATCAGCGAGACTTCGATTGCAATCAGATTAAAGATAACAAAATACACATACTTATTAGGTACTTAGGGTGCGCCGAAAAACCAAAAATGTTGATTTTTGAAAAGTTATCCCGGCAAAAGTTGTTGGTTGGATAGACTAAAAAAATAAAATAAAAAATTTCAAAATCGATTCATATCTTTCGATCCCGCAAGAGCCTTCAATTCTCCAAAAATTGTCAAAAATTCAATATTTTTTCAGAAATGTCAAAAATTTTTAAAAAAAATCAAATTTTATTAAAATTAATTTTAGAGCTTATTCAGGGACTATTAAAAGCAAAAACACAACTTTTTTGATAAAATTCCATGTTTTATAGTTTTTTTTTAATTCCTCATATTTCTTCACCTCTGAAGAAAAATTAAAAAAAGTTATAAAATACTGATTTTTTCAAAAAAAATGTGCTTTTTGTTATACATTGTCACTAAAAAAAACTCTAAAATTAATTTTGATCAATTTTAAATTTTTTCGAAATTTTTAAAATTTTGGCAATTTTTGGAGAATTGAAGGCTCCTGCGCAATCGGAAGATATGAATTGATTTTGAAATTTTTTATTTTATTTTTCTAGCCTATCCAGCCAACAACTTTTGGAAGGGGTATCTTTTCAAAAATCAACATTTTTGGTTTTTCAGCACCCTAATATTTATAGGCCAAAATAAAAAAAAAAATTATAGAAAATGATGTCAAGACAACCAACCTTCGAAAAACAATTCCAAACGAGTTTCTAATCATGGGTATGGAAGGTCTGAGAAGGTCTGATTTCTTCCTCACCCCATTTGTCAAATACCAACACCACAAGTATTTTGAACACAAAATTATACCAATTTATATTACTTGTACCATTTGGAATCGCTTTGGAAAAATTTCAACTTCTCCTCCTCCCCCAAAAAGTTTTCACCTGAGAATCTCGTATTCTATGCTTTGGGCTCCTTCGTGCCCAAAAATTTCTCAAAATATCGTTTCTGCTAATCATCATTTGATATCAAAATTGAACGAGCTATAGGAATATTGACATTTAAAATTTCAATTGTAAAAGATCTTTTCAATTTTAATACAAGTAAAAAAATCTTATGAGGATCACAATTTATGCAATTTTGAGTAATATTATTATAATCCAGAAATATTAGAATATTTTCCCCAAAGTCGGTTCATGAAGCCTTCAATTTTGCAGCTGGTAAATAATATCAGTTCATTTTCAATCAAATGATGCATGAGGAGGTAATTTTAAACTGCGTAATAACACATGCACAAATTGTATGTCGGTGCACGTGTAAGGAATAATAACATTCCAATATTCTGATATATTTTTATCAAATTATTTTGGATGAAATTAAATTGAGTGATTAATGCCAGAAGGTCAACTAATCGTAAAAATTAATTATAACTGAAAAATGAAAACGAAACACTAAAAAAAAAAATTAAATGATCTATTGATTTAATTTTGAATAGATCCATTTCGTGACCAAGATGTAAGTAGGTAGCTACTAGCTAGGTACATATTTATAATAGTACACATTCAAAGAGGGGAAAAAACGCTGAAAGCCTGCCCTAGTTTCAAACATAGCTAAAAACTATAATCTGTAATCTTCGATCACTCTAAAACTATACCATCCAATTTTAGAAAAATCGCTTCAGTAAATATTCATATGCAATGTTAAAAGGTTATTCTACAATCTCACTCGAATTTTCATCCCAACCATCAATTTCCAACGTAGCAATCGATATGATTTTTCGAAAGATAAATGTACATAAATACAAACCACAGCAAGATATCTGAAAGATAAAGTACTGAGAAAGTTTACCCAATATTCCATTCACTGATACCGATTAATTGAAATTTTTCAAAACGAATTCGATTAAAAAACCTCCGCGATAAGGATTTTAATAAGTATACTTGATGAGCGAGTAAAATTGGAATGAATTCATCTCATAACGTTCGAGTCGAAGTTCAACATGTTTCCTATATTCGCGTCAATTTTTTCGACTTTATTGTTTACCTCGTTCGTTTATTGTGACGAAGTCGATAATTCAACTCAAAGTGATGAAAATGAGCTAAGTTACAGATTACCAGAAACTGTAATCCCGTTATCGTATGAATTGAAAATCGTACCGAATTTACGGGATAATTTCGATTTCGAGGGCGATGTGACCATCAACGTGAGAGCTACTGTGAATACGAATGAGGTTATATTACATTGCCATGAGTTGACCTTGAGAGCGATTTCGGTTTCCAATGAAACCGAAAAAATCAACCAAGATGGGTACGATATCATTCAGGATAGACAATTTTTGAAACTGAAGCTCAAAAACGAATTACAGAAGAATAATGAATACATTATTCGAATTTGGTTCAAAAGTCCCCTGAGAGACGAACCGGTTGGATTTTACAAGGAGAAATACAAGCACGGCAAGGATATAAAGTAATTATACAAAATATTTGCACATATTGGGGTTTATTTTTAAAAATTTTTTGACTATGGGTAATTTAGGTACCTATATTGATCAATTTTTTTCATTAAGAAGATTCGTCGACTGAAAAAATTATAGTAAGGAATGGACTAGTGAATAAAAATAGCAAAAAGATTCGAATTGTTTTAAATTTTCCCCAAAAGGTGTTTTCATTGGAGATTTGTCATTTTTGGCCCTACCCACAGGATGCCTCCAAACAATCACAACACATAGGCCTACCCAGATATTAAGTTTTTCAAAATCTATTTCACGAACAGGATAAAATAAGATGAATCTTATGAAATATTATTTAATTTTTGAAACCGGTTCAGTATGCAGTTTACTATATATCTGCAATTCGATAATCTCTTGAGAAATGAAGATATAAAAAAAATATATTCTAGGCAACTCAAGTTATAGAGTATTAAAAATTGATTATTTTCCAACCTTCAACTTCTCGAACTGGTTCGGTTCAGAGATTTTCAACCAGTTGTTAGCTAGTTTTCTCAAGTGAAAAAAAATGTCAAAAAGTGTTAAACGAAAAATGCTAAAACACTAAAGATCAATAATTTCTTGTTTCAAAAATTCGTCACTTCTCGAAAGAGAACATCTATCCTAGTAAAAAAAAAATCGTGAACAAAAAATGGCAAATTTTTAATCCTCCGCAATTTTCGACTCGAATTTCTTATCGCAGCATAATTTTTTAGGCGAATGTATTTTTTGGACATCTGAGTGAAAAAATTGATTAAATTTGTAATACGAAAAAAAGTTCGAACAAAACATGCGGAGCTTTAAAAATCCATCATTTCATTTTAGTATTAGTCTACAGTCCAAGAGGCAAAAAGTGTTCATTGAGCATGCATTTTCGCTGGACAAAAAAATCAGTTGGTTTGTTGTAGGTATGGGTCCCGTAGTCCCAAAAAACCGAATTTTGGATTTTTGCCCCGGCACAATAGGGAGCTGAGGCCTGAAAACCCCCCTTTTTTCCCAATTTTTAAATTTGACTTTGGACAAAAATTTTTTTCACATTCTGGTAGCAGACACTCCCCCGACTCCAAATATATGTCACATCCCTTGGGTCGCGGGCACAATGGGGTGCTGAGCCTCCTAATGTGCGATTTTTTGCCAAATTCGATCATTTTTGGCACAATAATGCCTCTGTAGGCGTTATGTGGTAAGCTGGACAAAAAAAATCAAACGCAATGTATTCTTGGGTTCATTCCGCGTCCGATGAGCCAAAGTTTGAGGAAAACTGTGGGCACAATAGGCCGTGGTGGAATTTCAAAGTTTTGAAAACACGCGATTTTCTCCCCCTTTGATTAAAAAATAAGTCATGAAAAAATCTGAAATTTGGGTTGCGACCTATCAAAATGGGTCAAAATTTTACGAGCAGAACGAAATTATTGATGAAAATTAAATTTGAGTAATTTTAACCCATCTTGAGCCCCAAATTGGGTCAATTTTTGAGTATTTTCAAAGAATTGTTACGTGACCTATGAAAGTAGGGTAGAATTTCGCCAGAAATTCAACAAAACCATCCAATTTTTTTTTGAGCAACTTTTGAGAATTTTGAGCCTAAAATTGAGTCAATTCTGGAGTATTTTCAAAAAATTGGCATGTGACCTATGAAAATGGGCTAGAATTTTGTCAGAAATTCAACAAAACCATCCAAATTTTTTTTTGAGCAACTTTTGAGAATTTTGAGCCTAAAATTGGGTCAATTCTGGAGTATTTTCAAAGAAATGACATGTGACCTATGAAAATGAGGTAGAATTTCGCCAGAAATTCAACAAAACCATTCAATTTTTTTTGAGCAACTTTTGAGGATTTTGAGCCTTGAACTGAGTCAATTTTCGAATAATTTCAAAAAATTGGCATGTGACTTATGAAAGTGGGCTAGAATTTTGTCAGAAATTCAAAAATACCATCCAAATTTTTTTTGAGCGACTTTTGAGAATTTTGAGTCTTAAATAGAATTAATTTTTGAATAATTTCAAAAAATTAACATGTGATCTACGAAAAAGGGATAGAATTTTGCCAAAGATTTTAAAATGTAATCCCAAACTTTTTAAAACAAATTTCAAGTTTGAGTAATTTTAAGCGCAAAATGTTTTATTGGAATGCGAAAAAATGAACGATCTAATTTTTCTATGAACTTCTAATCCATACTGATAAGTCTATCTAAAAATCTACAAAGTCAAAGGCTCAAAATTCTCAAAAGTTTCTCAAAAAAAATTGAATGGTTTTGTTGAATTTCTGGCGAAATTCTACCCCATTTTTATAGGTCACTTATCATTTCTTTGAAAATACTCCAAAATTGACTCAATTTTAGGCTCAAAATTCTCAAAAGTTGCTCAAAAAAAAATTGGATGGTTTTGTTGAATTTCTGGCGAAATTCTACCCCACTTTCATAGGTCACGTGTCAATTCTTTGAAAATACTCAAAAATTGACCCAATTTGGAGCTCAAGATGGGTTAAAATTACTCAAATTTAATTTTCATCAATAATTTCGTTCTGCTCGTAAAATTTTGACCCATTTTGATAGGTCGCAACCCAAATTTCAGATTTTTTCATGACTTATTTTTTAATCAAAGGGGGAGAAAATCGCGTGTTTTCAAAACTTTGAAATTCCACCACGGCCTATTGTGCCCACAGTTTTCCTCAAACTTTGGCTCATCGGACGCGGAATGAACCCAAGAATACATTGCGTTTGAGTTTTTTTGTCCAGCTTACCACATAACGCCTACAGAGGCATTATTGTGCCAAAAATGATCGAATTTGGCAAAAAATCGCACATTAGGGGGCTCAGTACCCCATTGTGCCCTCGACCCAAGGGATGTGACATATATTTGGAGTCGGGGGAGTGTCTGCTACCAGAATGTGAAAAAAATTTTTGTCCAAAGTCAAATTTAAAAATTGGGAAAAAAGGGGGGTTTTCAGGCCTCAGCTCCCTATTGTGCCGGGGCAAAAATCCAAAATTCGGTTTTTTGGGACTACGGGACCCATACCTACAACAAACCAACTGATTTTTTTGTCCAGCGAAAATGCACACTAATTTTGATTTCTAGAGCACTTTTTGCCACTTGGACTGTAGACTATATTGTTCAGATAACAATGAGAAGTCATTCTTGTGGAAAGTAAGGAATTCTTTATCATTTTTCAACATTATAGGATAATGGCACTCGATGGCAGTTTGTTAAGAACCATACTGACTTGGTTTCAAAAAATCATTCACATAAGAACCACCTTTCTTTGTACAACTTTTCTAGGCCGAATTGAAATCATATTTATATATAGGCCTATATTTGAATTCCTGCAAAAAAAATGTGATTTCTTTTCCGACAACTTGTATACAGAACCAAAAACTACATATTAAATGCCTGTCAGAGAAAATCGAAAACTGCAAAACATTTTGCTATCTTAATCTGTTGAAAAATAAAAGACATCATACAAGACTTTCTGAACATCCTGTATGTACTCTAGACATAGTTTTTGAATAGAAAAAAATTCAAATCGACTTACACTATTTCAATGATTAATAAGAGATAGCGGTCGTTTTATTATCAAAACCAACATCATATTGCTTTAAATGAAAGTCAAAAATACCTAATCTCGATTACGACATAAAAAAATGAACCAAAAATAAACTTGATCAATTTTTTCAAATTTATTTCTTAGATGGCTGGCAACAACACAACTCGAACCAATTTACGCGAGAACAGTATTTCCATGCTTCGACGAACCCCACTTCAAAACACCTTTCTCGATCCATATCGCTCGATCAGAAAATCATATGTCGATAGCAAACATGCCTTATATTATGAGTAAAGGACCCGAGTAAGTAGGCTACATCAAACACCACAGCTTCAAGTTCATCATTTATTAATTTCCGAATCGTATTTAGGCCTAAAATCCAAAATCGAACTTGGGACATGTATGAAAGCAAACAATCCATATCTACATTCCAAGTAGCGTTTACGGTAACCGAGTACTTTTTCAAACCGGATGTGGATACTGGGGTCATGTTGGGTACACCGAATCGAGGCAGTAAAAATATTTTCGAAATTTTAACCAAAAGTAAAATCATTCTGAAAGAATTGGAATCGTATACGCAAATGAATTTCACCAAAGAAACCATGCATATGGTGGCCATCTCCGATTTCCTGATGGGAGCATTGGAAAATTCAGGATTATCAACCATCAAGTATAAAATACACTAAAAATTACTCACACCTTCATATAAGTACATTCGATCATTATCAATCATAATTATTTTCAGAGAAGCGATGACGATACTTTCGAGAAGTAAAACTTCAACATTAAGCAAAGAAGTGACTGAACTCGCTGCCGTACACGAATTCGCTCATCAGTGGTTTGGGGATTATGTGACACCCACTTGGTGGAAATACATTTGGTTAAAAGAGGCCTTCGCTACGTTTATGGAATACAAAATCTTAAACATAGTAATAACGAGCATCTGCGATATGAAAATTAAATCAGGTATAAAAATGGGTAAAATATACGTTTTCTTTGTTACTAGATCGAACCGAAATGGAAAATGAAAGAGTTATTTATTACCGATATCACGCAACAAGCTTTACTTCAAGATAAATTCTCTCATCCGATGAGCAACAATGTACAAACTCCGGCTGAAATCATCAACGTATACGATTTCGTGACGTACCAAAAAGGTATTTCAAAAATAGTTCCTTACTTTCTTTGGTAAAATATTATTGATCATTTAATACCCAATTTATGAAAATTTTCGCAGGAGCATCTATTCTAAAAATGTTAGAATTCATGATCTCGCCGTCAACTTTCAAAAAAGGCGTCCAAAAATATTTAAAAAGAGGGTACCTACTTTTGATAAATCACAATTCTAACCGAAAACAAAAGAAAAATCATAATATTACTGTTCTAAAATCAAATCCAACTTTCAGATCGAATAAAACATTGGTAACGCCGGATGATCTCTGGGAGGTTATGGAGGAACAAGTACAAGAAGACAAAATCAAATTACCAACGAATGTGAAGACACTGATGAAACCATGGACGGAGCAATCAAGTTATCCTTTGGTCACAGTGACTATTGAAAATTCCGACGTTCTAATCAAACAAGTAAGTTGTCGATATTTTCAACTCTCCCAATCAGGACTAAAAAGATCGAAATTACAATTTTAAAAATCAATCAGATCAAAAAATCGAACCAAAAAATTTCATTTTTAACTTTTTCTTATTTTTTGGAAAAATGGCTGTGAAATTGCAGGGGGGGGGAGACGAATTGACCTTATTTTTTCAAACATATTTTCTGCTAAATATTGTCTCCAGAAGAAAATCACCTACAAAGTAAAATTACCTACCATAAAAAAATTTTAATAGGTAAACTCAAAATTGTTCAAATAAAATAAAATGGGTAATTGCTTTCTCTGAAAAAAAATGATTTTTCATTTGGAAAATAATTTGATTATTGTAAGATCGAAAGTGAAAGAATTTAAAAAATCAAATATTTCAAGTGAAATCAGTCGATCATTAATCATGATCGATTTCTGCCTACTAATTGCACTTTGTATAGGATCCGTACAACGATTACTCCGGCTACAACGAAAGTTGGATTGTACCCATTACATATGGTACATCATCCGATGACCTAAAAGTATCAATGCCAATGGAATGGCTAAATCCCGACGAACAACTTGTTTTGGACAAAGCTGTGGAGCCCGGACAATGGATCATTGTAAATTTAGGGCAATCTGGTAAAATTTGATCACTTCGAAAAATATATCTTTACAAACAAACATTACCCACGGTTCTGAAACTTTCAGGATATTATCGAGTGAATTACGATTACAATAATTGGCAAGCGTTGACCGATCAACTCATCTCAGACCACAAAGCAATCGATCCGGTGCTTCGAGCTAAACTAATTGATGATGCTCTGAACTTGGCTGTCGATAAAAAACTGAATTACAATACGGCTCTATCATTACTGGATTATTTCCCAAAAGAAAGACACTATCTGCCACAAATATCTGTGCTGTACAACCTTAAGAATTTATTCATCAAATTCGAACAAACTAGCATTGAGAGTTGGCTAAAAGTAAAACTGGAACTTTTCAATTATGCTGGTTCGATGAACGATTTTAATGGTGTTCACACGATGATCATTTTCTTTCAGGTTTTCATTGGCAAACTGATAGATAAACTGTATCAACGTTTAGGAACGGGAAATGGATTTTTCGATAATCACATTACCAAAAGGATCAGAAAAGATGTGGTGTACTTGGCTTGTAAAATTGATATCAAGAAGTGTCAAACATCAACTTCGGCTCTATTCCATAAGAATTACAAACGTTTAGAGAAGTAAGCAGACTGTTGGGAGATTTTTATAAATTTAATCAACACAACATTCGACACTCGACACTCAACGCTGAGTGAAAATTAATTCTTTTCGCAATGAAAAAATAATTAAAATACCTGCTAATAAAACTGAATCATAAACAATTCGCATACACAACAGAATAGTAATGAGGTGATGACGATTCAAGATTGATTTTTTTTTTTTGAAAGTTGAGAAAATACTAGCCCTTAATCATTTCCGCTGCAAATGGGATTTCGACGATCCAAATTCAAATTTATTCTCATTTTCGAGTTGAAATTTTTTCAACTCGTAACTATTTTCAATACCTTTGATTACAAATTTATATCAAAACTGTATCATATTTTCAAATTTTTCTACGGTATCTGACATTTTTTCAAACATTCAAAGTTTGTGACAAATTTTTCAAATTTTGATTTTTCAATTTTTTTCATTTTCATATTCTTTTTTTTAAATTTTCATTTCTTGAGTTGAAAGAAATATCAAAAAATATGAAATTGAAAATAATTTTTAAAAATCGAAGCTGAAAAAATTACTTTGAAATTTCAAAATAGAAATTTGACTTCAACGTCTTGTATTTCATAGCAAAAAATCAATTTTCACGAATTGATTTTTGAGGTCGATTTTACGAAAATAATTTTTCAAAAAATCGAAAAATCTATTCGTTTCTCAAAAGCGAGAAATCAATTCAGAAACTTTTAAAAAAATGCTTTTTCAAAAAAATCAAAAATTTGAATCTTTTTTGAAAAAACGTGTTTCAAATACGACAAATCATTTGATTTAGTAGGTAAAGATTTAGTAAGTAAATTTGATTTTTTAAATCTTCAACGTTTATTTTATTTCTTAAAAATTTCAATTATTTTTTTCAATACAGATTGTGCGACGAAATTAAATACTTATGAACTGTATGTTTTCTTGAAAATATTTTAGGATCGATGAAAACTTGAAGCCTGCTGTATTCTGCACAGCTTTTGAGCAACTACGGGAAGACTTTGTATTCCAATACCTGCTGCAGTTTTATAATTATACGAACAGTGCGCTGGACCGTGAAATCATCATAAATTCATTCGCATGCCTCAAGGATTCCACCATTATTAAAAAGTAAGCAGCAAACTAACTTTCAATTGCAAATTGAACAATATAGTTTGCTTCTTCATTATCAATAATTTGTAGGTATGTTTAAAAACTTGAAAAACCCACTAACAATGCCTATTTTTCATTCAATTCATTTCAGTGTTCTGGCTAGAAATGTGAGCATTTTACGTAAACGCGATATGCAAAAAGCGAACGAAATTGTATTAAGAAGTGGAAAAAATCCCTTAGCCATCACCGAATACATACGATCAATTTTAGCCGGCATCAGTGGAAAGTTAGTAAATAACAGAAAATCGTACCAGATACGATATTTTACATAATTTTTACGCATTTAAAGAGGCACTTGTTTAATCCAAAGCTGAACTTCCTCAAAGATATTTCCAACTTTAGCTCTTGATTTTCTTTTACAGTATTATACCGAAAAACATTGAAACCGATCTGAAATATATTATTAGAAATATCAAAATCGTCAACCTGGAACAGCTCAAAGCAGTAAGTAAATACTAAAATGATACCTGTCCAGGTGACTCAATAAAATTAGTAATATTTTAATTCAATTTTCAGCTGAATAATTTGCTTCACGAAGTAGGAGAATTGGAAAGGTTTCACACTATTTTGAATGAATTGGTGAACAGAAGCAATAATGCTACTCTATTCATTCGTGAAACGGAAAGAGCGGCGCTGGAAGTTAATGAAACAATTCACGAGAAATTTTTCGCGTCTCAAAACGAATCCGGAAAATTCAACATTTTATTGCATCCGATCGACTATTTCAGGAATAAATTCAAGGATGTGAGTACGATTCATTTTTCAGACTTGAACTGAAGTTTTCAAGTTGTATCTATTTAGGAGGTCAATTAACCCCATGTCGTACCCATTTACGTAGTTATCTATTTTTATTCACTAACATTTTTAATTTTATTTTTTCAGTCTCACAAAATAAGAAATAGTCTCATTTTTATCAACAACATTAAAAATCGTATTGTGCGATACGTATCGGAGAAATTTAAAAGCGTTACTAGATTCCTATCTGAGATCTTCCATTTTGGTAAACGAGATCCAGAATTCTATCCCTCGAATGAAATCGATCCGACGACTCAATTACGCCCGAATACCGAATTCATGATTACCAGTTCCAACGTCTCTAAGAAAGAGAGTGCCGAATTGCAGGCATAAGTAGCAATTTTCCTTTAGGCAGATAAATCATCGAATTGTGATTGGCTAAGCCTAGGCATCAACATTGGCTGTTATTTTTAAAAAACGAATAATCTCGTTTCCTTTATTTTTATAGAATTATTATTATAAGTAAAAAATTATTTATTTTTTCAGAATTATTTTATATTTTATCAATTTTTTTTGCAAGACATTGAAAAATCCTGCATCATGTAAATAAATAAATTAAGTGTACATAATACCCAGCTGAAATTTTTCTTATCGCGATTAAGAATTTCACCCTGCCGACTCTATTTTTACCCCTTCACATCGGCCGGTTTTTTCACTCCCCTTGAAAATTTGACTTCCTATCCTCCAAAAATTTTGAAATCCAAAAAAAATCGAAAATTTTTTCTAAAAATGGTTCTAGTTCGAGATCGAAACAACAGAGATGAAAATTCAACTACACTTTTTTCACGACTCTATCAATGTAACCAACTCCTGAAGTATCATTGCAGTGATTTTGATAGTGCGCATGCGTGTGCACTTGGTATTTTTCTCCGAGTTGTGAACATTGTGATTCTGGTTGTTTTTCTTTTTACGTAATATTTGAATATTTGGTGATAAATTAATTTTTAATATTACTTTGGATGTATTAGGTATTAACATTTTTTTTCACTTATAAAAAATTTTTAAAGAATCCCAATTAATTTAAATATATTATTCTGCATTTCTGCTCAAGGAGAAGAAACAATGAAATTTTTTTGATAAAATAACTTGATAATTTATTTACTTACCTCGATGTAGAATAAATTTAGGTCATTAATTTCTATATTAATTTGTAGGTAATTAAATTTTAATTTGTTCTCATTGAACACTTGAACAGCATATATTTAAAAATTAAAACTATTGTAATCCTGAAAAAATGTTTTTTAAAAAATAATTTTGTTGCCGAATAATTGCTATTTTGATAGTGCGCATGCGTGTGGACTTGATTTTTTTTTCTCGTTGTGATTCTAAGTTCTATTAATTTCTACTTGTTAATTTTATACGTAATTTTACATTACTTTGTAATATTAAATGAATTTTTATTTTAATATTAATTTAGATTGATTTGGGATCAAAATTTTTCAATCTCGTTGTGAATCCAAGCAATCAACTGCTAGGTGCTAACTGCAACGGCAAAATTAATTTTAATTAATAAGAAAATGAATTTATTAATTCGTTCATTAATTTAATTTTAATTAATTAGTTAAATCACATTCACATATTGTTATCATGTTGAAAATAATTAGGTCGAAAAATTTTAATTTTTATCCCATTGATTAAATAGAAAAAAAATAAATCTCTTGAATAAAAATTGAAATTTTTCGACCAAATTATTTTTAAAATAACATTTACCTAGCAGTTACCATTTAGCTGTTGATTGGATTCACAACAAGATGAAAAATTTTCGATTCAAAATTCATCTAAGTTAAATTAACATTAAAATAAAAATTCATTTAATATTACAAAGTAATGTAAAATTACGTATAAAATTAACAAGTAGTAATTAATAGAACTTAGAATCACAACGAGGAGAAAAATATCAAGTCCACACGCATGCGCACTATCAAAATAGCTCGAATGATACCTCAGGAGTTGGTTACATTGATAGAGTCGTCTTTTTTCAATGTAATTTTCATTTCAACACGCTTTTCGCCCCTCCGCCTCCTCTTCTCCGTGTGTTTCAAAAATTGAATTCAACGTTCAATTTTACGACTCGTTCTTTACAATGTAACCAAATTACAAAAACCAGAAAAATGTAATCCTGTGAATGTCCATCCAGCGAATCAAGAGTCTGATACCGAAGAATCGAAGAAAGTAAATAATTTTTTAGATTTTTCTTCACTTGTGAACATTTTGTATGTTTGAAAACGTATCTATTTTCAGTTTTTATGTAAATATTATTTTCGTATCAAATTGAATTAAAAATACTTCGTTTTTTCCCTGGATACAATATTTTTAAATTTCTGTAGAAAACTCGATTTATTCGTCCAGTTTGCTCTCGAAGACTTCAATATTGAAAAGAAACGAAAAACTGGTTCACTAAATAACCGAAGATTTACAAAAATCTCTCTAAAATTGCCCAGAAAAATTATATTCGAATGAAATTTTCAATTGATCGAATCATGAAGAAACTAATAGAATGAGAAAAGTACATATATCAAATTTCAATACCCGAATCACACAAGTCCACAAATTTGTCAAGGTCAAGTCCCAAATAAAAACATCATCCGACGCACCAACGCGACTTAGCGACCCAACGAAGTTATACTTTTGGGAAACGCCAATGACAGCTTGGTCGAAAAATTCCAGGAGGTAAATTTTCATCTATCTCAAAACAGTACCATTTGTAAGGATGCAACAATCCAAACTGAACTCTATGAAGGTTTGCAGATCTTCAAAGTTGAAGGGGCAAATTCAGAACCACACCTTCTGTGAAATACGATGGATGAATAGGTGAAGAATTCAACCCGACGTATTTTGTAAAAAAAAAATTACAAAATCGATTTCGTAAGAATTTCTTTCAACTTTGAAATTGAAAAAAAATCTGAAAACTTACACGCTTTGAATTTCTTTTAATTTTGAAGTTGATCCGAATTCTCGCGAAGGTTGAATAATTTTATAACTTCCATATCTTACGGAAAAAACGAAACAAATAATCGCTACTAATAAATGTCAAATATTATTTCAATTTTGAAGTTCAAATTTTTCAAACTTCAATTTTCTCAACACTTTTCCAATTCTAATTTAAAAAAAAAAATTATTTCATATTTTTTTAAATTTCTTTCAACTTGAAAATTGTTTGAAATAATTTCAAATTTTTTTCAATATTTTCTCAATTAAAAAAATTTTTGCCAGCTTTGAATTTTTTGAAACATTTCAAATTCATGTTTTCAAAATTTCTTCCAATTTAATAAGTAATAAGAAACAATTTTAAAAAGTAGGTAATAAAATAATGAAATAGAAAAGAAAAATGAAAAAAATTAACGTTGGAAAAACTTCGAAAAAAATTTAATTCGTATTTACGGAAGAATTACCATTGGCATTTGAAAACAAAGAAATTGTCGATTTTTAGGCTGGGATTATTGAATAGCACATAGCAGGGTGTTAATACTGAAGTTTCCACTCAAAAAATTCTAGAATCCGATCAAACACCAGGAAATGGTTTTATAGCTCGTATTACAAGGATCTTGGAGGCGAAAGTTGCAGAAAAAACTTGAAAATTGAACAGCACGAAGCATTAAAACAACAACTCGAACGCGAATACGATGAAGCTTTCGAGAGAAAAATACGAGAACATGAGTTCATTACAACAGTCATTAAAAACACGCCAAAGAACACAAATCAATATGCAGAACAGGGTATTTCTAAACAGGCCTACAACTCTTCTTCGGGAACAACTAGATCATTTCATGGAAAAGAGTGAAATATTCCCGCATTGATTTTTGGACCAATTCAACGATGGTACCTTTTAAGCAGAAGTCTAAGAGGACACGAAAAAATTGGTTTTCACAAATGCAATAATAAATCATCAAATTGGATGCATGAAAAAAATCGAAGGAAAACCTCACGTAGAGGTACGACCAACTGAAAGAAGAATTTTTGAAAATCTTCTGAACTGAAACCATCCAGAACGAAGTCATATTTGCATTCGACAGTGAAACCCCACCGAAAAAGATAAGCGATTATCTATCCGGAATTTGCCTCAATACAGGGTGTCGTGTAAGTGGTCTGCCATGCTTCATTTTTGAATACAACCGGGTACCACTAAAAAAAAAACGTTTGATGAACAAGTTGCATATCTTGAAAATTGAAGGGGCAAATTATGTTTTTTAAAAATCACGTAAATTTTTTTTCAACCATGGGAATGGATAGTACTTGAAACACTGAATAAATTTTCACATATGACTTTTTGCATAACTTGAAAATTGAAGGGGTTACAAAAAATTTTGTTCGAAAAAAGTTCTAAAAAATTGAATCAATCAAGGGAATGGAAAGTATGTTGAAAAAGGAACAAATTTTGTTCTACAGACTTTTTACTCAACATCAAAAATGAAGGGACCAACGGCCATCCAAAATTGAGAAAATTTAAAAATGTTTGGAAGCTCACTTTTTTTGAATGACCCGTAGCCCCTTCCTTTCTGATGTTAGGCAAAAAGTCTGTAGAACAAAATTTGTTCATTTTTCAACACACTATCCATTCCCCTGATTAGTTTATTTTTTTAGAACTTTTTTCGAACACAATTTTTTGTAGCCCCTTCAATTTTCAAGTTATGCAAAAAGTCATACAATGAAAATTTATTCAGTTTTCAAAGTACTAGCCATTCCTATGGTTGAAAAAAAAATTTACGTGATTTTTTAAAAAACATCATTTGCCCCTTCAATTTTCAAGATATGCAACTTGTTCATCTAGCGGTTTTTTTCAGTGGTACCCGGTTATATCCAAAAATGAAGTATGGCAGACCACTTATCAGACACCCTGTATGGTTCGAAACATTCAACAGCTGTGAAATTATCCCCAACCGATGTCCTAAATCGAATCTATTTAAAAACTCCCATTTTATATGAGGAATGGCGTAGGCCTAGAAAATATGAAAAACGAAGCAAGGCCTAATTGCAAAAATAAACGTAATGAGAACGTACGTGGATGAAACAGCAGCATCCAGACGTCAGCAAAGAAATCTAAATCAGAATTTTACGCCGAAACAGAAGCCAAACGAAGAAGAAAGATCAAATCAAGAATCTCCGGAAATGCCAAAACCAAAAATACATGAAATAAAGAAAGGCAAGAGGAATATTCCTGGTCAAATTCCAATTATAAAGGCTGCAACTTCGATCCAAACTATAGACGAAAATGAAGGAAAATATCGTGGAAAACCAAGAACCAGGATCAGGAAAAACCTCGGAAAATCAAACTGACCCAGGTTCTGATGGCGAAAATGAGGGTTGAAAAAACTCAGGCATCATAGCGAAATTTTTGAAGAAAAAAGTAACTTTCAGTAACTTTTTTTGAGCAAAAAGGTGACCAAAAAGTGACCAAAAAATGACCAAAAGTACCTAACCAAAATTCAATATTTTCGGGGGCAATTTTTTTACAGGTTTGAGGGGGAGCAATTTTTTTGTAGTTTTCTACAAACATTTCAAAGATAAATCAACTGAAACGACGTGAATAATTTCATTTATTAAATTCCTTCTTCAAAACAACAAACTAGCAAAAATTATTTTTTTATTTTTTTCTTGAAGAATTTTGAAAAATAGCAATTTCTACGTGAAAATTTGAAATTTTGCCTGGAAGTGCGAAGAAAAAGTGACCTTTGAGGGGGAAAAAGTAACCGAAGTGACCTTAAACATGAAAAGCAACCAAAAGTGACTGAAGTCGAAAAAAGTGACCCGCTATGATGCCTGAAAAACAAAGTAAATAATCGTATAAGTCTTTTGTAAATAAAACCTTCAAAACTACTTCAAGTAAGTAAACTTGTATTACTATACAAAAATGTGGGAAAATTTCAAAATTGGATACAGCTTTGAATAAAATTGAGTTGGAAAAATTTCAATTCAAAATAAAATTTGGACTAGCTCAAGAATTCGTCAAGAAAAAACCTCAAGCCTAAAATAAAAACTCCATCCGACTCACGTGATATCACCATTATCGATACCATCATAACCATAGGTAAAATAACCCACTTGGTGTAGTAAAAATACACACAACAAAACGAGAAAACGACACACTATCTATGGGTGACATTGCCGGGAAAATTTTCTCGCAATTAGCGACCCGACGAGATTATACTTTTGGGGAAATTATAATGAAAACGCCGCCGGATCCGGAGCCTATAGACAGTCGGGTTAGGGTGGTTTCGTAAAATGCATTAGAATTTCAAAGGAATAGGTACTGGGTTGCGATTTGGGTATATTAAAAACTTTTACCGTGTTATTTAACGTTGCTTCAAGTTGAGCGTTAATGCCCTCGGAGCCGTAATTTTGCAAAGTTGCCAGTAAATTATTTAATACTGGGGGAATTATAATCAACATATTCGTATTGTGTTAATATCTGTATATTTTTTACGCAATTCCAAAGTGATTAATTTCATTTTCGAAGCCAATAACGACCTTATCATCGGCTCGATCATCGTCAAAAAACCAAATCCCCAAATCCAAATCGTTCGAAACGTGCAATAATGAATCATTTACGTATCTTCAGATTCCGCAGAATCTGGCTGCCTCCTGTGGACCCCTCGTAAACTGGGAATTATTTGTAACCAGCGTATAAAAACGTTACGCAGGCAGTAGATTTTAAAAGGTCTGTGGAAAAAATTGCTGGCTAGAATTATGGCCTTTTTGGTATAAAACGAGCACGCAAACAGTTGGCATTTGGCCACCGATAATGTCCACCACTAAACTGCGAAACTTTTTTCGACTTATTTTAAAAACTTTTGCACGTAATTAAGAATTCTTTCAAAATGTATCAAGCCGAAGTTTACCACTGTACGATTTTTACACGAAAATTAGTTAGCTTTTGTATGGCGAGAAATCGTACAAGATGAAAAAAAATCGCTAAATTTTCACAACTACGTGACCCATAGGTGAACAAATTGAAACGCGAATAGAATCTATCGAAACACCACGTCTATGAGAGGGAAGAATTTCGAGTTTCGAGAAAACCTTGACGGCATCATCTTCGAGCTTCTCAAAAACGTACACGTCGAAGAACTCGACAAATAAAGTCAAAACAGAACTCGATACGAGCTCAACAAACACGTAGAAACAATCGAGAGTCAAAACCAAAAATCAAAGTTGGTACAGAAAAAGTTTTCCTACGTTAATACCTTTCAAGCTGCCACTCTTCGAAATTTTTTCCGCGTGATTATTTTTCGGCTCATTACGAGAGAGGGACTTGGAAATTATTAGTAAGGCTGGGAAACCGAATCGAATGCGAAATTGTTTCGCAACCGAAAAAATGAATGCGTTGGGTTAGTATGTGTCACTTTTCAGCGAGAAATAAGTTAGCAAAAGTAATACCTAGATTTATGGTACAATATCCATAAATCAGAAAAGAAATTCAATCAAAAAAACTCACCCCAAGCAGCTTACAATTTTCGGGACCGATGAACAACCATTGGAACTGGATGGTCACTTGATCCGATCCTTTCTGGAACAAACTAAAACCGCACAAGAAATTAGCGAACATCAAAACACACGTACGAACGAAGCATGAAATGACAATAAATTGAATTCATTCGTATTTCCCTTCGTAGATCTGCATCGATTTTCAAAACCTAGTTCTTATCGGTAAAAGGGTGGGGAAATACGATTGTACCTACAATGGCCAAAACCGATATGGTGCCATACAGACGGCTACGTACCTAACCTACGTCTTTCTGCCTTTTGTGCAATTGTCAGCGCTGGTCGTTTTTGAGATAACATTACATACCTACACATCAATGCACGATGAGTCGATGAACATGCCTAAACGAGAAATACCAAAAAGAATCCACTTGGAATCGTTTTTCATGAAATGGTTTGTACTCGAACGAGTTAAAAATAGATCGTTTCAATAATTCACATTTATCTAGTCTTTTGTAAACCAGTTCATGAAAAAATATGAAATTTTCAAAACCATTTTCATTTTCGTACCAGCATGAAAAACATACGACACACTAGTAACTAAAACTGTAAGAATGTATGCACGTAGTAGCATGATCTAAAGATGATGGACGAGAAATGAAATTATTTTAAACCAACACAACCATTTTAAAAGTTACGTACAATTTCTAGAAAAACTGAAATTTATGAATTAACTTCCTTCCCATTGTGAAATTATAAAAATGAACGTTTCTAATAAATATTACACGCATATGTAGGTGATTCGTTGTAAGACTAATTAAATTTGAATTGACCTTGAATTGTAAAATCCTTGCAATTTTGACATGTACCTATACTGGATACATATGTGAGTATTCGAAAAACCAGAAATCGTACCAAAATTGTTCAAACTAGAGTAAAAATAAAATTATTCAAATCGTGAAAAAATTGATGAAATTTCAAATTTGAAGGAAAAAAACACTCAAAATGATTTCATATTTGTTGAACTAAGTAATTATCGTTAAAATTGCATAAAGTGGCATCTGAATCTGAGAATTATTTTGAACAATAAAACTTGTGAAAATAGTAGGAATCATGGAAAAATTGAGGTAGGTAGAGGAATCCTGCTTTAGATAAAATCATCAAGACAGTTGAAATATCGTTCAAATTGTATACACTCAGAACAAAAAAAAATTACAAAAGGCTCAAAATGGTAAAACTGCTCGGAAAAAATGTGGATTGATTTTTTTGGGGTGAAAATGCCTTCTAAGTAATGATCATCTCGGCCTCAAAAACGAGAAAAAACGGTCGATTAATTCTGCGATGAAAATTCATCCAAAATTAATTGTCACCGAAAATTGCTCGGAAAAATCGTGGATTGATTTTTTTGGGATGAAAATTCATTCCAAATTACATCCTGACTTGAAAAATAAGAAAACAATTTCGATTAATTCTGCGATGAAAATTCATCCCAAATTAATCGGGAGCCAAAAATGCTCGAAAAAATCGTGGGATGATTTTTATGGGATGAAAATCCATTTCAAATATCATCCCAGCCTCAAAAACGAAAAACAAAACGTGCGATTGATTCTGCGATGAAAATTCATCCAAAATTAATTGCACCCTAAAAATGCTCGGAAAAATCGTGCGATGATTTTTATGGGATGAAAATTCATTCCAAATTACATCCTGGCTTGAAAAAAAAAACAATTTCGATTAATTCTGCGATGAAAATTCATCCCAAATTAATCGGGAGGCCAAAAATGCTCGAAAAAATCGTGGGATGATTTTTATGGGATGAAAATCCATTCCAAATACCATCCCAGCCTCAGAAACGAAAAAAAAACGTGCGATTAATTCTGCGATGAAAATTCATCACAAATTAATCGCAGGCCATAAATGATCCGACATTATCGTGGGATGATTTTTATGGGATGAAAATCCATTCCAATGATCATCCCAACTTCAAAAACAAGAAAAAACGTGTGATTAATTTTGCAATGAAAATTAATTTCAAAGTAGGTAATCGCAGCCAAAAATTCTCGGGAAATATAAAATATTATATAATTTTTTAAAAATCAGCGTCTCGCAAAATAGCGTCTCGCGAATTTTGGTTTCACGGGATTTTTGAATTACCCCCAGCAGAAAAAACATAATATCTTTGTTAAAAATTTTCGGAAATTTTTTCGAGATATTGTCATCATTACTCTCTCATTCTGAATCAGTGAAAAGTCACTGATGAATAGTCGGAATTGCAGCAAGAAAAAAAATCAGCAAAATTCGCTGCTTTTTCATCAAATTTCATAAATTTTACAGACTTTTCTGTGTACTTCCACTGATTTTCCAGTGATTTTTCTCACTGATTTGTTTTCAGTAAAAAATTTTTTGCTGATTTTCTCCTGTGCTGCAATTCTGGCTGTTTTTCAGTGAGTTTTGATAATTTTCACTGATTTATAATTGAGAGAGTACGTATTTTGAAAACATCAAGATTTATTTTCCGTGTTTTGGTGGCATTATTGAGATGGTTTTTAGAATGAAAATTTCCTCCCCTTCTTCCCTCCACCAGCGTCAATACATCCTTACTAAAATATGTAATTTCCCTCATAAAGGGTAAACAAATGACCGAAATTCCATAGATTAAAAATCAAAATAGGTACTATAGGTAGGTACCTAGGAAAATAGAAGAAAATACTGAGCTTGAAACTGATTACCTTTAAAATACCAATCGTCAAAAATACTTAAAAATGGGCAATTATTGTCAACAGAGCATGTAAAAAGTCAAGTAAATAATAATTTTTGAATTTTCTCACACGATTCTTCGTAAGAATTTCCTCCCTCATTTCGCTCAGGCTGTATCTAAAGTACGACTTCGTTTTAGGAGACAAATTTTGTCGAAAATCATGCTAATTTTCGGGTTTGCTTCATTCAACTTCGTTTTTTTTTAGATTTTCTGACATAACCACTGTGATCATCTAAATATTATGTTTTGTAAGTACAAGTATATGTTTTGCCTTTTCCATGATAAAATCCTAGGTTTACGTTTGTGAATATTTAATTTAGCGTAAGAATTTACTGAAATGTCAAACAATTTTTACATTTCATTTGATTTCTACAAATTTTTACCCACATTCACGCACCAACTTAATACCTATTTCAATATAGGTACATCACAAAGTTTCGCCAACTTCTGCAACATTTTAAATGGATACAGCAATTGGACATTAACCAATTACCAATTTTATCACTACTTTTATGTAATTTTTTAATGCAAATCCTGAAAGTTTAGATAATTTTTGACAATTTTTACAACATTACTGAATTTTGAATCACTTTCGTAATTTTTTAAATCGATTGCATGAAATCTGCAACACTTTTCATTACAGTCTTTCAATATTTTTTATAATTTTTCCAACCACCTTCAAGTAATTTTCAACATTTCAACAAATACGATCGAATCTTCGATAAATTTCACGATTTCAAAGAGATTTCAACCATTTTATGAATTTTAAGGAAGTTTTAAGGAAATTTTAACAATAATTATTGTACCCTTTTAGGCATCCTTTTAAATTTTTTCAAGCATTTTTAATCATTTTCTAAACAATTTTTGCACTTACTCCATTATTTTTACATAGCAGTCGTATTTTTAGACCATAAAATTTTTCTAGGCTTGAAAATCTATTGCATTGCAACTCGCAACAATGTTGACAAAAAAAATATTTTTTACTTAATTTTCAGCAATTTCCATAAAATTATAATCAGCTAAATTTCAATTTTTTTCGAGAATTTTCATATAATTTTCAACAATTATTTGAAAAAATTACATTTTTTCAAAATCTGAAAAATTTCTAATATTTTATCGATTTTTACTTCATTTTAAAAAAATTCGCAAGGAATGTATAGTCAACAATTTCTCTTGCAACCTATTTTTGAAAAATTTTCAACAAAATAATTCATTTTATCAACGTTATTTAGGGGTACTTCCTCAAATCAAGCTATTTCTATCTAATTTTCTCACAATTTGAGATATTTCCTGCAGATCCGAACGCAAAACACTGCCAAACATCAGCAGTGCTCTTTCGGATTAAAACTTTTGTCTGATATTTATAATGACCATCGTCCACTGAATGGAAATTTTACAAAAAAAAATTGGGGTTGTAGAAAATGGGGAATCGAGAAATAGAAAACGTACAATAACACATAATCAAAATTCTACAAAACGTGTTGTAACACAGTATTCAGATACTTTCCATTCCACCCCTTCCTTTCCCAGTCTACCCATCCCATAAAATACAAAATACTCGAATTCGTTCGACAGAGAAAAGGGTACTCTTCAATACCATTAAAAAGATTAATCGACTCAAATTCAAATTAAACGAGTAAAAGAAATATAGCAGAATAAATCGACCACGAATTATTCACGAATCAACAGTTGATTAAAATAAAGTAATGAAGATTACACGAAGATTTATTTCTTCAAGGATTAAGTATGTACTGCATATTGAAAATATAAAGACCACCTTCAAGTAGGAAATTTCCCATAGCCAATATACTAACTCTATCTTTCGTCGAAATTGAGAAGCACGAAATGAAAAATTTGAAAGGAGGACAAAGAAATTATAAATTGGAATTTATTAAGCAAAGCCCTTCGTTAATTTTAATATTGATATTATCTGATCAATCGATCATACTGAAAAGTGGGATAAAATCAAAAAAAATCTGCCCTCATTATCGGAAAATTCGCAATATCACGACAGCCATAAAATATTAATGTTCATCACTCATGGTGTCCACTATTATTTCAGAAATGATTTTCCCTGACTTTTCCAGGTTTTCCAGACCAAATTTTTCGAATTTTTCCAGACCTTATAAATATGATATTCGTAAACCAGGGGGGGGGGGGGTAATTTTTTCGCGTGATGTACTTACATCCCGAAATTTTGTATAAAAATGATATAAAATGCATAGGGTCTACGATTTTTTTTTCAAAATCACTAGATACTTTTTACGAGATCTTTAGATGCCCTTCTTCGGGTCAAAAAAAATATTCAAATTCAATTCTGAAAATTTTTCCACCCATCCAACTCCCCTCTCCACTAAAATTTGAAAATTTGAATTTATTACCTACAGAAAAAATTTAAATAAAAAGGAAAAACCAAGTATTCCCAAGCAAAATTAAGTTTTGAAAAATGAAAAAAATTATGCCAGGGTGTTAACCAAATTGAGCGAATAAAAATTCGGATTTTTCCGGGCTAAAAATTCAAAATTTTCTTCACATTTCATTCCCCCCTTCCCCTCCAAAATGAAAAACACTTGTCTCAAAATTTATAAATTCACGCAATCCCTTGCAATTTTTTAGTTTGTACCAATAAATGAAAAAGTGAATGAGAAGGTAAAATATAAATCATTTTATGAAAATATATAAATGTGTTGAGCCCGAGCGAAGCGAGGGCGAAAATTTTTGCGAAAAAAGATCTTCAAAAGATGAAAATTCACCACTTTCCCCTCATTCATGTTTTCTAAAACATGGCCAATAATTTCGATTTTTGTTCCATTCCCTCCCTTTTTTTTCAACATCGTGGTCAAGGGTATCATGACGTTTCTTTCTCATTACAGCTCATTAAAAAGTAAGTTTCCAAAAAACTTAAGATTAAAAATAAATTCTGTAGAAAGAAAAAGTGTAAGTTACCCCGAGCGTAGCGAGGGAAATTTTTTTGGATAATTCATAATTCAATGGACAAAAACATGCATTTTAAATATGTATCAATTTTATTGTACATTACGACCGACAAAAAATGATGAATAAGACAATAATTGGATAAAAGAATGATGTAATAATTTGGCCCGAGCGGAGCGAGGGCGAAATTTTTTGAAAAATTTATAATAAAATAAGCAAAAAAACATTTTTCTAAATGATTTACATTTTTTGGGATTTTCGAAAAATTCCAGAGAAAATTCCAAAATTCCCTGACTTTTCCCTGACTTTTCCAGACCACCAAAATTCCCTGACTTTTCCCGGTTTTCCCGGTTTTCCAGAGAATGGACACCATGTCACTCCAACCCCATCCATGCGATACGAACAAATAAAATCGTTCAAATCGGGAACAAAAATGGAAAATACGCACAGGCACAGGATACACCGCTGACTCAATAACACACCAAAATCGATCGGATTATCATCACTTTACATCGTTCGTCAACACATAACATTGAATTATGCGCGATCATTATACACCGATGTAATCAAATAACCCGCGAAATAAACACAACCAAGGTACAAAAATTTATTTTGTATCGTAACAACTTAAGGGAAAAAGCTTTTCTAGAAAAATTAAAAATAGTGGAACGTTCGAATTGATCGATTTAAAAAAAAGGAGTAGCGAAATAGGATAAAAAATTCTCTTTAGAAAATGCTAAGGAAGACCAATAAAATACGACATTCTTATTGAAATAATTTCTTATAGTATAAAAAAGAATGTTAAACATTCTTAAAACTAGGTCGTTAAAAATGTTCGCATGATTCGCTCATTCCACCCCCTACCTCCTTTCCACAGATTATAACACGCCGATTTTTTCGTTCTTTCGCTAAAATCGGATTATTTTAAAACTCAAGCCGAACTAAACAATAAAGAAGGAAGATATCCAGGCAAAAAATTCAAATAAAGGAACTTAATGATTGAATTGAAGCAAAACAATACGTCCAGTCTTCCATATTTCTCTTTCGAAAGACGTCGAAAAATATATCAATCTCGCTCAGGTACCTTTCTTTTTGTAGATAAGAGTAATAGCAAGTGGAGATATAGGGGTAAGGGTGGAAAAAATACAATGACTTTAAGGGAGACCCGCCCTTTGAGGAAATACTGTAAATTTATACACTCGAATAATACGACGATGAGAATTTCTTCAACAAAAATTCGCTCGATAATATAAAATCAGTCCTTCGGTACGATCATTTCACTCATAGAGAGAAATTACACGATTCTTACTCTCAAAACTCAACCTGCTGTCTACAAAGAATCCATCTTCAATACATTCTCTTCACTCTCTACACAAAGTCAAGCAACTAAAACTTCCAATATCCGCAAAATAATAAATATAAATAAACTGCGGAATTTCTTTCGCACAACAAGCAAAAAAATAACTTCCAATCAAACTAGGCAGGACTGTTTCTGCCAAAAAAAAACCACACGTATAAAATATAACAATTTGTGCTTTGTTCTTTTATTCGTGATTTTTGTGTCTAATAAAATTAGACACCATGAGTATTGTCATCGTTTCAAAATTAATCGCCACTCAGACTGGCATCATTTTCGGTCGTAGGCGAAAACTCACACTTTCGTCTATGCTACCTACGCTAGAAATTAAAACGATCAAGCGTTTTCTATGAGGAAAAAAAATCAACAAAATTAACAAGTCGGTGAGTCGATCTGCCTCAGTTATCGGATCAGATGATTCCACTGTTGCGTGTTCGAGTTCGGATCACAAATATCGACAATGATTCCGATGCTTTGAGCAAATTTCGAATCCACGCATAGATTCGTACCACGAAACTGAATTAACCCGCTCTTACCTGATGTAAAGTGCCACGTCTGTAACAGAAAAAAAAATCGCACGAAAGTTAAAATATCATGAAACAGAAACAAAACGGCTGCAACTGCACTGACGAATCCTCTGATGCTTACCTGATCCAAAACTTCTTGACAATGCCGCATGATGATCAAGCTATTAGGGACTGGGTCGTTGAGCGATAAGCACACGGAATGGTGCATTATTTGTCCGGTCTTCGAAATCATCCAACCCTGCGAATAAAACAATTATACGTTAGTTCTAGGATTAAATTATTAAAATTTATAAGGTATGGGCCATGCAAGCAATTTTACGAAAACAATACGATCTATTTCAATGAATTATTTTAGATATTTTTTGGTCATGATTTTTCTCCAATTTTCTGATTTTGCTGATTTTTCATGTATTTTGATAAAACAAAAAATTATAGTAACTACATCAATATGTCAAAAATTGAGGTAAAGGTATCTAACAAAATTTTCAAATCAAAAGCAGAACTTTCTCAAAATTTTGCAAATCTCTATCCCTTCTCTTCCCTCCATAAAAACCACGCCCACACAAAAAATTGGACCTCGTTTTTTATAAGACCAAAGAGAAAATTTTAACCAAATTGATGAAAAAGATTTAAAAAACGAGTGTTTTGTTATTTTTTCACTCCAAGTAATGAATTTTAGAAAAAAAATAATTTTTAGTAAACAGAAAATAATTTTTAGGTAAATTAAGAATTGTTTGGAAGCTCGCCCCTGCAATATCCCTTAAGACATCTTAAAAATAAGAAAAAATTGGAATAGCACTCAATTAGGATGAAAACATGGTAATCTGGTTGGTGTCTGAAGAAAAACTATTAAAAAACATTTATGCATAAAACGATAAAAATTTCTTTAAATTTTGGTGATCATTTGGGAGAGGTGGGCTGCTTCTTCCACAACTGCCTCAACTTTTATTAATAAACACGTAAACTTTGATCAATTTTTTCGAGTTTTCAGGAGAAATTTTAGTTAACGAAGAGTATGTTTTGTTGGCTGCTAAAGAGTAGGTAGTCGAAATTTTGCAGTTGGAGATAAGAAAATTGGAAAAAATCTATTCAATTAGAAAATTTTCGATTTCATGCCCATCCAATAATATTTCATTGGTGAAATTAAGATTAAGAAGTGAGTTAATTTCGAAGCGATTTTTTGAAAACAAAATGAGTAATTATCAATCATTTTCAATATTTTAATTTTTTCATGAATTAATTTCTTTCCATTTTTGATTTTGACGATTTTATGGTTTATAAATATGAGAGAGAGAAAATGTTTATTCCACAATTTGCAAAAAAATCGAAACAACATAACTAGGGACAAACTGGAGTTGACTTACTGAGAAAAATTAAAAATTTTCCACTGAAATAAATTTTTTTGAATTTTTATATTTTTTCAACTTGAAATTCATTTTTTTCCATTTTTTTCAACTCAAAATAAAAACATCTCATAAAAATATCATTACTAGGCATCGATAAGTTTCGGATTCAAAACCTAATTTTCCCATTATGAAAGAGAGCGGATGGGGGGGGGGAGAGGATAATGAGCCAATCTAACATTTAAAAGACCATGCCTTCATCACTAAAAAACGTTACGCCGAAATACAAAAAGAGTGCCCTAAAATTATATCTTCAAATTTGTATACTTTTGCCTTATTTCATAAAATTTTGATTTTTTCAAATGTTTCTAAATCCCCCCTCCGAATAGGAGAAAAATTGAAAGATCTCAAAACCACCGTCAAATTACGTGGTGGAACTGAGATATGAATTTTAGAGGTACTGATTCTCATTCTTCCCCCAAAACCAAGAATGAGCAGCCCGAAATACGTAATTTATTTTCACACCTAATTTTTCAAAATTATAGTTTCTGTCCCAATTTAGAAAACTCAGAGGCTAAGTTTTGGTATTGAGATCAAGCAATTATCAGAATAAGAATCAGCACCTCTGAAAATCAATATTTTGATACGTATGCCACATTTTACAAACGTTGCATCCTACTTCTTTCCTTTGTTAGAGACGGTTTAGTTTCGGTTTTGGGGAAAACCGTAATCATAATGAGAATCAACGCTTCCGAAAACATATATTTTTTAATACCACGTCCTTTTTTTAATGGTTTTAAATATTTTCACCCCCCCCCCCTAAATTTTGAGGTCAATTTTTCAAAAATACTCAAAAAATCCTAAATTTGATAAAAATGAGTAAAATTATATTTCTGGAGGTATAAGACCGCGGCGCACTTTTCACCCTCTCGCCTAGTGTTTTTTGTTAATAACCAAGCCAGGTCTTTCAAAATTTAGAATTGGTACTCTAAGGTAGCAAGCATGCTTCCTCTCTGCCTCCCCCCCCAAATTCGGTGCAGCCCTGAACATAACAAAAAAATTTGGTATAACGAATCAGTACAAAAAATCAATTTTTTAGTTTGAAAAACGTAATGAAAAACAGAATAAAATGATCAATTACTAATTTTCGTTTTTGCTCCCAAAAAACACGAAAAAATTTGATGCATTTCTTACGCTTTTCGTTTCAAGTTGTACCAAAAATCAGCAAATATAAATAAAAATTAAAAATTCGTCAGATAAGGTACTATGATTTTCAAATAAAACATTTTTTTCTCTATTCAACACGAAACAATTTTACACAACGAAAATTATGGCAGAATATATCAACAAAATCACTTCATCTCATTACCATCGTGAAAACACCACTTTGACCAACCAACCTGATTTCCTCCGGTATTATGACACGGATACAATCCAATAGTATCACCAGACAGATGGCCCATGGTATCGATACACCAAGGTCCTTGCTGTATACTTCCCACCGCAGTTTGAGGAACCTTCAATTGAGGATAAACGTGCTTCAAGTACCATTTGAAAGGCTTACAGTTCAATCGCCTTCTTAGATCCAGACGTTCGGAAATGCTGAAAAATCAAAACCAATGATTAGGCAAAATAAAATGAATATGCTGACACGTTCAAACTAATTAAATGACATCGCCAAACATTCAGAACGCTATAAATAGCTCACTTCGTCAAGATTACGTTGACAAATACCATAAAAAAAAACAGAAACGATTGAGTAATCAAAATTCTAAAAATGTAAATGAACTCGTCAAATCGAGCAATAATTATAATCTTAGTTCTTGGTAGAATGAACTTCACCAAAATAAACAAAAATCATTCCCGTTAATAATACACCCAAAGACTGAATTTCGAGACCATTCCCATTACAAATCCAAATCCAGTACTGTTCACCTATTTACCCAAGTACTAATTACAGCTATAAATAGACTAAGCAGGTATATTTTAATAGCTAAACGTGTTTTTCACGCATGAGATACGTCGCTGCAATTGTAAAACACGCTAAAACCGAATCATGGAGATTTTCATTTAATTCACACGAGAATCTGTTTTGAAAGTATACAATCAGAACGAAAACTTACTCTCCAAACTGGACAGTTCTGGAAAGAGGAACAGCGGCGTAATAAAACTCTTTATATTCGTCCATCCATACTTCGGCTGCCCTTCTCGTATTTTTCGCAAATACGGCGCCACTTCCTCCGGGAAACGAATATGGGTGCTTTTTCCGAAATACGTGCCCGACTCTGGAACATGGAATTATCTCCAGACTGCCGCCACATTGCCATACTCGGAATGATATTTCTATACAAATAAAAGTACAACCGTGAATAAAACAGATATTTATCAATTATATAATTCTCGAATTGAGAATAGGCCTACACGAGCCTGCTACGCTCAATTACTACGATCGATTTGGTAAATTATATTTATTTCGTCGGATAATTCGAAACGACGTTTATCGGTTTATCTTTCAACGTCAATATACAACCTGAACGGCGTAATCGTTTGTGATGTTCCCTACAGATACGTTCAGTCGCACACTTCTCTCCCTCTCCAACTATCTTTCTTACGATAACGTAATTTATTCTCTATTATACATTCGCACGCACCTAATGCCAGATTAATATCGGCCTCTGTTTCCTACAAGAATTTAAATTTTTTTCCCACTTTCGCTCATGCCCTTGCTCTCGTGTTTCCGCTAATAAGCCACGAAAATATAAAGTAGTTACCAACCTAAATTTTCACCGCCCCAAATATCCATTTGCATGTCGTATTTTCCCAGCTTAGCGAAATATTTCCGATCGATGGAAAATAATCCTCCGGCGATCATTGGTGTTCTGATTGGTGCGATTGGGCTAGCTCTTTGATGTCGTTCTTCTTTCGTCATATATTCCCACTTGAATACCAAATTCCAGTCGAAACCTCCTCTGAGTTCTTGCGACGCTCCGATGTATTCGAAGGTGTCCATATTGATTACGTCGATAACAGGGCAAACAACACGAGTAGAGTCCTAGATTTAAAAAGTGAAATAGGTAAAAAATTGCTCACTGAGTTGAAAAAAATAAAAATATATGAGAAAGGAATCCAAATTGGTCATAATTTTCCATTCGTTATTTGTATATTATTTAATGGAAAAATGTTTGGTTAATTTTTTCAAGGTACCTATTCGTTATAAATTTTATTTCTTGTGGGTAAAATAATTTCAAAATACGAAAACTAAAATTAGCCACCAGCAAAGTTTAGACGAGCACAATTGAATTTTGTTTTCTAGTTTTTTTCACGAATATTTCTTTTAAATTTTCTTTTCCATCAAATGAAATTTTTCCACCAACCAATTTGCTTGTAAAAATAGAACGATTCCTCCTAAATGCCATAACAAAATAAACGAGTCAAGTTTCCTACGACTGCACTGATATGCAACATTCACGACATCGTGATCAAATACGACGAGATACTCGAAGGTAGGGCATGAGGAGGGATTTTTTAAACGTATGCAAGCGTAAATGAATAGTCGAAAGTTTCGACTCGAAACTTTGTCAAAGACTATCATAATGAGGTAGATGTTTTCGGAATCCATCGGTGTACTATTGGAGCATAAGAATTTCCACAAAAAAGTATTTTTTATTCTTAGATCAATGTTTTACTTTACCAGCATAAAAATTGAAAGAGATGTTTTAGACATTTAAACTGAATCTGAAATCCCTTTCCTCTCTTGATCGCTTACGTCAGCTCCATCATGCCTATTTTCCTTTTCTATTTTCCATCTCGTAAATTTATAACCAAAATTGAATCTGATTTTCACCTTCCCTCCCCTTTTTGCATGTAACCCCAAAATAGAATTATTTGGCTCAAAATCACGTCAAGACTCCCAATTTATAGAAAGGTATTTTTCACATGGTGTTCGCTGAATAAATTTGACATTTCGAAGAGTACATTCGACAATTTCCTTTTCTCAACTCTTTTCTCTTTCAACGGTCCTATTACGAAATACACAAGGCTATCTACAGGGTGTTCCATGAATCGGCTACCAAACATATTTTTTTGGATATAACCGGGTACCACTAAAAAAAAACTTGAGGTGAACATATTGCCTATTTTTAAAATTGAAGGGACAAATGCTGCTTCTAAAATAATCACGTCAAAAAAAATTCAAATATGGGAATAGAAAGTATTTTGAAAACTGAGCAAATTTTCACTTCATAACTTGTTGCCTATCTTTAAAATTGAAGGAGCTACAAAAACATTGTTCAAAAAAATTCTCAAAAAATTAACTGATCAAGGGAATGGATAGTACGTTGAAAACTTTTGTTCTGTAAATTTTTTGGCTAACATCAAAAATGAAGGGGCTACGGGTCACTCAAAATAAATGGGCTTCAAAAATTTTTTAAATATCTTCAATTTTTAATGACCCTTAGCCCCTTAACTTTTAATGACCCATAGCCCCTTAATTTTCAATGTAAGGCAAAAAGTTTACACAACAAAATTTCGTCAGTTTTCAACGTACTATCCGTTCCCTTGATCAGTTAATTTTTTGAGAATTTCTTTCGAACAATTTTTTTTGTAGTCCCTTCAATTTTAAAGATAGGCAAAAAGTCATAAAGTGAACATTTGCTCAGTTTTCAAAGTACTATTCATTTCCATGGTTGAAAAAATTTTAGACGCGATTTTTTTTGAAGAGCTTTCCCCCTTCTTTTTAAAAAATGGCAACTGTTTATCGCGATTTTTGGTATGGGTACGGGTATAAAAAATACTTTTAAAGGGGCGATTCTGAACCCCCTTAATTAATAAAAAAAATTATCTCATACTCTTTTTTGAGCAAACGATCCAATTTATACCGCTGAAAAATTTACTTTTTAAATGAAACCACCCTTTAAACCCCAACACTAAAACATACGATACCTTCTGTCAAACACTTTTCTTTTTTCATGACTCATGAACGAAAATTTTATTTTTATTTTTACTTTAATTTTTACAAGATATCGTGTTTTTGTTTTTTCAACAGAATTGGTACCTATCTTTTTTTGGGATTTTTTTCATATCGAACCGATTTTAGGGATTATTGTTTTGCACATTTTTCAAAACTAAAATTGAGGTTGAAGGGAACAAAAAAATGTGCTGATACCTCATTACAACCTAGTATAAAATTTCTCTCATCTAACTCGACCTTGATTACATTTCACTTTTCACACACCCTTAGAATCCCAAGTTATACAACAAATTTTTAAAATTGGTCTTGGAAAAATTGTTAGCTGAAAAAAATAATTGACAGGAAGTTTTCACCATTGTCCCTATACTGAAAAAAAGTCCGCACAATGCATTCGTTTTTTTTTAAAATTTGCCACAGGAGGGGAGGGAGTCTGGAAGAGCATCGAGATGAATAATTCGAAGAAAAATTGTCATTAAAATAAGTTTTCCTGACTTTTCACTGAAAATCAAAAACTAAGAAAACCAGATTTTTAAAACCCTCTAAAAATGAAACAAATATGAAAATGTATTTTTTGGAAAAACATAATTTCACCCACACAGTTTTCGGTGAATTTTTTTCAAACAATTTTTCATTTAATTTTCAAAATATTTCAAACACTGGTCAAATTTTAAGACTAGCGAGGAAAGAAAATAAGAGATGAACTGGAGGGCGAAAATTGAAAAAAAAATCGTTTGGAGGTTTGGAAACAAACTTTTTTCCAATCTCTGCTATCACTTCTCGTTCAACTTTCAATAAAAAGGTGCAAAAAAATCTTTCCAATGAACAGAGACACGATACAAATACATGACTTGATGTCATTTTGTAAAAAGCACGTGTATCAGACGTACACGTAAGGAGGAACAAAAGAGAAAAAGGAATTCCCCCAACATGAATGGTCAAAAATGACAAATGAAAAAAATGTTTAAAAAATGTGTTTTTGCGTGTTTTTCGACATCATTTTTAAAAAAAAAAAAACATTTGCATCAGAAAAATTATTTTAAAAACCATGTAATTTTTCCATTTTTTATTTTCCCTCATTTTTTGATACATTTTTGCTATGTAAAAAATTTTTACCCTCCCTTTGAAAAAATTTCAAAAAATTGACATAAAAATGTCATGTCTCCCTTCCCCTAGAAATATTCATCCGAAACCGCGACTGCTTTACTTTCCTCTTACTTCAAACACCTCCTCCTCATCAAACTCCTCAATAATCAATTTCAACATTCATATTGCACTCTTACCAGAAATCACATCCAAAAAAACCCAGTCTGCTGGGTTCAAAAACGCCTTCCCAAATCACCCGTCCGATAGAAAGTAAAAACACTCGGGTATCGTATTTCATCGTCAATATCCCAATAAACGTCTCTTCCTGGTCAACATTACCCTGACCATTCCGAAACATAATTCCGTCACGTTTTTGATTCGCAAATGAAACGTTTAAGAGCAACAGGTCATCGAAGCACGTCACCGATGAACCGTGCGCTTGTATTTGCCCATCAAACGCGGCACCGGGTTGGTCATTAAATTCCATATACGTCCGCGTACCGTTGGTACGTACGCATCGAAAAAATATTAATTTAATTAGACTTGTAGGTAATTTTCATGACGGGTTTACCATCCAGGCGTAAACTTACTTCACGAATTCGTTCGAGTAACGGCTGCAGCCAATTTTTGTTACATTCGACGTGACTATCGAGGAATGTCAGTACAGGAGCGGTAGCGTTGTCTGCACCTTTCACCCGGGATCGCATCAAACCTGCAAAATATGTATTACGTTGCATTATAATTCGCTGCTACAGACAGATATCTCGTTATCGAAGGTATCTGAAGATATACGACAGCCGGTGCAAAAAAAATAATAAAAAGCGCGTCCGGTCCGGTATAAAAATAAACATTCGTTGATTGTTTTTTTTTTCTCTTTTTTCCAGTACCGTCCGAGGAATAATTTCCACATATGAGATAATCGTAACTCCGAGTCTCAAGCGACCGATTAAGTGAAAGTAGTCTGCAACTCCATTATTACCGGCCGATCAATAAGAGTAACCTGTTATTTCTAGACCGATAGCAAAATCGCCATCGTCTTTCCAAATACTAAATCATAGACGATACGTATTTATTCCTCGAAGAGTTGAAACCGACCTACGCATCTATGTAGGTACACTTCGATACGGTAATTTCTAAACACAGGGAGATAACGTTGTATAACAGATTCGAATGCCAAACTCGCAAATCGTTTTAAAGGCTGAAATTCCAAGTCGAACTTCGTGAAACGAATTCCAAATCTAGTTCGCGCGCACATGCCACCGAAAATGTACAAATTCCTATTCGGCACGTTCCTATATATCTATAAAGCTCAGCGAATATAAACAATAATTTGCTAACGTTTCCAAAAAAAAAAGAAACCCCAGCGCAACTTAGATCAATACATATCCAAGTTTTCCCCCGAAATTCGTCGCAATTTTCTGCACAAAATTTTTTCGTCGCCGAATTTTACGACACTAAAACGTATACACATAAGATACATTACGTGAATTCCATCTCCATTGCAATCTGATTCGTTTATAGACTTAAAGCAATTATTACGAAGAAAGCAGTCACGCGAAACTCATTCCGCTCAAGGCGTTATCAAAAAAAAAAAACGAATGGAAAACATAATATCATTGTGCAAACCGAACAAAAACGCTTTTGTATTCGCTACCAAATACTACAGACTTCCGCAGGATTTAGTCCCAAAAATCACCTCCTAAAAGGCAGCCGAGCCGCAATATATGCGAAAAAACGAGATAAATTTACTTTTCTTCTAAGATAATGTGCGTAATCTATTTCAACTTTTCGTTGAATAACTTTTATAGCGTACGCTTCTTTTTCATATTTTTCGGCGAAAAAGAAAAGATGAACTTTACGTACGATATGAATTGTGCAACGTCAGCACCAAGTGGTCATTAAAATCGCATAAATATCGGCTTGACACTCACCTTCGCGTTTATCATTCCGTAATACTCGAACTTTTTGAATTTTACTCAATTCTTCTCCGTATTTCGCTGTAAAAACAAAAAGAAAGTACCGAATTAATCCCGAGTACAGATACGATTTTCCAGTTTGCGGGCAACTCGTGATAAAATGGGAAGAAATTTCGTAGAGAGTGGTGGAAAATGTGAGCGATTTTTTACGATCGATGTTATGTAAATTACGCCGGTTGTTTGAACTCGTAAATTGTGACTGACATTAGGGAAGTTGGAAATTTGAAAAATAATCTAAAATTTTCTTTAATAGGTAGGTAACTAGGTATGTAGGTATTTTTGTTGCTGGAATCTGATGTAAAAAAACGTTTTCATCGATTGATTTTTCAGTAACTATACATAAATCTGCATCTGATTTTGGACATTGATCAATTATTATCAACGATAATCAAATACCGATTTTAGAAAAAATATCGATCAACAAATCATAGTGAACGATTATCGATTGAAATTGCGGTCCATCACGTTTAATAATCAAACTATCAGGGGCGCAATCCCCAATTTTTTCGAAGTTTTTTTAAAGTTCAATGAAGCCCACCCATAGGCCCATTCAAAGGAAGGGCTCAGGGGACTCGAGCATCCCCCTTAAGCTCGGTAAGGAGATTTTACATTTTTTTTGCTTTTCATTCATCAAATTGTGATTATTTAAAACATTTTCATCCTCGCTTCGCTCGGGTAGTTTTAATCGATCTATGAATTTCTTAAATGAACATACGATGTACTTTCTCATTTTGAATCAGTGAAATGTCACTGATGAATAGTCAGAATTGCAGCACAGGAAAAATCAGTAAAATTCTTTAGGGTATTCAATATATCTCAGAAATTATTTTCCCTGACTTTTCCAGGTTTTCCAGGCCAACTTCTCAAAATTTTCCAAACCTTTTAAATATGTTATTCCGAAGGATGGAGAAGCGGTGGTTTTTTCGCGTGATGAAATTATGCAGAAGAATGATTTAAATTGCATAATGTCCAACAATATTTTTTTTCAAAAATCATTACTTCTTATTATGAGATTTTTAGATGCTCCCTTTTCCGGTCACAAAAACAGAAAAAATTTCAAATAAAAAAGAAAAACTTTGGTGTCAACCGAATCGTGAGACTAAAAGTTCGGATATTTCCAGTCTGAAAAATCAAAATTTTCTTAACAATTAAATACTTTCTCAAAAAAACACATACCTCAAATTAATAAAGGGTATGGACGGATAAGGGGTGAATTTGGCCCCCGGCGCTTTTGGGCTCCTAAACACCTTAAGTCGTGTATATTGACTAGATATAATTTTTCACAAAATTTTGGACCCCTACCTCCCTCTCTTTCGGAGCTATGGCCATTTTATTGCATTATTTTCAAGAATTTTTAATTTCAACGGAAGTAAAGGAAATTTTCTGTTCTTTGGCACAAAGTTACATCTGGTAGAGGTGTATTCATGATAATTTTTTCAACAATTTTGGTGCACTCCTTCACGTTTTTTCGGTCATTTGAAGTTTTCAATCGTAAAAAATACCATATAAGCGAAGAGCGACCACCCTGGAAAAATTCCTAAAAAATACGTTTTTTTATGTAGAATTTTACTATGTATTTGGTTTTGGCGATTTCTTTGAACTAAGGGCCGAAAATCGCGAAAACCCGTACAGAAATGTTGTAATTTTAGCAGATTTTTCAAATTTTGAGCGCTTTATACAGAAAGAAATGACCAAATAAGGAAACCAATTTCAAATTCGTGTTCAGCAGGTCAAAATACCCCGGTAAACACACTTTTCATTATAGTTTTGATTAAAATTTCAAAATTCACCTTTCTCACTGATTTTTAATGAAAAAAAAGTGAATTTCGAGACTTCGAGTAAAACGATCGCGAAAAACGTATTTTTCGGGGAATTTTGACCTGCTGAGCACGAATATGGATTTGTTTTTTTTCATTTCGTCATTTTTCCCTAAAACGTCCTCATTTTCAAGTTTGAATCGGGTCTTTCGAGCAAGAAAATTATTATACACAATAATTACTGTCATATTCGTGTTCTACGACCTAAAATTAGTCGAAAACCAAAATCTTTCCATTTCAAAATTTTTGAGTCCAATTTCAGCTACAGAAACCGTACAAGAGGAGTGATGGTGAATTTATGTTCCACGTATCCTCCATGTCTTTGACATTAAATCGTGCCAATGAGTTACAATATTGCGCGCCCAGATCTCGAACAATAATTTTTTGAAATTTTTCCACAAGAATCAACATTACAATTCGAGATTGAAAAATGTTTCACGAAAGCAGGAGCGGGGCATCAAAGATGCTTGATTTTTTTCAAATATTCCTAATTATCATTTTGGCATCACGTTGTTGCGCTGTACACAATTAATTCATTATTGATTTTCGAAGGTGGGGCATTGGGGGGGGGGAGCATTGTTGGTCAAAAACACAAGAACACCTTTTTTCCGAAAATAAAACCGTATTTAAGACCAATAACATCACTATTAATAGAATTAGGAAGTTCGAAATTTAAATGGGAGGATTTCAACTCCAGGACGACCATAAAATCAACGTATTAAAAAAGTGGCAAAAATGAAACCCTATCTGAAAAACTCTCAACTCTAAATAATACGTCTTAGCAGATGGATTTCGGCGAAGACGTTGAAATATACATAAATTAAAAGAAAAGGGTGTGAATGGGGGCTTGGGGATGAAGAAAGAAGTAGTACACATGAGAAAATGACGAAATGAAAAAACCAAATCCATATTCGTGCTCAGCAGGTCAAAATACCCCGAAAAATACGTTTTTCGCGATCGTTTTACTCGAAGTCTCGAAATTCACTTTTTTTTCCATTAAAAATCAGCGAGAAAGGTGAATTTTGAAATTTTAATCAAAACTATTACGAAAAGTGTGTTTACCGGGGTATTTTGACCTGCTGAACACGAATTTGAAATTGGTTTCCTTATTTGGTCATTTCTTTCTGTATAAAGCGCTCAAAATTTGAAAAATCTGCTAAAATTACAACATTTCTGTACGGTTTTTCGCGATTTTCGGCCCTTAGTTCAAAGAAATCGCCAAAACCAAATACATAGTAAAATTCTACATAAAAAAACGTATTTTTTAGGAATTTTTCCAGGGTGGTCGCTCTTCGCTTATATGGTATTTTTTACGATTGAAAACTTCAAATGACCGAAAAAACATGAAGGAGTGCACCAAAATTGTTGAAAAAATTATCATGAATACACCTCTACCAGATGTAACTTTGTGCCAAAGAACAGAAAATTTCCTTTACTTCCGTTGAAATTAAAAATTCTTGAAAATAATGCAATAAAATGGCCATAGCTCCGAAAGAGAGGGAGGTAGGGGTCCAAAATTTTGTGAAAAATTATTTCTAGTCAATATACACGACTTAAGGTGTTTAGGAGCCCAAAAGCGCCGGGGGCCAAATTCACCCCTTATCCGTCCATACCCTTTTACCAAAGTCCCTAATACAATTTTTTCGGCTTGGCCCAATAAATATTAATAGATCGATGAGGAGTAAAATATCAATTATTTTAACGAGGTATATAAATGCGATGAGCTCAAGCGAAGCAAGGGCGAAAATTTTAACAAAAAAAATGCCTTTAAAACTTGAAAATTCATCACTTCACACACCAGGTAAGTTTCCCAAAATATGACCAAAAAAATACAAATTCTTTTCCATTCCCATTCCTTCTTTTTCGAAATCGTGATCAGGGGGGTATCATAGTACTCCCTTCTCATTACATTTTATCAAAAAGCACTTCTTAAAAAAAAAAAAACTGTACAAAGAAATTTTTTGAAAACTTAATAATTCAATAGACAAAAACTTGTGTTTAAATATCAATTTTCTTGTACAATATGGACAACAAAAAATGATATAATATACAAAAATCAATTGAAACGATTTGGCCCGAGCGTAGCGAGTGAAACTTTTTTTTAAAAAATTTATAATAAAATGAGTCCGGAAACTTTAGATAATTTATTCTTCTTCTGGATTTTTACAAAATTCCAGCGGAAATGCCGGAAATTTCAAAATTCCCTGACTTTTCCAGACAGTTGAAATTCCCTGACTTTTCCTGATTTTTCCGGTTTTTCAGAAAATGGACTGACTGACTTTATAGTGAATTTTCACTGATTTTCCAACAATTTTTTTCACTGTTTTCTTTTAGTGAATTTTTTTTACTGAATTATTACTGTGCTGCAATTTTGACTGTTTTTTTTAGTGATTTTCGATAATTTTTAGTGATTTATAAATGAAAGAGTACTCTCTAAATCTGAATCAGTTAAATTTGGTGAAATTCATGCCTTTTTGAATCAGTAAGATAACTTTTACTGAAAATCAGTGATTTCTCATTGATCTTCCAGTTAAAAAACACTAATTTTCCAGTCAGTTCCCAATTGGTCAGAAAAAATTAGTAATTTTTGACTGAAAGAGTGAGAGATCAGTGAAAAATCGCTAATTTTTCTCTGATTCAAGAAGACAGAATTTCACTAAACTTGATTGATTCAGATATTCAGATGCAGAGAGAATCAAGTAGGTACATTATTGATTGTTTTTATCGCCTTAAAAATATTCAGTATGGGCATTAAAATCAATTATCGCTTGAAAACCGATTATCAAAGAAAAATTTCAAAGAACAATCCATGTTTGATATTGGAAAAATCCCAATAATAAATCAAAAATAATTGACTATCACTTCTAACAATACTTCTGATTATGGAATCAACAAAAATCAATTATCAGCCTAGATGGCTTATCCATATCATTGGTTTTAAAAAATAATTGTGTCCACTGAATCTGAAAAATAAATTTTTTTACTATTTTCTGAATTTTTTGCCAATTTCATATTATCATTTTTCTTCCTTTAAATTTGCCAAAAAAGGACTTCCTTTTTTTCCTTCGATTAATAAATTCAAGAAAAGAGGAAAATAGGTGTTGAAAATTCTTGCTTTTTGCAGTAAAATCATCAAAATTCTCATTATGTTCTAGTTTCCTTATAACTAATGTAAAATTCTTGCCATTTTTTAGTATTTTTTGTTTTTCTTGTCAATAAACACCTTGAAAATGTAAGACGATTGTCGATTTCTTCTTGAATCGATTATTTGAGAAATCGCAAAGTTAGGTATAAAATGATAATTTCTATGAATAAATATTAATTGTCAATGATATATCGAAATGATGTTTACTGGATTAGCTAACCAAATTTTCATAACTTTTTTATGATCTTTTTGGTTTATTTTTATTTTTATTTTTTTGCGAAAATGGCGAACAATTCTCAGAAATGCTTGGATAAAAGATAAAATTATTGAGAATTCGTTGACTTTGTTACAAAAATTAATGACCGACTTCCATCTCAATTTTGCAACATTTTCACTAGTTTTATAACCTGTAGACACATTGTAAATCTAAATCGAGAAAATCCTTTTTTAGGTATTGAAAAATTCAACGAAATATTGTCGATTACGGATTATTTACAAAATACTAAATCCAGCCCACATACACATTTTGCGAGGAGCAACTCTTTGAAAAAATTTCTAAGGAGAAATAGACCCCCCCCTCCTCCCGATCATCACATTTCAAAGATAAAATTAGGATTATTACCAAAATCATTTCCAAAAAATCAGCAAATTATCAAAATAATTTAAATTTTTTGATATGGCATGTTGTTCTGCAATGCATTAAAACTTAGTCAAGAAAATAGTCCTATTTTGAGTTAGAAGTTAGATAATTATTTACGTATTTTTGCGAAATGATGGGAATAATTCGATACCTAACGGTATGAAATTAGATAGAAATAAAATTTAACTGAATTTTATTTGTCATTTAATCACGAAAAATTATACGAAAAACTTGAAAAAATTATGAATTCTTTTTCAAAAAATTTTCTCACCCTCTGCTCACGTGCTCAAGCAATATTTTTGGCGGTGTCAATGGGTTCTTTTTTTTGGAAAACTTCTATTTTTCATAAGTTAAATTGGATAAAATTTCAGAAAAAAATTAACAATTGCTTTCGATAGGTAATTAATGATTCTTGATTTTAAAAGTCCAATTGCACATATGAGCCTAGATATTATAGAAACCACTCTTAGGGGTCAAAATTAGTTTTTGAGTTGATGAAATTCCCCCTTTTATTGTACTCCTTTTAAAAGGCCCAAAATCAATGTCATCTCAAAAACCAATTTTTTCCCCAAGGATCGTTTCTATATCCAGGTTTACATATTAATGGTAAATACAATTTTTTCGAAAATTGACCCTCGCACAAGCACCCACGCCATGTACAGAAATAAAACGGAAGGGGCAACGGAACAAGGCTTCTTTCTCCACCAGAAAATCCGAATAATAAAATTTTTATAAAATCACGAGACCAGTTTGGCAAAATAATCATCCGTCAGTTTCATTAACGGGAACAATATCGTCCTCCAATTTTTTTAAGGGGAACGAGAGACTCGTCAAACACTCAGGTCAACAGCACCACTGCCTACCGAAAAATAAATCTACCTTAATATGCATAATTCTGTTATTTTATTTCCAAGAATCGAATATTATTCGACATAAAAAACCAGATTTATCAAAATACCAAAAAAATTAAACCAACGATCGATCAAGTTTTTAAATATAGAAAGGCGGCGATCGCATTAATTATCATCATTCCGGTTTACCGGCGAATAAATCGAGTTATTTAATATTTATTTTGTCTTTTTTTTTTTCGTGACATAATTCTCGACAATGTTATACAAGCTATAAGCACATTTAAGTAGGTAGCTTGCCCACAGCTGAACATAACTAATTACCAACAGCTGATGGCAAATACTTTACTGAAACTCATCAAGTTGAACGGAAAATTTCCAACTATTGATTTCAAAATTTTGACCAACTCGGTAACTTCAGTTATAGTTTTCCTTTATAATAAAACACCGCTGGCGATATTTTTCGTCACATCGTTCGGAAGCCCGATAAGGGATAAGGCGCTGGGCGATAAAACTTAATAGCTCGTGGCTACAAATCAAATTAAATAACAGACAGACATTAAAGAAGTAAATATCATTCATAGAAGTAATTACTTTTTAATTACGAGTCGATTATCGCTTCATAGCTTAATTGAAATTCTAAAGAATTATGTACGGTATGTCTGTCTGAAGCGAAACATCGTAATTAATATTTTTCTAAAATCATAAAACAATCGCTGTGTTTTTTTCCACCACTCTGGACAAAAAGAAAATCTTACGATATCGTTTTAGTATGCACTCCATAGATACTAGCTACGTTCATAGGAATCTACGTTTAAAAAAAATTGCAACTTACTATCGTCGCTGAAATCGTCGACTAAGATTATTTCTTTTATTAAATGCTCCGGGCTACGGTTCAGCACACTGTAAAGGTAAACGAAAGATTAGCGCTCTGGTTTACTTATAATTAAAACGTTTCGTTTTCACTTTCTTCATCCAACTACGCTCCCTCTCATTCTCATAAATTTAAATAATTAACGGTACCAGATACCGGTGCCGAATATGTACGATATTCACGTCAATCGACAAATTGATCTCGTTACATAATTAAAAGCAGCCGACGCCGGCGAATTTTCAGCAATTAAAATCATTTAGTACCTGACCACCGTTCGCAGCAACGTCGATCTAGCTTCGTTGTGAAAGGTAATTATCACACTGGTTTGCGGTAAATCATCGCGGAATGTGTTTGGGCATCTGTAAAAAGTGAAAATTTATTCAATACCGTCTATCCGATGCATTTACACACGTACTTCGTATATTATTGTACCGATGCATTTTATACAGTAAAATGGTAAATAAATGGAAACGTACTGTGACATCCGAGTATCTGGTATTTCTCTATTGCTGGCCAACTTGTCGCTGGCTATTTGATTGAATTTGTTTCTTCCGTAAGCGTCTTCTCCCGGTTCGAGTGTTCCTCCGGCAACATATCCCTTCTCGTCGAAGAAAGTTTCGACCAAGACTTTGGAATTTCCATCCGATGGCGTTTCCGAAAACGCCGTTTGATAAAAGGTACCGTTATACGCTTCGCTGCGTATATCATCGTTGATGACTAGATTTTGGCGGATGGGTTCTTTCAGTCGAAGGCCTCGATTTTCTTCGAGCTGCACATGCAACAAAGAAATTCAAATCGTAATGATTAATTTCTGCGAACGACAAACAAAGCTAACATTTCAATTGTAATTTTTTCAGGTAGGAATTGATAAATATCGAGTCTTGAAAAAAATAGGTACAAGTAGAAGCAGGGGCGCACCCAAGGAAGGCGCCTCAGAGGGATCGAGCCCCCCCCCCCCAGCTTGTCAAGGAGAATTTTTCATCATAAAAATGTCAAAGAATAGTATGATTTTTAAAAAAAAAATCGCCCTCCCTTCGCTTGGGCAGTAGTAAGTATTTTAGTAATAAACATACCACTCATCTTCAAATTTGAATCAGTTGAGTTTGCAAAAATTCTGTCTTTTTTATTCAGTAAAATATTTTTTTATTGAAAATTAGTGATTTTTTGGTCAAAAATTACAAATTTTTCAGTCAAATGTTCCATTTATCAGAAAAAATCAGTAATTTTGACCAAAAAAAATCGTTAAATCTCGCCATTTTTCAATTTTTCTTCGCTCAAATCAGTAGGTAATTAGGTATGTATTATTTGCCTACTGAAAATACACAAACTACTCCAGCCCCACTGAAATAACAAGTTACTTCAATATTTCATTGAATTTTACCCCCCCCCCCGCATTTTTTTCAAAATCTCCAATACTCCAGCTCCACTGAAATAACAGGTTACTTCATTTTTTCATTGAATTTTACCCTCCCCCTCATTTTTCTCAAAATCTGAGCCCTCTCCCCTTACACAATTTTAGGGTGCGCCTATGAGTAGAAATTACAGGTGTCATTTCAAATTGTTGTTCAATAAAATAAATCTTTTTAATATGGTACCTGATGTTCATCAGTCTATCAAGAGTTTGATACTCGAATTGTCATTTTTCAAACAAAAAAGAATAAAATTGAAGTAGTAGCCTCAAACCAGAGGGAGAGGCTTGGTAAACTTCGAAACTTCGCGAAATTATTTCTTATTATATGGTAATGTACGAAACTTTTTCAACTTTTTGTAGACTTTTGCCAATTTTTTCAATTCTTGAGCAATTATATCTTCTCCATCGATCTCCAACCTCGATTAAAATCTCAATGTTATTTTCTACGTTTATTTCATTTTTATATGCCATTGACGAAATTTATTGTTGCTTGTTGAAAGAAATTATTGCTCGTTTTCCCAAGTTTCGTCTGAATAAACTCTTTTGAAGAAAATTCTAACTTATCTCATTTTCAAACAGAAAATTCAATCGATATGAAATGAATTTTCGCAGTTATTTGAGGCAGTAAAGCAGTATATTCGACGTTTTGACTACATAATGATTCAATTAAAATTGAATTTTGAAGCATTTTCTTGAATTCAGATTAAATTGCTTTTGGCATCAAGGATTTCATCAATCTAATTTTTACTTATTCCTTTCCACTCACCAAAAAAATCAATTTTTACAAAAAAAATATCCCTTTTTTCTACAAAATTTTCATTTACATGCCTCTTCAGTCTTCAAGTCAATAATTTGACAAAAAATTGAAAAGGACTTATTCTACAATTACGGTTCATAATGAAATTGAAAAACAAAAATTCGTAATTTTTCTTCCTGATTTTTTGTGTAAGTAATTTTTTGTTTTTGAAGAAAACTCAATTTCATGACATCCCAAAAATCAAAAAAATTATTAAAATCTTATTCAGGGTTGCCACGATTTTTTCATAAATGATTTTCTCTGACTCTCCCAGGATTTTCAGACCAATTTTTCACGAGTTATTTTGAAAAAATTTCACCAAAACAATAAAATCTGAACGAGATAAAAAAAATCAAAAATAAACTTTTTTCTATTACTTATTTCCACTCTAAATGAAAAATCAGAAAAAATGAACGGTTAATGAAAAATGCAGAACTTTTGAGCCACTGCAGAACTTTTTCAGTATTTTTTTCATTTTCATCGCCACTTTGCAAATTTTAGGGCCTTTTCATCACAATAAATAATATGTAAAAATCATCTAAAAAAGTTGAAATATTGCTCAGCTTTTCCTAAAATTTCATTCAAAACTGTATCAGTTAAATTGTCAAAATTGTTTCGAAAAATGGTTAGTGTTATGAAAATTTGTAAAAATAACATAGAAACATTGAAAAATGCCATCAAATTATTCAAAAAGGGGAAAACAAATATGCAAAATACAGTTAAAATTGATTAAAATCGCTTGAATCTTTTCCTAAACCCTAATCTGATATTGAAATTCATGAAATTTGCGAAAATATCTTGTAAGATTTTGTAATGACGTAATCGATAAAAATGTCATAAAAACTACTAAAATATCGTTAAAATTGTTTGAAATAAGTAGGTACATATTGCAAAAACAATGTAAGTTTAGTTCGTAACCATTTTCATAAATCGTCTTTAAAATAGGTATCGTAAAAATAATTTAAACAGCTTGAACATCATTCTAAATTGGTAAAACGAGTCAAAATCACCTTAAAAACTTCCGAAGTTGAAAAAATGCTTAAAATTGTAGAAATATCGAAAAAAAATTGGTACATATTTTACCTACACAAACAGTTTTTACGATATTTTCGCAGCTTTCCGGAGTTTACTTTTCGAACCACTGGATGTAGTATTTTCAATATGTATAAAGTTTCAAGTCATTTTGAACAAAATTTCAACACTGCTCAAACATTTGATGATCGACGGTTAGATGGAGAGGGGGTGGATAATATAGGGTATCAAAAATATTTTAGAAATGATTTTCTCTGACTTTTTTAGGTTTTCCAGACCAATTTTACTAAATTTTCCAGACCTTACATATACATATTCATAAAGCATAGAAGAGATAGTAATTTTTTCGCGCAATGAACTTAATCCGAGAATGTGCAAAAGAATGATTTGAGATGCATGGTATCTTATCGATTTTTCTTCAAAAATCACTACTTTTTATGGGATTTTTAGGTACTCATTTTCCGCCCACAAAAATGTCTCAAATTCAAATCGGAAAACTTTTGAATTCTTCCTCCTCCTCGCACAAACCCCTGAAAACTTGAATTAGTTATAGAAAAAATTTCAAAGAAAAAGGGAAAAACTCGATTTCAAAAAAAAATTATAAAATTCTGAAAAAGAAAAAAAAGTTATCACCAAATCATGTGAATGAAAATTCGAATTTTTCTGGGCTGACAATTGAAAAATGTTTGTTTACAATTCATTGCCCCCTCCCAAAAAACCACGTTCCTCAAGTTGATAAATTCCACCCACAATCTTCTCGGTTTGTCCCAGTACCTAAGTAAAAAATCGACGAAGAGGTAAAATATCAATCATTTCAATGTGTCGAGCCCGAGTAAAGGAAAGGTGAAAAATTTTTCCGAAAAAAGACCTTCAAAAGTTGAAAATTTGTCACTTTTCCTGTATTGAAGTTTTTCGAAACGTGACCAATAATTTCGAATTCTCTTCCATTCCCTCACCTACTTTTTTCAACATAAATTCTTTAGACAGAAATAGTGTAGATTACCTCCTGGCGCAGCGAGGAATTTTGTTTGAAAAATTCATAATTTAAAGGACAGAAACACGCATTTACCTTCAATATTTTTTTTTTATATCACTGTCAACAAAAAATGATGAATAAAAAAATCAGTCATGAGATGTAACTATTAAGCCCAAACGAAGGAAAGATGAAATTTTTTGAAAAATTTATAAGAAAATAAGCAAAGAAACACTTTCCTAGATGATCGATCATTCTTTTGGATTTTCAAGATTATTCCATAGAAAATTCCAACATTTCCCAACCTTTTCCAGATTTTTATAAAATTCCTTGACTTTTCCAGGTTTTCCAGAAAGCGGACATCCTTTTATTAGTTTTTTGATTTGTCTTTCAGTTTTTCAAATGGTTTCCTGTTCCAAAACTGTTCAAAAAATGTTGAAATTGTCCATCGACGTCGAATCTGTTCACAACAAAATATCTAGAATTTCAAAAGCTTCAATTAGGTACCAATTTTTCGGAAATTTTGAGAAAAACACACCGAGCATTCATGTTTAAAAATCACATCTCATAAATTTCTTCCAATAAATCAACAATCCCATCGTAAAAAATGATCTACTTCTTCGCTTTTTTCATCAGTCCCCCTTTTACTCGATGAAACCGAACCCATCAAGGTATTCGTCAACGTCTCGCAGCTTCGTCATTACAACACACGCGGTAGTATCATTTAATAGCGCACCACGCCGCGATCTTGGCGACAATAGCGTCTCAAATTTAAGGAAATGAATGAGTTAGCGCTTCGTGGATACAGAATAGTAGGCAGCTCCCGGTGTACGTAGCGGTATTACGAAAATAATGTACTTTCTCAATGTCAGAGATACTCAAGCGACACAGAAGGATTACATTTTTTCGCCGGAAATTAAAGCCAGGTATCGTGAAGCCGAAGTAACGGAAAAGCTTGCGCAAGTGTAGGTATTTTTAGATAAATACCTAAATATAAAAGAGCATCGTGCTTATCCGAATCTTTGCTAGTTTTATCATCTATCGTCATTCGAAATAGCGTATTCATCTCCAATCTGATTGTAAACTCGCGTTACCTAATAACATACATAATCGAATTCCTATTACCGAACAGAGCACAGAGCACAGACCCGCCGAAAAACTTCGTTTGGACTAACTCCAATATAAAATTAACTTCTTTACAATATCCATCGAAGGACAGCTCAATTACACCGCGATGAATCGTCTAATTGAATGTAGGATTACATCGTGTCCGATAAAGATCGCCACATTCACCGCTCCCTCTGTACTTGGGCATTTTACACAATCACGTGGCCGGTTGAAAAATAAGAAAAAAAGAAGATACGCGAAAAAAAACCACACGAAACCCAAATCCACCATCAGCGGCAGTTACGCTAGGTCGGATAAACAATAAAATTCTCATTTGTAAAAACTTTCACAATCGTATCTTACGCGGCAATGTTGCTTTTTCCCTACACTTACGATCGGTTTGAGATTGTAAAAAACATATGTTGAATTTTCATATACACCGTGTTTAGAAAGTAAAAATAAAAAAACTATTAACAATGCGTGATTTTTTCGCACTTCGATGTAAAAATACACAACAACGTACGGTCGACCACGTGCTAATATTACGCTGACTCATTAAATCACTTAAAAATCATAGGATCGTGATACGAGTGCCAAACACGCGTTAATAAAAATGCAAGAGTTGTATACGAGACCTTTTTTTCATTTTTTTTCTCCATTCATTTCGTTGTTAAATTTTACGACGGTTTTGTGGTTGTTGACGTCTGCAACAACGTATGTAAGCGATTATTTAATTTTTTTTCATCATATTTTTCGCACATCTTGTGTCAATCTTTCACGAACAAGCGGAAACGACGACGAATTTAGATGACACAAAACTCGTAAAATTAATTTCGCCGACAGACACGATATTTTATTACAAAATAGTGGTTAAAAAAAAGCTGAACTTGGGAAATTTTTCATAGCGATTTGGGTATTTTTATATGGTAATCCATCATTTCAAAGCCACCGAGGAATTCGGAAGGGGGCCATTAAAATTAATGTATCTCTCAAAATTAAATTATGGTGTAAACAAACCCACGATGATCCAAAATCAACAAAGGTTTTTTTGTTTATTCGTTTTTATCAATTCTTAAAATAATATTTAGATAATAAGCTCAAAAATAACAAATAATCCAGAAACAGTCTTACCATATCAAGAAAATACGGAATCGTGGTTCTTCATTAAGCAACATGAGGTCGAAATCAAATTGTTTATAATGCAATAAATCAAACAAGGTATGAAAATTTTTTCATAACCTATATTTCTCTCATTTCACGTCCGAGTAAGAAGTATAACTACAGCTTAAATTTTATGGGTGTCTTTTTTATTTGAATTTTTATCACTTCGAAAATGAAGAAACTCGTAATATGAACGAATAAGTTGGTAGATAAATTTTAATAAAATTTTCGGCGAGTTGGTTAGTTTTAGGATGAGATAAAAGTAGAGTATGAAAGTTTGGTCGTTATTTGAAATTATAGTTAAGAGTAACCGTATTTCATTTACGTAAACAAACGGAAATAAATATAAACTTCATACGAAACATGCATGTGAAAAATTGATAGGTGCCCAAGTAAATTTCATCAATAATCGCTCGTCGTCGTAGGAAATTTAAATTTCCCAAAAAAATTCAAAAACCGAGAGGTAGTTCTTAAAATTATTCAAAAAAAATTTCAAAAACCGGGAGTGTGAAACATTTTTATATTTTTTTTTCAAAATACATATAAAAATATTGCAAAACTGAAGAAATCAAGAATGTAGTCCAAATGAATTTCCGAGAAATTTTTCTTAACCAATTCATCAATTCATCAGAAAAAAAAGTGCAAACATTGTCGTAATGTCGAAAAAATAATTCGAACCGAAATTTTGGATTTTTCAAAAGTATAATTAATTATTCATCTCTAATATTTTATTTTAAAATTTCAAGATTAAAAAATATATACATAGAGTGATATATACTTGAATACTTAATTGATGACGATATTTGGATATTTTAAAATTACTTGACATAAGTTCAAGATTAACGTACGACAAACATTTCTCCAATCTTATCAATAAAAGTATGAACCAAACGGCCAAAACTGAAGATTTCCAGAGTAAAGCTCTCAATTTACCAGTTTTACAATAAATTTCTTCAATACAACCGGTATCTATGCAATTTTTCTCCCCTATTTTTGGAAAAATCGATCTTCATATACGCAAAGTTTCCTTCCTACTGAAATCTAATTTTTAGAATTCAAATCCTCATCCATAATCTTCAGAAACAAAGATCCTCAAGATAATATCAAGGCCGAATCAAACAGGGATGCAGAGGGAGAAGCTCCTCTCTGACCCAGCCATCTCTAATAATGGAAAAATTGCATTATCTAGTTGAAAAAAATAGTTCTTTTGAAATTGATGACGCTGATATTTCTTTGAAAAATTTCCATTTTTATGAGTCAGTCGGAAAAAAATAAAAAAATAATATTTTGAGCTCGAAAAAATAGAAAAAATTCCACATTTTTCAATTTAAAATTTTCGATTCATCTGCCTCCCCAAAAAGCCAACTTTAATCCATCTTAGCTCAGATAGATAAATTTTATGACAAACTGCCATCCACTGACTGAATTGTTTGAACAAAAATTTACCATTTCAATGTTTTCGACTTTTCTCTTCACCCCCCTCCCCCAAATGCACTTACTTTAAAAACAAGGTTCCTACAGGAATTAAAAACTAAAACTTTTAGTTCTTTTTTTGGGTTGACTTCTTGATAAATTCTTTCTCTGACCCCCTCTCTTTCCTCCTTTCCCAAAAAATAATAATGCAAGCAATTTTGAAATCTCGTGCCATAAAAAATGAATAATACCTAATCATCATTTTGAAAAAATTATAATGAATTTCATTTCATTTCGCACCCGTTTGCCTCCTCTCTTCAAGAATTTTGTTTCAAAGTGGTGTCATACGTAATGCCCAAGCAAGATGTCCACTGAGTTTAGGAAATGAAAAATCTTACTATTTTCTTACCTTTTTGTTTCATTTTTATGCTTCAAATTTGTCCAAAGAGGCCCTCCTCTCACTCCTCGCAAATATTTGTTTTGTGAGAAATTTTATACACTTTTTGAGAAATAATTTTAAAAATGATACGAACTGGGCGAAACAGGCAAATGAATATGCGATTTGTTTCTTTCAATCGGAAAGTTCAATGAGAAAATTCAAAAAATCAAAATTGTGTACTTTGAGAATTTATTTCTCAAAATTCAATTCACATACCTATTCTAGTGTTTTTGTGATTTTTGTTTTCAGTACGAAACTTGAAACTGGACAGTTTTTAACACGGATATTTCGTGGAGCGGGGGGGGGGGGGGGTCATTCTATACACCAAATTTTTCCCAACCCACCAATTTTTAACGATCGCTGATATGTTGAAATTCTGTTAGAATTGAAGAAACTTGGTAAAATTTTGACTACTCAATGTAATGACTTTTTGTTACCTACGATTTTTGAAAACGAAGAAATTTTAGCGACTTGATAATCACGACATCTGATATAAAATCGAAAAATTATAGAAATGTAATTTTTTTCGATCGCTGACTTGATGATATTCTGTTTGATGGAAAAAACTTGAAAAATTTTGGAAATTTCATTGTAAGAGTAATCGAATTTAAAAGAAAATGATCAAAGAATTTCATTAAGTGAAAAACTACGAAAAAAATGTGATATTTCCATAATTTTTCAACACTAAAATCTTGGCACTTTAATAGAAAAATCATCTTTGAAACTAATCCATGATTCCGTACTTTCTATAAAAATCGTGAATAAAAAAAATATTTTTTGAAGCTGCGAGAAAGATTATCTCAGATGCAGCATGTCCGATGACCAGAGCAAGAAACTGGGAAATTTCCTGGTACACCCAAATGTTTATTTGCGCCCAAATTTTAAATTTCAACCCCTTAATTATTGTGAAAACTACTCACAATAGTTGGCAAACTGAATTGAAAACAGGAAAAAAAAAACACAAATTTTTATCATGTAAGTACGTAATATAAAAACATGAAAAAAGCGTAAAATTCAATAAAAAAAAAATTAAAAAGCAGGTGATTTTTACTTCAAATTGATGGAATTTTTCCATCATTTTTTCAAATCTTAGCCCTCGCTTCGCTCGGGCATACAAATCCTAACTTCTATAAAAGAAAAGGGGGTTGAGGATTTCACCTCCTTTTCAATGATGAAATATTGATTTATAAAATTGTAAAATTTTAGCTATTGGATGTTTTTTTTTTCAAAAAATTTTGCCTTCGCTCCGTTTGGGCTCAATGAATCTACTTGATTTTTTCTTAAAAGGATGATATGAACCCTCTACTTCTCTATTGTGAGCAAATAACTTTAAAAAGTGTGGACAAAAATTTTAACACCAACACTAACTATCTGCTGCGAAGCACCCTTTTAGTTTTCAAATTTCCGTTTTACTTTACTCTTTCTGGAATAAATTAAAAAAAAACGTTAAATGTGAATTTTGCTAATTTTTTCTACCCCTCCCCCTCCCCCTCATGTGTACCTTTGAATTATTTCAGCTTTGTCTTCAGAGAAATATTGGGGGGCGTTCGCTTATTCCCTCGCCTAGGGCGTGAAAAATTCTTAATACGCCTCTGATGATTTAAAAGCTTTTGCTCTAAAACAAAATTTGTGGAATCTTTTCATGGGGATTTTCCTTTTCCAAACTTAACCAGAGTCAGTGCAAGATAATAGGAGAAGAGAGGACAAACCTCATCCACCCTCTACTTTTCAAACATTTTAGTCATGTGAACACAAAAAAAATGCAAATTCATGCCCATCAAAAAGTTTAAAAAGAGCGTCATTCGATAATTCTTCGAAATTTCCATTCGGTATTTTCACTGAAAAAATTTGCTCAAATTGTTTTGGCGAGCTCAGGCATCAAACACAGATTTTAGGAAAAAATAGTGACTTAAGTGACTTTTTATGAGGCAAAAAGTGACCAATTTATCAATTTTTTTCTCATAAATAAATACACCTCCCTAATTTTTTTCATAACACTAACTGTATTTCTCTTTGTGATAGTACTGAAAACTTTTTTTTCTGAAATTTTTTTTAGTGACTTTTTATGAGGCAAAAAGTGACCAATTTTTCAATTTTTTTCTCATAAATAAATACACCTCCCTAATTTTTTTCTTAACTTCAACTGTATTTCTCCCTGTGATAGTGCTGAAAAAACTTTTTTTCTGAAATTTTTTTTTATTAATAAATCTTTGTCAAGGTATCAATCAATAAGGCTGGTGAACTAATAAGTAGGTAGGTAAAAAAAGATTTGATTTGATTTTTTTTTTCAAATATCAGCATTTTTTTTAATTTTATGCAAGAGCGGTAGGCCGTTTGAACGAAAAAAGTGACTTCAGAATGAAAAAAGTGACCAATAGTGACCTTTTGGCAAAAAAAGTGACTTTCAGTGACCAACCTTGAAAATAGGGGACAAGGCACTAAAAAAGGTGACTCTGTTTAATGCCTGCGAGCTCAACCTAAGTTCTTTGGCAATCGTAACAAACTTCTCAAAAAAGCCATAAATTTTTATATTTTCCTCTTCATTCATAATCATTTTCTACATCTACATAGGTTTGGTTTTAAAAAAAAACTCTCGTAACGATATCTCCTTTCTTCACTCCCACTCCCTTACTTCCAATTTTTATCCAGCTTCGTAATTAGCTTCACATTCGCTCATCGTGACAAATGATCCTTCATCGAACCCAAATCCAAACCCTTTCATTTTTTCCAAAGCGAGAATGAAAAAATCCACGACTACTTTTGCTTTCATTCCCAAACCCAGCCAGTTCGATAAATCCGATAACAATCAGCTAAACGATCGAATCGACGAACAGCATCTCCATCATACCCTATCCTAACACCATACAAATTATCTCATTATCGTATTCGCATCTTTGAAAATGAATACTTCTCTGCGACGACCATATATACGAAAAACTCGCTCACGAGATCGATTCGATTGCATTACAAAGCATCACGTTTTTATTCATTAAAACCGAATCAATTGCGGATGAATGAAGAAACACGACGTGAAACGAAACGCGTGGTAAAATATTTTAAAACACTAATTGATGTTTCGAATAACGCTTCTATGCCACGAGACACGAGACCCTTTAATTTCGCACAACGTACAATACTTCATAATTATCGACAGACTATCCGCGTATAACTGGTCATCAATTCGTGTACAATTTCAAGCCTAAAAAATAAATAATCTAGGTTACGAATTACAAAACCATAGTCGCACCACCGAATAGAACGTTACGGTTAGAAAAATTTACTAAAGTAATTATAATCGACTAAAGATAGGAATTTTCGAGACCAAAATTACGAGCGGATTCGTTCCCCGGTATCCAAATTTTCCGCTTCCGATAACCTAAAACCTTTTAGGACAGAAACCAGCGTGCCACGGCACCGTCGTAATTACTGGTAAATCACCGTTACCACCGTTAACCTTACGGTACCCATATCTCCAAAGGAGTAAAAAAAATACCCAACCGAGCATCAAAAAGTTCCTCAGAGGTTTGACGAACCGCCCTCATCATCTTACAGCGTAAGAACCGCAGCTATAATTCCATTAGCCGCAGACCACATCTTACACATTTTGGCAAAATTTTCCACTTTGGAAAAAAAATCAACACTCAAACTCACACTAGGAAATTCGAATTAACCTTTAATTATCCGTCGTGCGGTCTACTGTATTCTGTACTCTCGCATGCAATGGGAACATTTAGCAAAGATAATTTTCTGACAGTGTATTATTATAAATGAAATTTTAATTTAGAAAGTGATTACTCTCCGGAATCATTCGGCGTGCCCTATATTTACTCCAGAGCTCCCTTTTTTCCCTTTTTTTTCCGTCTTCTCTCGCTCGACTTTATTCCAGGTATACCTAAATGTTGGCGTACACGTCATTTTTCATTTGCAATATTTCTGTTTACTTTGTCACGGTATAGTTGTATCCGATACGTGATAATTAACGATAATAATACTCATCCGCGTATAATTCGGATATGTATTTATTATCTCGTCATACGTGTATAGATATGGTACGTATACCTTTCAAAACTACGCGCGCATGTGTCAAGGTATGACAATCTCGCGATTAAGTTGCATTTCAACCATAATTACCAGTACGTGAGACGGCCCGGCGCATGGATGGCGCTTCAAATAATGCAAATATAAGACTACGTATTTTTATGACACAGAAACGATAATCTATATAAAATTACCTAGTCGTGTTGTAACATCTCAACCAATGCCGCAGTGTCGGCGCAATTACCAAACCAATTGGAATGATTTTATAATGACATTACTCTTTGTAAATTTGTTTTTAATATTTTTAACCTTATTGAACCCTATACGTTTAGTTAATTTATTATCTCGACTCGACTCTCCCGGTACAGTTTGCAGTCGTTCGTATACGAGTACGTAAAAATAATAAATCTACGCCAGCTGAAACAATACTGCTGGCGACTCGAACTGCTACATTCCTGTACCGGCTAATCAGGGTTGTTTCAGATGAATTTTCGCGACGTGAAAGAAAAAGAAAATCTCAGTACGTGAGGGTATAATATTCGAAAAAAGTGTTTTTTCAGGTTTTTCGAATGCTTTAATTGACGCTAACAAATTTTTTCACTATTTAATTCAAAATTAATTGCGAATTTTCCACTAAAACGGAATTCTTTGAAAATTACGACTACAATTGAAGTGTCCACTAAAATCGAATTCTTTAAAAATTACAAGAACAATTGAAGCGTCCCTTTTAAAAAACAACCATAGTCCAGACATCTCAGCAAAAATTTGAAAAAAAGTAACTTTAGGAACCTCTGACAGTCGGAAAAGTAACCATAAAAGTCCAAAAAAGTAACATTTTTTTGTGCTTTTTCAAGTAGTTCAGACCTTTACGCATCTATTACCAAAGTTTCACTTCGAATAACCCATTAGAACACGTCTAAATGACGTTCAAATCGACTGAAGAAAAGGTACCTAAAATCGGAACGTTAAAAAAATCGACAAATCGACGTGCGCTGCAAAGTGCGGCCTATGAAATGGAGGCTCGTCAGGTCAGTCTAAACGTGAAAAACTTCAAAAATCTCAAAATCGTTTTCCCATTGTCGAAAATAAGCTGTACTTTATGTAATTTACTTGATAATAGCATAATAGTGCCCAATTTTTTATTGTAATGCAGTTTTTTTCAAAATTAAACGCATTGAAATAGTAAATTTTTTCATTTTCCTCTCTCCTCAAGTAATTTTCGATCTTAGAAACGAATTCCTCGTGAAATTTCAGTACAATTAAGTAGTGTTGGCAGCTTTTTGATGATTGATAAGTGCATGAAAAACAAAATTTCTTTTTGTAATGATTTTTTTTTTAGAATTAAACGCATCCAAATGGCGAATTTTTATTTTTCTCTTCCCCTAAGGTAATTTTCGACGTCAGAAACGAATTCCTCGTGAAATTTTAGTATTGAAAGTAGTTTTGGCAGCTTTTTTGATGATTGATACATAAAAAACAGAAGTAAAAATTTTGAACGCTTTTTCCTCAAAAATTTTTTTTTGGAATTCATGAATTTCTTAACTTTAAATGTCTCTATCTCGACGAAAAATCTACCTTGGATGCCCATCAAGGTCTCAATATGTTCCTTATGGTCTCCTTTATTATCTTATAGCTAAAAAAACTGATTTTTGAAAATTCCGACTTTAGGTACCTTTTCCCTGCACGGGTCACACATAATTAAGTATCAAGTAATGCCATGATATACTTTTTTCAAATCATTTTTTAAAGCAATTTTTGATTTTTTTTAAAACAATTTTTTAAAGCAAAAACCAAAAAAATTGATTTTTTGCTCAAATTTTTGAAAAAAGTAATTTTTTGTACATATGAAAAGTAACCAATAGTAACTTTTGAGTACAAAAAGTAACTAATAGTAACTTTCCTTTTTTTTTTTTTTTTTTTTATTGGTGGGTTCAGACTACTAGGTCTATCAGCCCATGCAAATAACACAGAATAATTTAGAAACATACATTGCGGTTAGTGAACAAGGTTACCTCCTGTATAAAAACACTTAGTACTGTGTAGACTTTCTTGTTAGGATTAGCCAGTAAGGACAAGGCAGAAAATGAACGCGTTTTTTGCTTTAAAGCAAAAATCTTAGAACATGGATATGTCAGTAAGATATACCATACTCTCAAATTTAATATAATTCTTCAGGATGTTCATCAACTTATATTCAACATGGGATGTACTTCTTTCAATGCCCTTAAGGTATGGCAGCTTCATTTAGTTACTGTGTTACTGCTATTACACAGGTCTAAAGACACTTTTGATTACCATCAAGGAGAGGGATGCACCATTTACTCAGCTTCTAGTGCTGTGCCTCTACCAAACTAGCGCATATCTTCCCAACTACTATCTCTCAGACAATCATTTTCCGGCAATATTTCCTAACATTCTGTCTGACATTCTGTCTAACTTTCCATCCAACATTCCATCTTACGCTCCATCTAACATCTTTGAGTCTAACATAATGTCATTATGTCTTAATTTAAAAATGTTACTGTCTAACGCTCCATATAATGCTCCATCTAACTTCCCATCTAACTTCTTCCAGTCTAACATAATGTCATTATGTCATAATCTAAAAATGTAACTGTATAAAACTCCATATAACGCTCCTTCTAACTTTCCATATAATAATCCGTTTATTTCCGATCGACTTTCCGATCGAATTTTAGATCGAATTTTAGATCGAATTTCCGATCAACTTTTCGACTGACCTTTTGACAACTTTTTGACTTACTTTTCGACTGACCTTTCGACCAACTTTTCAACTGACCTTTCAACAGCTTTCCAACTATCTTTCTGATTTCCAACTATCTTTTCAACTCAACTTTTCAATCAACTTTTCGACAACTTTCCATTCATTTCGACCGACGTTTCGACCGACGTTTCGACCGACGTTTTGTAAGAGGGATATGGCCCATAACCATCCATTTACCAGTAAAGTGCATAAGACTCGCGATCCTTTACATAGGTCGCGATCTATTAAGTGCGCGGTGGTGGCTGCCCTGCAGGCAACATCCTTAGAGATCTGCTCATCTCGCGGCTTCGTACGCGAGATCGACAGTCTCGAAAGTATCTCCAACCAGCTAGGGTTGGACTCCACAGATTTGCTCTCGGCTCAGGTGTGGTTTGCCAGCTCGCGACGTGAACCCGGCGGTGTCCACGTCCTCGCTGCTTTCCCTCCATCAGTTTTGCGTAAATCATCATAATTATTCGCGTACGCCTTACTTCGCGAGTCGTACGCCATAATTTCGGTTCTGTTTTAAATCCTTTAAGTTTTGTTATTTCGCGAATTTACCGAATACATCGTATATGTCCGTGTGCGATGACATTCGCAATAAATTCGGCCCGTTGTATAAAGTCCTGTGTCGTGTAGTTATTTCGTGCCCGTGAGACGATGTCGCGTCTCACGCCATAAATTCCCAATACGACCCATAGGGCAGT